>CM075486.1:3405000-4005000 GCA_037950665.1 Hypophthalmichthys nobilis
ATTATTGATAATCCACTTTTAGACATTTTACTGACTAGAAGTAACTTTGCAACTACAGGTCAACTTAAGGGGCTTTCACACTGGGCACGTTTGCTGCGGTCCGAAACCGATTGTTTCCGATGTCCCCCTGCAGAGTTCATCTGGTTTCACACTCAACTTGATTCTATCTAACCCTGGGGCATTTGCATTCATCTTACATTATCAAAAACGTGCACGATTGAAGACAGAACGCATGTGAATATAATGTGTTTTTTATTAGTTTGGTGCAGAGTGAACATGTACTGTACTGTACTGTATGTGCGTCGCATGAAGGCAGCTTTCTGCTGCTTACAAACAGGCTCTGTTGAGGAGACATATTGGGCCATCTCATGAGTCCTGTTTTTCTGTCGCCAAATTTAAGACCTCTTAAAATGATAAGACTTATGTTATACAAAAAGATATTTATGACCTTGAACTAGATAATACTCAATTTAAGACATTTCAAGTGCCTGCAGTGACCCTGTGTAAAATGCTCCATACTCATCCGCTCTGACGATGATGTGATCTCCATGGTCTACTAACAAACACCAGGCCTGAGCGTCCAGCGTCCCCTCCATGACAGATTCGACCACAGCACGACACCAGCTCTTCAGAGCCGGACTGAACACAACACACACCTGAGGAGACACAGAGAGAGTCATGCATCTGAAACAGACTAACGTTATGCTGGGTACACACTAAAAGATTTCTGAAAACTTGTAAGATTTTCAAAGTGTGAGAGACCACAAACAAGAGGACAAAAAAAATCCTAGATTTAACCGTTTAGTGTGTGGTGTGTCGTGATATGAGACAGCACTCCACACAAACAGATTTTCAACCAGAGTCCCGACTGTGAACACGGGAAATCTCGCAAAATCTCTCGAGACTTTAGAATAAACATGACGGACGATAGGCAGGAAGAAATTGTGATGACAGTGTTTGGAATGATTTTTGTATGTTTTACAGGACACTTTGTATAAATACTCATGCTGTTGCCACAAATCGACAAGCTGATCCTCCATCTCTGCTGTACAAATCCATTTAACTTTGTGTTGCGCCATGACTGTGTTTGTTATGCTTCTGTCAGCTCGCTTTCTGATTGGATGTTGTTTCGTTTCACACCATAATCTCCATAGTGTGCACGTGTTTGTCCTCGGGGTTCCCCCCACATCTCAGGATTTACATGTTGAATATTTACGATTCGCGATCGGGGCGCCTTCGATGTTCTTCCGAGCAGATTCAGACTCTTAACACACCTCAAACCACAGGAAAATCTGATAAGATAATCTGTAGAACCATCAAGATAATCGGGACATACCTAGGATTATCGGAAGGGGAGAAATCGGCCCAAAATCAGCCCGATTATCTTGTAGCGTGTACCCAGCATTACAGGATCAAACAAAACAAAACACTTCTCTTTCAAATGGAGTTGAATATTCATATAAGAAAATGTACTTTTGAGGTGATGTAATGTCACTTTTAATCCAGTTTTCTTCACTGCTTCATTTAAATAGTTTTGTGGTGTGACAAATGAATTTTGAAAGTACAAACATTAAAATTTTCAAATAGTTCATGTGTTCTCTCACTTAATGAAGTAAAAGTTGCATTCAGAATTATAAAAATTGGCTAAAGTGTGTAGGCACTAGTCAAAAGACACTTGACTTTATCTTTCTCATGATCTTAAGTCATCTGCTTAAATTATGAAAATAAGAAAAAAAGATAGAACATTTGTTTCTCATATGTAGGCACATTTGCATATGTAAGCAAATTTGTTTTTTGAGAGGAAAAGCAAGTGTCCAAGCCAACAAGTCCAGCGTGTAGAACTTGAGTCTATAGAAATCAACAGCTCAAACAGATTAGTTTATTGTTTTGTCACTACAACTCTTAAATGATTAGTTCACTTCAGAATTCAAATTTTCTGATAATTTACTCACCCCCATGTCATCCAAGATGTTTATGTCTTTCTTTCTTCAGTTGAAAAGAAATGAAGGTTTTTGAGGAAAACATTCCAGGATTTTTCTCCATATAGTGGACTTCACTGGGGTTCAACAGGTTGAAGGTCCAAATGTCAGTTTCAGTTACTTATCTAATGAAAAGATCAGTCATTTTAAAATGTATAATCTTATATATAACATGTATATACTTTGTAACCACAAATGCTCATCTTTCACTGCTCTGTGAAAAGATTTTCTCCTCCAACTTCAAAATAATCCAACATTGTTGTTTTACCTTTTTTTTGTAAAGGCCGTTTGACTTAGTCTTTGCACGGTCGCTTTGTAAACACTCGGTACTTCCGTCTAAGTCACACGTGACCTTTCCAAGTGATTACGTAATGCGTGGCGCATCACAGAGCAGTGCAAGACGAGCATTTGTGGTTAAAAAGTATATACATTTTTATTAGAAAATGACAGATGGTTTCTCTAGATAAGACTCTTATTCCTCGTCTGGGATCATGTAGAGCTCTTTGAAGCTGCATTGAAACTGACATTTGAACCTTCAACCTGTTGAACCCCAGTGAAGTCCACTATATGGAGAACAATATAGGAATGTTTTCCTCAAAAACCTTCATTTCTTTTCAACTGAAGAAAGACATAAACATCTTGGATGACATGGGGGTGAGTAAATTATCAGGAAATTTTCATTCTGAAGTGAACTAATGCTTTAAATACTCACTTTTGTCTTATACCATAGTTTTGATGAAATATTTAGTATTTTGAAATGTGGAAAACACTCAAAATACAAGGTTCCCACTCTTTCATGAACACCAGATTCAATTACTTTCATGGACTTTTTAAAAAATTATTTTATATCAAGCACAGTAAAGACAATAAAGCTGGGTTTGTTACTGGCAATCTGGACAGTTTCAAAGACCTACTGTACCCATGTCTATCATTCCTGCAGTAATAAAATCCACTGACGAGAGAGGGCTGGTACAGTGTGTGTGAGAAAGAGTGCAGGTTTGAACCAGAGAGGCAGTTTGTAGCTTTCTTATTCCTGCTTTTAACATTTGTATCACACTGGTTTTAGTTCTTTTTTTTATGAATCATTACTTGATTAAAAACATTAAAATATAGAGAGAGATATTATATACATTAATTTTGCAATTAAATGAAATATGGATATGGTAATTATTAGACATTTAAAATTATATATATATATATATATATTAAAAATTATATTATATTATATATATATATATAACCACCTGTACAGAGTAAATTTTAAAAATTAAGCCTTTTAAGACCCTTTTTAACACCTGAACAAAGATTAGTGTTTATAGTAACATCCTAAACCATAAAATGACTGTAAAAACAATGATTTCAACAACAGTTTAAATAATACAAGTTGACAAAAACAAATTATATATATATATATATATATATATATATATATATATATATATATATATATATATATATATATATATATATATATGTGATTTTAAAATAGGATTAATATATAATATTCTAGACACCTTATTATACAAACATTTTTTGGAAAGCACATTAGCCTCTTATCAATCCACCGGAATTGAATTTCCACTTCCCTGGCACTGAGCTAATTAAACAGCTCCACGCTTCTCATGCGTTCATCATGCAGGGCTGCCTGCGCGTGATCACAACCTATCCACTCCGCCGCTTTTTTCAAGTTTTTCCCACTTTCCCCCCAGTCAGTAGCGCTGTTTCGTTCTGGCTTTGGCAGCCTATAAAGGCCAATTTTTGTAATAGCACCATACTATAACAAAATTTAGTTCAAGTTTAATTCAAGCCCTTTCAAAAGACCTATGTTTGTTTTCACAGACTTTCCAAGCCTTGAAAGGCTCGGTATAGCATAGCTTTCTTTTATAAATCTGATAAAACTAAAGACTTTTCAGAGATATGAAGGATGCTATACTACTCTATAGGTACTCAAGATTAACATGAGATTGGCCGAAACTGTGTGCTTTATGTATCCTTGAATACATATTCATGATCTGACATGACATACCAGCCCCTCCTTCAGTTCAGCAGGCTTTAGTTTTTGGATGTCCAGGTCGACTTCATGGTAGAAGAGGTTCATTTTCACCCTCAGCTGCTCATATTCCTCTGGATTGTCCGGCTGAATGCCTGGACCTTTCAGGACTTGAGCCCACAGACATCCTGGGTCTTCAATCTAACACCAAACAAAGAGAGCTTTCATATTCATCAATAGCTACACTTATACATGGCAAAAATCTTATTGAATTGATGGCTCAATCAGACTGAAATGCAGTCATGTAAACAATCAATCCAAATGAGCTCGATCTTAAATTTTGATCAGAGTGGAAGGTGTGCTATAGACCTGAAATAACCTGACACCGCGACTGACACACTGCGCATTCGCTGAAGTTTTGTTCAGAATACATGTTTCACATTAACAAATATGCAAATCGGATTTCAACGTTTAGGGTTGATATAACTTTCAGAATCCGAAATCAGACTAAATTTATTATTGGATTGATGGAAATTAGTGCATGTGAGCATACCTAATGTTAGCAAGTGTGATATTAGTTGCAATTACAGATAATATATTTGTTTATTGCAATGATTTTAATAAGTCATATTGGGTCTTTTGGACCAGAGGTTTTCAAACACCTTTTCTGTGATGCCAAGGACCCCAAATTTGATGATCGCTTTGAAAGGGAATGTCCTTACAAAAATATAAAGACTATATTTTCGTGTATTTAGACCTATTAAGAGTGATAAAAAAAAAGTTTCCAAGTTAAAAAAAAAAAAAAAAAAAAAAAAAAATTATTATAAATTAAATTATTAAGTAATTATTATAAATTAAATTATAATAAACAGGCCAATAAAGCAATACTGAACTCTTGACATTTTATTTTTCTACCTAAAAAACATAACTTGACCTAACTGAAAAAACTAAATATGAGAATATGAATCTCTCATTCTCATATTGTCAAAACTCTTTTGAAGGGGTCACCCAGTCCTTTAAGAATTATTACATTTACATATTACAGTGTTACATATTTTACGTCACAGCAAGAGTAACTATCAGAAAAAAAAAAAAAAAAACATTAAAAATAAACTTTAAATTAAATAAATACTACAAAAAAAATCCTTAAATTTCAGCTAGTTGCCCATAATAATTTTCATTTAATATAACTTCATGTACCAAAATAAATCTAGCTAAAATTAAAATGAACCAGAAGATATAAAAATAAAAACAAAATCAAAACATGAATAAAAACTATAATAGTTAATAATAACTATAATAGTAATAGTTATAATAGTATCTCAAATGATAGTAAATATGTATGACAGAATCATCGGCTGTCATGTAGTGCTCTACCTTGATTATTTGTATTTCTAACATTTCTCTGATTTCCACTGCAAAATCTGCAACAGAGTGAAAAAAATATTAAGACAAAATTCATTTTAAATATTTCACAAGACATCAACATGACAGAAAATGTAATGGCAGTGTATGAAGCACAGCTGGTGTTGTGCTGTGAAACATTAAGTACATCCCATGAAAAGTGCAGGGTTTTTTTTTCACACAGAATTCTGCACTTTCTCCTAGTCGATGAAAAAGACTGATAAACATTAATAAACTCCTATAACAATACTTGAAGTTGACAATTTCTGTAGATTATCTTTTTAATAAAAATGTTCATTATTAAACTAAATGACATTCACCCAGCAATATGGTTCGAATAGTTTCTGTGGATGGTTTTAAAGGACAACACTTTTCATGGGGTGCAGTAACTTTTTTTTCATGCACTCACTGCTTGTTTGTAGTCAACTTCTTATTCAACCAATGCCGTAAGTTTGAGATGGGACTATCTATTTGCTGAACAACGGCAGTTTAGAGAAGTGTCTAAGAAACCTGTTTGAAGAAAAAAAAAAAAAAAAAAAAAAATGTGTTAAAGTCAGCATGAAACAGAAGTTGAGATTGTCTTTTCTTCACTGTTTTGACTTCGGCGTCTGAAATAAGAACAAATGTAGGGCGGGACTTGATTTTGTCCATGGGGAATTGATTGTACGGCTGGGCAAAAAAAATGTTTATTTTTCGATTAATCGTTTATTGTTTATTTTTAAAATGTGGTTGATTCAATATCAATTCTCAAAAGCAACAAATCAATCTTTTTCCCATATTTATTTCCGTAGACATTGAACATATTATCGTCCTTTCCACTAGATGTCATCCTCTTATTTACCTTGCATGATGTTACAGCGCAGGTTAAAGGTTTGTTTCTCTTTTCTTAGTTTGTGCTTTAATATAAAACATTAGCTTTGTTAGGTTTCATTTCATTTTGATAATAAACAGGCTGTGATGTCGAGCAGTGCTAGAATTGACGTTGTGTGTGCGCCCGAGGCGCCGGCGTGACCACTTGAACTGCTTCCTTACACCAGTGAAAACAACTTAAAATACTCCATTTATGGTCATACATAAACTTAGAGTCAATTTTATCAGTGAACACTCACAAAGCTGTACTTTCCTTTTCCTTGAATGTGTTTGCGGAGAGCATCGCAAAAATAAATCAAAACTTAGCATATAGGCTACTACTTGTCACACCATTTTTTCCTTTCATTTTGTTAATCTGTTAATTATTTAAGTGAATATATCTTGCATATTTATTCCTTTTATAGTAGTCAACATTTGAAGTGGATCAAAAAAGTTCGAAGTTGTCATTAGTACCAAGTTGTCCTAAGAAGATGGTTTTAGGACAACTTTGATGAAAGGTTTTGATCCACTTCAAATGTTGACTACTGTATATAGGCTATGTGAGTTCATTCTGTGCTGCAGGCGCGTGATGTGATGATGTGAATCCTCCTGTTCTGTTGTTTATGCTGGTAAATTTGCACATGTGAAACGAAAAAAAATTTATTTTTATTGAGTCATAGACACTTATCAATTCTAATCTAATTTAATTTAATTCTAATTTAACAATATTACTGGTTAAAACGAAAATGAACATCCTTTGGGTATGAGTTGATGTCAATCCACAAATCCAATAAAGGCTGTAACACACACATTTTCTTAATCATTTGCATCGTTATTTTGACAATTTTGTGTGTATTTGTCTACAAACTAGCCTATGAAGTGTCTCTCTGTACGCGCTTTGGATAAGTGAAAAGCTTAAAGCGAAAAGTGTTGCCTGCTTCATCTCGATTTAAAAATAAAAATCACATTAAGTCTCTGAAGTGTCACGCCGGCAGGACACCACCCCCCGCAAAAACATTCATAATCAAATTACTAAGCAACCACTGACACTGATAACACAAAATAGGTATCATTTTAAAGCTTAGAAACTCAGCTTTTTAATGCATCCAATCATAAAAAAAAAAAAAAATTATCATGTACTCCATTGTGTCAAAAGCATCATACAGCTCAGTTAATCATGCGTTATATGTCATTTGAAAGGTCTCACAAAGTAGAATACAACAAGTATAATTGTTTTGGGCTTTGACTAAACTTGAGTGAATTTTTGGACATAAAGCCCCGCAAGACCCATATGTAAATAAAACAGATGCTGTATTTATCTCAAGTTTTTGCTTGTAACTTCATGAAACATGCTCAGACTGTGGAAAATTGGACATTATTTTCAGCAGATTCTCACGATTAAAATGAGCATCAGCATAATCCAATAAGCCGATCACAAGATACTGATCATGCAATATCGACACACAAAATCCCACAGGCGCACAGATGCTAACTGAAGCTAAAATGTAGCTATCACTTGACATTTCAGCATATAACTTAGAAAACGGCACATCATTACTTACAATTGATTCTCCCAAATTAAATGAGTCCAAGATCAAAATAATCCGATGTGTTTGGCACGAGTTACTCCACGCGGAATAACAGTTTTAAAAATGACCATCAGGGGGTGCCAATGGATAAACAAAAAAGGCTACCTTGGTTCCAAATGCTGTAACTTTTGATTTCTTTATCGGATCACAACGAAAGGATGATCCAGATACAGATCACATATAGGGGAACATCACCATTTGTCCTCCTACCTCATTTCCTCTCTTAGAGTTATTGCATGTAAAATATGAAATATATGTAAAATTTCCCTTGAGCAATTAGTTCCTGAATAATTCTTTTGTTTTTAAACAAAACAGTTGAATTTTGGTGGATTAAAAGTCCCCCTGTGGTGAAAATCAAGTTTTTAATGTTGTTTATATGTCTATGTGGTGTTTTTAATATGCTTTAAAACAAACCATGTGCAAATTCATCAGTCAACAGCATTGCTGAGTATTTTCTCTTTAAAACTGCTGCAAACCAAAGGCAGTTTCAAACTCGTGGTTTGAAATCGCTGTTGTTTCTTACGTCATAAAGTACCAATCATGTCAACATGTGGGCGGGCTTTTGCATATCATTAACTATGACTGCTCTGAAGCAGGAGAGTCTCAAGAGTAGGTTACTATGGTAGCACTTCAGTATAGGGAACACAAACTATTAACTACGATTTTTCCCTCAATAAACTCCTAATTTACTGCTTATTAATAGTTAGTTGTTAAGTTTAGATATTGGGTAGGATTAAGAATGTAGAATAAGGTCATGCAGAATAAAGCATTAATGTGTGCTTAATAAGTACTAATAAACAGCCAATATTGTAGTAACATGCATGCTAATAAGCAACTAGTTAAAAGACCCTTAAAAAAGTGTTACCGTTATTTCTGTATATTTTTCTGTTGATATGAAAAATCGGATAGATTAATCCAGGGGTTCCCAAACACATTCCTGAATCCTCCCCAACACTGCATGTTTTTCATGTCTCCTTAAACACACCTGATTCAGATCATCAGTTCATTAGTTGAGACTCCAAGACCTGAAATGGGTGTGTCAGACAAAGGAGACATGCAAAATGTGCAGTGCTGGGGAGGCTCCAGGAATGTGTTTGGGAACTCCTGGATTAAGCAATATAGTGGGTGTATGATGTATATAACAATGTTATATTATAATGATGAATTATATGCCTTTCTCCACTGACGTTCTGAGTTGTTCAAAGCGTTTAAGGATACTGATTGTTAGAAGGCAGCTGTCTGACTCGTGAATGTGAACATGGTTTGTGTAACATTAGCAACACATTATTAGCTGTTTGATAATGTAGTCAAGCAAAAGGCTAATCATATTAATTACTGTTATTAGGGCTGCTCAATTATGCCAAAAATAATAATCACTATTATTTTGGTAAATATTGAAATCATGATTATTTAACACGATTACTGGTGGGTGATATGATCAAAGTCTTGATATGATAATGTAATTTTAAATGTCAGTGAATACTTCAGCAAAAACCAATAGGGTAAATGTACCTATTGAGCTTAAGTACTCACACTACCAACTTTGAGCTCAGATTATAAAAAGAAAAAAATAATGTATTATCCTACTTGATGTCTTAACCAATTGATGTGTTTGTTACTACATCCCTCCTGTAATTTCAAGAAAATCAGACCATTGCACACTGAGATATGGGTATCCATGTGTTCACACTGTCTGGCGGCCATTTTGAAAGCTGTCTGAAAACTTTCACCAAAAGAGGAGCCCCTTAAATGTGCAGTTTTAAGGTGGTTAAGCCTTTTTTTTGGGGTAGTTATAACTACTTACTGCAAAATTAAGAGATTAATGTTTAGACTTTTGCATAGTATATCCTGGAAACTGCATATGAAAAATTATTACAGTTAGATCCAAAAGATAGTTTTAGCAACATAGCGCAGATGCTACAGAACAGTTAGCCTACTAGCTGTATGAGATTGTTTGCTACACTAATATATTACTTTTCAGGCATTACTGGCTTGTACTTTTAAATCCATATTATACATTTACAGTTTATTGATGGTCTGTGGTTTTAAACTGCTGCAATTTTTAAAGACTTCATATTATTGTTAGCTGAGCTTAAAGGTGCACTACTATGAAAATCACAGCTTCAGTGTGACATCAATAAGAAAAAGTATAATTTCATAGATATTGTCAATAATAGTTGTTCATATTAAAATATGTATAAACTTAATACATGACCTAGATTGTTTAAACATTTAAAATCAATGTAATATTTATTAATTAAAAATTGTTGCTGCTCCAATTTAATCTCAGTGTGCTCCCTTTAAGCTCATCCACATTAAACGTCTATGTAAATACTTCATAAACAGACTTTAAATATTAACTAATGGTTGTCACCAAATGATTAATAACTTATTTTCACAGCCTTAAAGGGTTGGTTCACCCAAAAATAAAAATTACCCCATGATTTACTCACCATCAAGCTATCCTAGGTGTATCCTCAGACTAGTACAATCAGAGTTATATTAACATTTTTGGTATTAAATAATGTCCTGGCTCTTCCAAGCTTTATAATGTCAGTAAATAGAGGATGAGATTTTGAAGCCCAAAAAAGTGCAACCATCCATAATAAAAGATATCCACACGGCTCCGGGGGGTTAATAAGGGCCGTCTGAAGCAAAGCGATGCATTTGTGTTAGAAAAATATCCATATTTAAAACTTTAAAAACTAAAATAACTAGCTTCCGACAGACAGCCGTACACACCGATTTACGGCGAAAGCCTGACGCATGACGTAATGACGAACGCAGAACCGCAGAGGATAGAGCAAAGCAAAACAAAACGCTGGTCACGAATTACAATATATAATTGATCAAATTTCAGCCTTGTTGCTTGATTTTAGTGTTCTGTTTTTTTTGGTTTTTGTGATTTTTAATAAAACATGTTGTGAGCTTAATGGCAACAGGGGTGTGCTTAAAGGATACAAAAATGTACCCAATAAGCACAGCCAGACTTTTTGCATTTAATGATGTACATCTTAATTATAATGCTTTTGTCATTTAAAATAAAATTAAATATTATTGTGTGAGAGATTAATATTTTATTTTAATATAACTTCTTATACTGAAATCAACATCCTGTGCACTAAAAAAGTCTCAATATAGATTTTGGTGAGCAATAGGTACGTTTACCCTAATAGATTAATTAATGCAAGTAAAGAGTCTTCAAAACAGCTACAGAAGACAAGCAAACAGTCAAAAAGATAAGAACAAAAACCAATTACAAACAAAACCAGCAATGAAATAAACACGACTAAACATCTGAAGGCATGTTAAACTATACAGTACAACTTACCGAAATCCGTATCATGTCTCGTGTAACAGCTCAGTGTTTCAATCTCGGAAAGACGTCAATAAAACAGCTTGTAAATGTCACGTAACGTCACATTTACCTTAAAAAACATATTCAGTGACCATAAAGTCATTAGTCAGATAGAAAAGTGTACTCTAGAAAGCAACATTCTGATAAAACTAGCTATGCACCGTTACATATTCATTATAATTTTTAATGTTCTTCAATATTTAATGTTTGAATAAATCAGTTATGACAGCCACAAATTAAATGTTTCTATTTAAAAAAAACGAACTGGAGTAGAAATATGATTATGTAATTCTAAACTTTATTTATAATAAAAACATCATTGAGTGCAATTTAAGTGTTTATATATAAATACGTTAATTTAACCTTCATTATTATTATTATTATTATTATAGTAGTACCAACTGACTCCCATGTTTAGTTTACAGCATTAATTGAGAGATTTTTTTCCTCTAGAAAATTTGCCATGTACTGTAACTGAAATACTACATCCAAAATAATCGATATTGAAAGCATGTGAATAGTAATCGAAACAAATCGTGAAAATTGTGTCAATACCCAGCCCTAGTGCGCACAGGTGGCAACCTAGGGAACAGTGTCTCTTTCGCGGCTTAATGCACTTTAATAGCACTGTTTAATATCAAGAACGTCCCGCAGTTTAGCAACAGCAGACTGCATTTTACATAACTCTCTTATTCAGCTGATTTGGATGTTAAGTTTGGGAGGTATGAAAGCACACCCCTGTAAAACAAAGTAAGCTGCGCTGGACGGAAGGTGGCAGCAATACAGTAATCATTTTACCTCAATTATCTTGTTTTCATAATCGTTGGAAGCCAAAATCGAAATCGTAAACATGATTAATTGCACAGCCCTAACCGTTGTGTCCGACATTGTAAAAAGCGATACCATTGTGCAGCGTTTACCTCAGTAAGTTGACAGACTGGATCTCTGAGCTGGTGTGAGTGAGTGGAGGTAGGGCTATTTAGCATATTCATAGATCCACGTATACTAAATGAAGCAAGGGTGTAGAGTTACATTCAAGATATTTTAAGCCATGAAGAAATTTTATTTCACAGGAAAATTAAAATTATTGACTACAGGGGACTTTAATAGGTACACTTACCCTAGTAGTTATAGTCTCTTATTAGTCTGTTTAGATGAGCCATCCAAGGAACAAACAAAACAAGCCCTAAAAACTGATAAAAGAACACATATTATACATACACTTGATATTTAATCTTATTAGATGATTAGTTATTTGCATTTGCTAGATTTTACTTTCAATAAAACATTTGCAATAGGTTTCTAAAAGCTGTTTTTATGCATATTTGGCCTGAGTTTGTTGTATTTACACTGTTCTGACCAGCAGGGGTCATCAGCGTGTGGCGTTTCGAACGCTCGAAACAGTGAATCATTTTGCGAAGCAATTGGTTCAATTGATTCGAAGCTTTGAAAAGCTTCGTTTCTCCAATCACTAATCAGTGTGGAAACACTTTCAGATTTATTTTTTCCAGTTGATGAGCGATAAGAACATTGACAGCTAATCAGAATATATCTTGCTTTAAAGAGACAAAACTCAAAGTGCACTTATAATAAAAAGAACGATACAGTTATCGTTCTTGGCGTGATCGGGCCTTAACGATGTATTTTTTGTCTGCTGTATGTAGGCTAACATCGTGTTAATAACTGTCGTGTAGTGTAAAAAAACATGCCCATTTATGCATAAAATACGAAAACGATTCTTACCTCTCGACGGCTTGCTGTGAAATGCTCAAGTCGATGACGTGACGTGCAATCAGTGACGCAATCAACCACTTGAACAGATTCAGGTGCAACAAATATTGGCCTAAATCATAATTAACTTCTTTAAGACTATGAAATAGCGTTCACGCCATGTTGAAATTACTTAATTTCGAGGTTTCAACTTGTAAAAAGCGTTCACGTCCTCGTAGAGCTCGTAATTACAACTTGTAAGATGGGGTTTTTCTGAGAGCTCCTACTCGTACCGCTGTACCCACCCGAGCGCTGCAGATTCAAGGCGTTTACGGCCGGAAATGACGCCAAATCTCGCCATAAAATAACAATCAATTAAATTAGCTACTTATCAGATTGTTTTATTAACGTCTACACCAACCCCGACCACAAACCTACCCTTACAATAATGAAATTAATTGCAGGAATTTAACTGTTGTTCCGCCTGACAAAAATGACGCAATATTGACGTGTGCGCAAGATTGACAGGCGATCTAACCAATCATAACGCCGAATCCGCCGTTATGTCCAACAAAGCAGTCAGGGGAGTTAGTGTATTAATGTAGGTGGATTTGAACTTGAAATGGTGTACTGACGTCTTTCCGCGGTTGAAACAACATTTCTTCTGGTGTTTATTCATGCTTATTTGATGCTATAAATGAACTAGTAGGAAGAGATGATAGGTTCACGAGCCGCTTGAACTGAGGCGATGCCACGACACATTGAAGAGCCACAAAAACGGTATTTATTGTTTAAATTTCTTTTAAAATGACAAATTTTGAGACTTTGTTTCGTATCAAAAGTAACCTGCTCTGTCTTGTCTGTCGGCGCGTTGTCAGTGTCCTCTTTGCTCCGCGATGTACACGCGTGGCCTGTTGGTGGTAACAGCAGTAAGGGGGCGGGTCTTTGCGAAGGATCAATTACGACATGACGTGAACGCAGCAGATTTGCGTTAAAATAATAAATAACTGTAAAAGTGCTAATATTCGGATATTATTTTAATTATACAAATCAAAATGTCCTTGTGTATTCTGATGAACGGATGTCATATTTACTCATATTAACAAAATATAAATATTTTTGTATTTTAAACATCCATTGGCCTTTATTGTGAATTTTAGTCCATGTTTGTTAGCTTTAAAGCTAATCTAATGCTAGTGTACTCCAAAAATAAATAAATAAACTTTAAGCAGATTTAAAATGTACAATCTTTCTCTCAGGAAAACAGACCTGAATATTGATGACATCATCTTTGGCACATACCAAATTGTTGTCAAATAAAATGCTCTAGTCAAATGCTTTAATTTTATTTAAAACGTTTTTGTTTGTTTGTTTGTTTGTGCTCCATAGAAGAAAGGCAGCTATTCTCTCAAAATGTTAAGTGACGAACAAACAATACACTTTCTATTTAAGATGATGATTAAAAACTTTTTATTGTACCCCTGAGAATCTTGTGACATTTTCTTGAATTAATCAAATGCCTTCTGAAAGCCCCCAGCCCCTTTGAACAGAAAACACAAAGTCATCTTACAATCACCCTAAAAAATCAGAAAAAGCCGCTGTTAGCCGGAGGCAGTATGTGTTTAACATCAAACACTTTCTGATAGGGTTCATATTGGTACAGTTATCTCAGAGTTTTACATGCTTTTAGGCTTTCTTTTTAACATTACAAATTAATTATGTATTCTACTTAAATGCATATCTTTTATCATCAAATGTTTTCATTTTAATGTAATTGGCAAGCATCATGCAGAATTTGCTTATAGAGGCGACTGTATTTTGCAGCATATCAATTACAGTAGATAAAACTCCACAGTTGCATCCACAGTGTGATGGGAAAATGAACAAAGAATCAAAAACTCAACTACAGACATAATGGTGCATTGAGGCTAAAACTGCATCTGAGATTCAGTTCATCATGTCATAGGACCCATAAAATATCCTAATGTTTTTGTGTGCACACAAATTTTATGAATTCCAGGAAAATTACAGCATGACATATGCAACGTGAAAACATAACAGTTGAGGTATTAGTTTGATTAGTCCTTCTCATTTACTCTGTTAGTAGCCTACATTAAATTTTCAAAAGACTGACAGCACTACTGAAAGCATTCACTTAAAGGAACAGTTCACCCGGAAATGAATGTATCATTATTTTTTAAATGTTATGTCAGACAGAAGTGCAGCAAAGTTTATATTTTCATTTAAAATGAATGAATGAATGAATAGTATATTATGAATAGTATATCATCATACTCTGCATTACTTTACCCTTGCATTAAGTGATTCGGATTGACAAAGTCACATGATTTCAGTAGTTTGGCAGTTTGACACGCGAACCCTTCATTCGAAACAAACGATTCATGAAGCTTCAATGCAGTGTTTTGAAATCGGCCATCACTAGATATTGTTGAAAAGTCGTTATTTTGTTTTTCGTCGCTTTATAATATTAAGGTTGAACCACTGTACTCACATGAACTGTTTTAAGTATTTTTTTTTAGTACCTTTATGGATCTTGAGAGGAGACAGTGACTTTGCTCTCAATGCAGGCCTCACTGAGCCATCGGATTTCATCAAAAATATCTTAATTTGTGTTCTGAAGATGAACGAAGGTCTTATGGGTGTGGAACGACATGAGGGTGAGTAATAAATGACATTATTTTAATTTTTGGGTGAACTAACCCCAAATGTATTTGAAAACAGTCATTTTTTTGTACTTCTCATGAAACACTAGTCTTTTCTTCCCTATTATGCCATATATCGGAGTGAAACAGCTTCTGGAATAGGAACGAATGTAGGGAGGGGCTTGATTTTGTCCGTGGAGAATTGATTGGATGGTTGTGTTTTGCTATTGGTGGATCTCATGTGAGTGACAGGTTGCCCCGTCCTCGTCATCATCAGAGAAGAGGGCTGCGTTCCACTCCACTTTTAGACACGCACTCGTAAACTTCCCTAAGCACTTCCCCTCAAAGGAATCCCCGCTGCCATTTTGAAGTGTGCTCCACTTCATGAAGTGGACGAGGGAAGTTTATATGGACAGACCCTCATCCCCTCGATTTTGACTGAGGGAGCGAGTCTACTTCGATGTACACTTCAAGCAGCTCTGTCTCCCACAATTCAACTTGATTGTGATGTCTCAGCATGATATATTAATTATTTTGAGAATTAATCGCATAATAGTGTATAATATATTAATTATGTGGAAATTTAATGGCATAATACTTGTAGCTGCCTTATGTTCACAGTCAAAATTTATACTATTGTTTTTTTGTTTTTGTTTTTATTTTTCTACATACACCTATAGGATTTTATATATTTTCTCAAACAACTTGTAAGCATTTAGAATGGTGCATAAAACAAATTTATAAGTACAAAAGGGGTTTAAATCGGCTCCATGAATTCCAACTCCAAGTGAATAAGGGCTTAGTGCATTTCATTTAAACCTTATGCACGAGTTCCGCCAGTAGTGTGCACTTGTAAAGCGTAAGTCAAGTCATCTTCATTTATATAGTGCTTTTCACAATACACATTGTCTCAAAGCAGCTTCACAGTGACAATAGGAAAATTATTATTGAGCTAAAGTTGGTTTTTGATTGAATCACTTCCATTGTAAAAATTGTTAATTATTACTTTAGGGGCCGCTTAAATGACACCTTTCCTACTGAAAATCAAATACTTTTATCGCAGTGATGCACATTCGAGTCCACGAGAAGGAGGGAAGTTAGCAAGTGAAGGGCATAAAAATTTGGAGTGGAACACAGCCGAGATGTCACTGTAAGAGGAAGGGGAAGATATTCAAGATTATGAGGGACATGAATTTAACACAATAATGATGTGCACGTATAAATCATTTATAATAAACACTGCAATATTCCATAAAAAACAAGAAATGTCAATTTTAATTTAATGGTGACTTTAAAGTGGGACCTTTAGTCTTGTGTAAAATTTCCTTCTTAGTTTTTGTGATATTTAGTACATCTACATCTAGTCTCTATTTGTTTTTACAAATGTATTTTTAATTTATTTGAAAAATCACAGAAAAGTCACATTCTTACTTTAAAGGATTAGTTCACGTTCAAATAAACATTTCCTGATAATTTACTCACCCCCATGTCATCCAAGATGTCCATTTCTTTTCGACTGAAAAGAAGAAAGAAGGACATGGACATCTTGGATGACATGGGGGTGAGTAAATTATCAGGAAAATTTTATTTGAAAATGGACTAATCGTTTAACATCCCTGTTATGACCTATTCATTAAAAGAGTAATTTAGATAAATCCAAACCTTGACACACACACAATTTTATGAATGTAACTTTATTAAGTTTTTATTTATTTTTTAAAGAACTTTGTATAAGAACTATATATAAGGAGGTATCCCTACAGGATGTGGTATGCGGCAGGCTGGTCCTCTAAGCTCAGTTTTGTAAGGTATTACAACCTGGACCTGGGCGCTGTCCCAGGTTCACAGGTGCTTATGTCTTTGTTGTGTTCTCAGTATTCATACAGACAGTCACTTGTGAACCTTACATTTGGACATTATCGTTCCCAAAGCGCCACTGACGCAGCGCGAGTTCCCTCGGAAGGGAACGTCTCAGGTTACGACTGTAACCATAGTTCCCTGAGAAGGGAATGAGATGCTGCATCACCCTGCCATACTTCCTTCATCCCTATGATCGACTTGCTTCGGCTAATTGAAGCTAACGCCGGTCATTCCGGATATGCTTTTATGCTTTCCTGGTCGTGACGTCACCCGCCAGTGAAGTTCCATCTCGCCACTGGACTAGTTGACACAAGTGCTTCAGAGGCGATCACACAGATGCGTTCCCAAAGCATCATTGACGCAGCGTCTCGTTCTCTTCACAGGGAACTATGGTTACAGTTGTAAACAGAGACGTTCTTCATAAGTTGAATACAGAAGGCGGTCTGGCGGAAGCTAGATATTTTACTTCATAACTTGTTAAATATGGATTTAAAAAAAAAAAAAAAAAAATTTATACAAACGCATCGCTTCGCTTTAGAAGGCCTTTATTAACCCCCCGGAGCCGTGTGGAGTATGTTTATGATGGATGGATGCACTTTTTTGAGATCAAACAGGTGGTTTCCGTGCACTGCCATTATAAAGCTTGGGAGCATCAGGGTGATTATAAATAAAACTCTGATTGTATTCGTCTGAAAGAAGAAAGTCATATACACCTAGGATGACTTGAGGGTGAGTAAAGCTTGGGCTAGTTTTCATTTTAAAGTGAACTAATCCTTTAATGGATCCAGTAAACATTTAAGTTGACCTGTTGGATATAGTGTTTACTTCCTTTTTATTCATATTTTTTCAAAAAAAAAATTATTTGTGAAAAATACTGTAATACTTTTATAGAATTAAGAAGTTGCCATCTAAAGTAAGTCTGTTTAATTTAGTGATTAGTTTCTAATTCATTTACGATTTTTTTTTTAATTTATTAAATATTAATTCAAATAAATATAAAGTATGTATATCTGCTTTATATCTGCCATCGGCCATCAAAAAAACAATATTGGTCGACCACTAGTTGTGAGTATTTGCAGCTCGTGTTGTCAAATTGATGAAGATATTTTCTTAACTTGCTGATGTTTTCTTCAGTTGCAGAACATTGTGCCACTATACTATTTGGGTTAAAAACAGGAAAAAAGTTAACATACAGCCCTGACTTTGCCCCTGTCCTGTGGTGGTCTTTGTTGCCATTTGTTTTATGTATTTATTTATTTTTTATTTTGAATAAAATAGAGCCCATTATACATCCCGCATTTCCTCACTCTCTCTGCACCCGCACCGGACACATCTGCTACTGTACTTCCTGTTGGTATAATGAAACTAGACTTTTTGACAGTAAGCTAGGGCAGATCATCGGTGACCGTTTAACAAGCTATATAACATATTTGATTGATTGATCAACATTTACAACTGAAAAATCTCAAGAACAATTCCAAAATGAGTGATACAGGTAAATATTTTAAATTGTTCTTAAGTAACATGAAAATGCAATAATAATAATAATAATAATAATAATAAAAAACTTTAAACAACTTTTCTTTTTTTTTTCTCACAGAGGCATTACTGTCAAATGACAATTCCAGAATGACATATTACTCAAATTTTCCATCCAGTAAGTACTTTAACTTTTTCCCCACATTTTGTTTCTGAAAGTGATATTAGCTAGTCTTAAAGCTTCTAACATGTTTCAGTTTTGTCAGACTTTCATTGTGCAATATTGTGTACAACAAGATATAGATTGACTCTAGATTGATTTCTTTAGAAGGTGGTATTCTATTCTAAAGTCTAGTTATCAGTCAAAATTTCAATTTCAGCAAAAATCAATTTCTGAAGAATATCTACTCTTAAACAAGTATTGACTTTATATGCATGTTGTATAAGAGCAGATATTCTTCAGAAATTGATTTTTTTTGGATTTGATTATTTATTCTTCTTCCAGGATTATGAAAAATTGCTTTTCTCGTTTGTAAGTAGCTTTGGCTAAATGAAAAACTGTTGACACAGAAAAACATATGGTAACCTTAATTACTAAGATCCTGAATTCTATTAAAAAACAGTCTTTGTGCATTTTAAAAATTGCTTTGATGCATCTTCATCATTTTCCAAACTCTCCAAATAAGGCCTGTTCAGTTCAACAATTCTGTGTCAACTTTCCACGTGCTGTTAGGAACAAATCCTATTTGAGATATATGATGTTCTTGATTTGCAGAGTCTAAGGTAAGGATTATTTTGATGGGTAAGACTGGAACAGGGAAGAGTGCGACAGGAAACACCATCCTGGGACAGAAAGTGTTTCTGGCAGAGGCTTCACCTGAACAAGTTACAACCAAGCCCAGCAAAAATTTGCAAAACAAGGAGGAAGAATGATCTCTGTAATTGACATGCCAGGTTTCTGTGGATCATTGACTAAACAAAACATGAACACCCAGACAAAGCAGTGTGTTGATCTGTCTTTTCCTGGTCCTCATGTGTTTCTGCTGGTGATCAATCTGTGTGCGAGATACACGGCAGATGACGTGAACACAGTAAAACTGATTCAGGAGAACTTTGGAGAAAATGCTACACGTTACACCATCGTTCTGTTCACTCACGCCGATCAGCTGAAACGTAAAACTTTGCAACAGTATATAGGAGAAAGCCAGCATCTAAGGGAACTTACCAACAGCTGTGGTGGCAGATATCATGCATTCAACAATGAAGACATGATGAACCGCACTCAGGTCACTGAACTGATGAAGAAGATTGACAAAATGATAGCGGAAAATGGAGGAGACCATTACACTAATGAAATGTTTGAAGAAGCTCAAAAAAAGATAAAAGCAGAAGAGATGAAAAAAAAAGCAATAAATGTTGCAGCGGGAGTTGGATCAGCTGCAGGCACAGGAGCTGTAGTAGCAGGAGGTGTTATCCTGGGAGTAACGGAGGCCGTGGTTTTACCTGCAGTTTTAATTGGAGCTGGTGCTGTTGTTGGTGCTGCAGCTGTGGGAATGGGTGTGAAACATGCTGTGAAAAAAATTCAACAAACCAGACAGAAAATGAATTAGTTATTCCTGTTAGTTTTTGTTATTTTATTCTTTTAGTTTAAGTCTGAACATATCCACAACATGGGTATAATATAATATTTCCAGCTATTGTATTATTTGACTAATTGCTTATTATTAATTGTTATGATTCAAATGATTTTGCTCCAAGGTTGCTCTCCTGTGTTTATTGTAATTAATAAGGAGGCATTTAAACTGTGACGTCAACAACTTTAATGAATCAAACATAACCAAAACCTTAAGTCTATTATTATTATTTCTCCAAGTGAGACAATTGATTTCTCCCTTGCTGCATTTCTTCCAAACAATTCAGGTGTGTAGTACAAGACTTGTTGCAGCTGTATTTAGTATTTAAGTTCACTAATTATTACACATCATCTCTAGATTATTATAAACAAAATCATGTTAATAATGTTAGAATTTCAACATCAAATTTACGTGACTTAGGTGGTGCATCCAAAAGGGTCAATATTCATATTCATGCATTTTATTCATATTAATCATTTAATTGTTTTTGGCTTATGATTGATCATTTATCTTTGATTTCATATATTCATGTAATCCTACTTAATATATTAATCATTATCATATATTCAATATTTACTCCTTATTGTTACTCATTTATTACATTTTCATCTTCTCAAGGTATTATTGTTTGAGAGTATGCTTGCTATATTCAGTAGTTCCTTAAGTTTTCCAATGTGATAAGTTATGTTAACACGTTTGTGCCAAGTACTGCAGAGAAGCGATAATGTTCTCAGAATTTGTTGTTCATTTGAACTTAACGTACCTTCTTATCAAAATACGTCTTTTTCCATTTCTGCAGACATGAGATAATGCAAGATCTGCAATATTCTCTTAAAGGTGTCAAAACAACACCTTCTGTATCTGTTTTTATCTATCTTTGACATTTGACCAGTCACTTCTTTTGTTCTTTCTTTCTCTATACTCTGATCTTCACAATCTTCATTTGTTAGATGCAAGACTAATATATAATGTTATTTTAAACTATTGTTCACTTGATTAATTTGTTTGTCTCTATATTTTTACTTAATAAATGAAATTATTCCTTATTTTAAATTTGATCTCTGACATAATCATTGCTGGACTGCCTGGATCTGATTGCATCATTAGGTATTTCATTTTAAGTTTTATTATTTCTATATCTAATCAGGTTCTCGTCAGCCATTTGTGAAGAGAGAAAAAAAAAAGCAAGAACTTGTCTTTTGTCAGTTGTAGGTTTAATTCTGTCATACAACAAGAAAATAAGGTTTGTCTATAACCTCTATAATGCATGTGATAACCATGTGATGTTGTTTTTCTTTTAAAGCCAAACAGAAAGTATACAGTGGTCTGAATTACAGGAACAGACCCGGTTTACAAGAAAGGGTGGTCTGCACAGACCTCAAGGCAAACCAATAAAAGAAAAACTGAAACCTCCATATATAGGAAATATATTTACATGTGTTCATGTTTGTCCACACAGAAACGTTGAATGGTTTGTACATTGCATATTTGATTTTATATTAGTCTAATATAGCAAACATTTTCAGTAATTAAAAATTACATTACAAATGAAAAGACAGGTTTACCAAAGATGCATTGTTGTTAAGTTTAATTGAATTAATTTATTACATGTGATAAACACAGAGACATATTTTAGTTATATATAAGTTTGTTAATTTCTTCAGAATACTGACTTAAACAAATGAGGCAAAAAGATAACTCATTAACTCATTATTTAATGAGTCATTACATTTCTTGTAAAAATGTAGCCTACATCTGCTTATGCCATTTTATTTGAGGTCTATAATTTATTAGCTGCCGATTGACTGTATTTTTAATTAGGCTACTTTCATCCCACAGATCCGGACTTGGTGCATAATGTTTTTTTGACACAATTTACAAACTGGATAAAATGGAGTCTTGCCTCCTGGGTTCTTAATTTCCCTAAATATCCTCAGGCAGCAGACTTTAACCTCTGAAGTTGAGTTAAAGAAGAGAAAGTCGCAAATTACTGTATATAGGCCCATTTTGATTATTATACCTTGTTTAGCCCAGTCTATGTAAACCCTGTTCACTCAGTCATTCTCTGTTGAGTCTTGTACGTGCACCACCACCACAACACCACCACAACCACCACCAGCCAGAAGGGAGCGCGAGATTCAGTGAACAGTGAACTGCGAACAGGTGCGCGTGCCAGAAGGGAGCGCGAGATTCAGTGAACTGCGAACTGCGATTCAGTGAATTGCGAACAGGTGCGCGTGCCAGAAGGGAGCGCGAGTGCATGGAAATATTAACGCGAAGGGCCTTGCATCACCAGTGCAGACCACCATCAGAAGCTGAAAGCACGCCTGGCCTCGGCGATTTACCTGACTGAATTTGGTGAGTGATGGTTTCAATAATTTTAATATTTTCTGGTATATCTAAGTTAAGTTACCCAGGAGCTCTGTTGACATAGACTTAGCTAACGTTAGCTACATCTTGATGAATTGAGTCATTGAACACAGCAGGAGAGAACGCAACGTTAGCCAGCTAGCTAAAGCTCCGGTGGAAAATTATTAGCTAACGCTACCGTTTTTGAGGAGGTAGATTTTGAGGTGAGGGGACTGACAAGGCAGAAGGTAAAGTGCTCCACCGTTCTATCAATAAGCAGACCTGCCAACCTGTACGCAATTTGCGTAGCGGATACGCATTTTGACTTCAAAGTACGCTGGTACGATTTGTCACTCTAAACTACACAAAAACCTGGTGACGCCTCTGTGCACGTGCAGTCCTCAAATCAAGCAACAGCAAAAGAGGAAGAGTTCGACCAATCATAGCGCTAGGTTCTTCCCCCAAATAGCAAGTGGGGATGATTGACAGATGCGTAAAGCCTATCATTAAAAAGAGACTGAAAATCGAGATTCCCGCTTGATCCCCCTTCATAATACTTAGTAAGGAGGCCATAATAATTTTTGACTCATGGCTGAAGTTAAGTTTCTCCAGCTCCCCCCAGGTTGGCAAAAAAAGCATCTCAAAATGCATCAGATTGATGCTTTAAAATATGGAATATTTAAATTTTTCTTTCGGTGGAGCATGCCCCCGGACCCCCCTAGAGGGGGAATATCTTTCTCACCTTTTTCACCCCTGACCCGTTTTCATGCCTGCAAAGCCTCCAGCCACCATGGCCAGAACACCAGAGTCTCCAGCCTTCACGGGTGCCCCGACAGAGTCTTCAGCTATTATGGACGCCACGTCAGTTCTCCCGGTCGTCATGAACGTTGCACATGAAGCTATTAAGGCAGAACTTAGACGTTTGAGACTGGCTTAGAGTCTGCAGGACATACCGCTGATGTTGGTGTGAGGAGCTGGTATCTCTGCAGTGGCATCAAATCTGGTAGTCGCAGAGGTGGTCCCACTAGCGATTGCACTCCACATAACGGTGATGGCTATTTGGTGTGTTTGGGCCGTGCACTGCATTGCAGTTCAAGAGTCCGCTCCAGCCCTTGAGTCTGCTCCAGAACTGCTCCAGCCCATGAATCCACTCCAGAACCAGCTTCAGTCCATGAGTCCGCTCCAGAGATTGTTTATGTCCCAAAACCCAGCCACGTGACCTATGAACTTCCTGTCTGCCTTGATACGATCACGGAGGTCACCCCTGAGTTTCCTGTCTGCCCTGATGTGACCACGGAGGTCATCCTTGAGTTTTCTGCCTGCCTCAACGTGACCACAGAGGTCATACATGAACTTCCTGTCTGCCTTGACATGACTGCAGAGGTTGAACATGAACTTCTGGTCAACCTGGGACACCATGCTGGACCCGTTGTATTCATGGAGGACACTGCCAAGCTACCTGCCTGCTTTGACACGACCCCTGTGGCCAAGCTTGCACCTTTGTGCTTTGTGTTTTCAGTCTTGCCTGATTAGCTGTGGTGGTCTCCAGTTCTGCCAGATCTGCCCTGGGGGTCTTCAGCTACACCGTGGTTGACATCAGCTCCACCTGCTCCACCTTGGTGGTAGTCTGCTCCACCGTGGGGGTCTTTATGCCCTTCTTTGCTGTCGTGGTGGTCTCCAGCATCACTAACGCGGTGATTTTGTGATTTTTAATTTTTTTTTTTTTTTAATAAAAGATCAAAAGGAGTAATTAATTAATTAACAAAATTTACATTCCATTCCCTATATTTTAACTATATTTAAACCCAGACGCATAATAATGTTCAAATATGCATTAGGCCATCTTTGGTCTTGTTTCTGCGAAGTAACTTATTTAAGTTAGTTTAATCTCTTCTTGAGTTGGCGATTGTTAACTGAACCCTCTGGCACACATGGAAACTAAGAATAGCATGATGAAGCGCAAAGGGAAAAATAAGAACTCTACCTCCAAGTTGATTACAGAAGAGATAGAATTTGATGTTCCTATCATTGTCGACAATAGTTCTGATTCACATATCAAGGTAGACCATCAATATCGCCAAAAACATCCCGATGTCACCTTGTCTGACAGCCCCAGTCTCAAGATCGTACATAACTCTGATCTAGATATGCCTGTGAAACCCTGAGGTGAAATTTCCCCGATGGAATTGCAAGATATTGTCATTGCGGCATTGACATCCAAAATTAAGGAAAGTGCAGACGACCTTGGAAAAATGATTACCAGAAACACTGTGAGCATTAAGGGCCTTAAGAAATCAATTGACTTTGTGTTTGAAGAAGTAAACACATTGAAAACAGACATGAAAAGCTGTAAAACTACCGTGAACCTAAACAGCACCAAAATCCAAGAACTTGCGCAAAGACTTAACAATGCTGAATGCTACCAGTGGAGATGGTAGAACATTCTGAGGAAATGCAATGTCACTGAACCTCTCAAGATCCAGAAAGGTACTAAAGACATATTTAAAAGAGTTAATGTGAGTACAGTGGTTCTACCTTAATATACTTTTTGTGCGCCCAAAAAAAACAACTTTCTAGTCACAGCTGATTTCAAAACACTGCTTCATGAAGCTTTATGAATCTTTTGTTTCAAATAAGTGGTTTGGATTGCGTAAACAAAGCCTCTGATTTGAAACAAAAGATTCGTAAAGCTTTGAAGCAGTGTTTTAAAATCGCCCATCACTGGATTTTATTGAAAAGTCATTATTTTGTTTTGTTTTTGGCACACAAAAAGTATTCTCGTTGCTTTATAACATTTAGGTGGAACCACTGTACTTACTGAACTGTTTTAAATATATCTTTAGTACCTTTCTGGATCTTGAGAGGTTTAGTGACATTGCTGGTTGTGCAGGCCTCACTGAGCCATCGGATTTCATCAAAAATATCTCAATTTGTGTTTCGAAGATGGACGAAGGTCTTACAGGTGTAGAACAACATGAGGGTGAGTAATAAATTACATTATTTTCATTTTTGAGTGAACTAACCCTTTAACTCCATGCAGTTTACAAAAAGAAGATATTTCTGTTAATATTCTTCCCATGACATTAACAGATCATAAGGCGGTGTCTATCAATATTTCTGTATATTCCTCTCTTTCCTCCAACTACCATAAATCTTATTGGAAGATGACCATTCACATCTTCCACATTTGATTGCACAATATTGGAATATAGCCCAAATTAGTAATAACTATTGCAATAATTGGGAATTATTTAAATTTGAAGTTAGTAAATTTCTTAGAAAATTTGGAAGTTTATTATCTAAAGCTAAAAGACTTAGAGGAGATGATAATTTCTAAAATTACGGCATTACAGAAATCTCCTCCTAATTTTTTCAGATAGTGAATATCTTGTTATTTACACTTCAAAGCCAATTAGATGATATTTATAAAAGGAAGGCAGAGCAATCATTCATTGGATCTAGACAGAGATGATTTGGCATATTTCTTTCAATTAGAAAAATTCCATGCAAAACATACAATTTTGCATTTGAATATCAATGGTACGATAACACTGTTACAGTAGCTGGTTGTAGGAATGCGCACGACGAAGAAGATCAAGGAAAACAGTCTTTTAATAGTTCCACAGGCAGATTAACAAGAGAGACAACACTAGACACAAACCATACCGGACAACACTGGACAGGAAACACAGGGCTTATATACAAAGATAACAAGGTGGGTGATGGAACACAGCTGGTGGTGATAATGAGGTGATCAGTAACTATAGGAACAAACTAGTGGCGGGAAATGGCACAACACAAGTCCAAAACAGAGTGCACATGTAACAAACACATAATTCAAAGGACATTGCAGATTACTGTTCAACCTTTTATAGCACTCTAACAAAGGCCTTCTGAAGTGAAGTGATGCATTTGTGTAAGAAAAATATCCATTCAAAATATCCAACAAGTTATGAAGTAAAATATCTAGCTTCTGCCAGAATGCCTTCTGTATTCAACTTACGCAGAAAGTGTAATGCCTCTCGCAGTTAAACCTTTTACACTATGTCCTACGCCTTCCGTATTCAACTTCCTTAATTCTATTAAAACTTTATATGCCAATGCAAATTGTTCAATCAAGCTGCGTAATGGCACCTCACCCAGATTCAGTCTCAGTAATGGTATCAGACAGGGATGCCCTATTTCCCAATATTTATTCTTACTCCGTTCACAACTTCTTGCAGATCATATTAATCAGAGCCCTTTAAGAGGTATTACTGTTGCAGGTAGTGAAATTATCATTAGTTAATTATCAGACAATACCACTCTTTTTTTAAAAGATGCAGAATAAATACCTTTAGCCCTTAAGATTATCCATAAATTCTCCAAAGCTTCAGAGCTGTACCTGAATATTTATGAGTGTGAATTAATGTCTCTCAAAAACTGTAATCTTCCATCAATTTGTAACATTCCCATTAAAGTTGAAATCACATATTTAGGTATTAAGATTTCAAAGAATGAAGAGGAACGGTGTGAGCTTACTTTTTCCCCAGTCATTGATAAAACAAAGAAAAAATTAAATCAGTGGTTACTGAGAGACCTATTTTGAGGGGGAGGGTATTGATCACAAAGGCAGAAGGCATCTCCAGACATATGTGGCACTCTCCTTAGCAGTTAAAAATAATACTTGTAAAATTATTGATAATATGCTTTTTAATTTTTGATGGAAAAATAAAACCCACTACATAAAGAAATTCAAAGGAATTTCTTTTAAACTCATTTATAATTATTACCCTTGTAATTATTCTGTTGTAAATATTTTGTACATTTTGTGGATTACATGTTGAGACATCATTTATTTTTTTATCATTTATTTTGGAGCTTTCCTCATTCAGTTTATTTTTGATCCGATTTCTGTTCTTTTATAAAGGATCACATCATGCCCAGCTTTCAACTGTTTTTTGTCCAAATGTTATCATAAGGAATACTATTTAATTAATCTGCTGCTTCTTTTAGCTAAATTTAGCATTCATGAATTGTAAATTTGGGGGAAATAAACCTTTGGTTTTGGGAATCACGCTTCTCTGTCTGGCAATCCGATGAACGAGTCTGGGTTTGGTGGTTGCCAGGAGAACGGTACTTGCCTGACTGCATTGTGCCAAGTGTAAAGTTTGGTGGAGGGGGATTATGGTGTGGGGTTGTTTTTCAGGGGTTGGGCTTGACCCTTAGTTCCAGTGAAAGGAACTCTTAATGCTTCAGCATACCAAGACATTTTGGACAATTTCATGCTCCCAACTTTGTGGGAACAGTTTGGGGATGTCCCCTTCCTGCTCCAACATGACTGCACTCCAGTGCACAAAGCAAGGTCCATAAAGACATGGATGAGCGAGTTTGGTGTGGAGGAACTTGACTGGCCTGCACAGAGTCCTGACCTCAACCCGATAGAACACCTTTGGGATGAATTAGAGCGGAGACTGTGAGCCAGGCCTTCTCGCCAACATCACTGCCTGACCTCACAAATACGCTTCTAGAAGAATGGTCAAAAATTCCCATAAACACACTCCCTGAAGAGTTGAAGCTGTTATAGCTGCAAAGGGTGGGCCAAATCCATATTAAACCCTACGGATTAAGAATGGGATGTCATTAAAGTTCATGTGCACATAAAGGCAGGTGTCCCAAAACTTTTGGCAATATAGTGTATTTTGGGTCATGATTTTCATTATTATTATCGGATGCCTTGAAGTGAGAATGGGGTGGCTTTTTTTTAACTTTTCCCCTACCAATGACGGAATTTTCCGTCATTTATGATGACACTTCCCTGCCATTGCCAGAATGTTCCAGCTAACTAAACATCAACAAGACATCAACATGAAGACTAACTTGATTTGGGACAAATTTCAAAATAAAAGGCATGAAAACAAGAACTAAAAAGATGAACCAAGAACAAAAACTTGACAGACGTGATAAAAATGGTCTACTACTATGTGACAAACAACAAATAATGTGACCTTTAACACAATGTTTTGATAATTTTGTCTTATATTTTAGTACTAGTCTTGTGTCATGTGTCCTTGTTAGGTTTTATCATATCTAGTTATATATATTATATAATCATCTGAATTTTAAAAGGCAGCAGTTTGTCTTCTCAGGTCGGAAAATACAAAAATCCATAAACATGGAAAAATTACATCCCTGCTTTAATACCTGTTGTGATTAAAAGAGTAATTTGAATATATTCAAACCTTGACACACACACAATTATATGAATGGAATTTTATTTTGTTTTTATTTCAGTTTTCTTTTTTTTTTTTAAAGCACTATGTGACAATAATAAAAATGTTTATTTTTGGTCATTCAAAAGAATATTGAACAAGCAACAACAGGTTGAATTTCAGATAATTGCGCTGGGGTGTTTAAGTTGAGGGCTGCTGCTTGAGGTGATTTCTTGCATCCATTCACATGCTTGAAACTCAAGCACAGTTTGGTGAGTGCAGTGTTAGTGTTTATCGGCGGCTGCTCTCTAGCTCCCTCTGTAGGTGCTGTACGAGTATCTGCTCACCAGCAGCGGCACATGAAATCTCTGATCAGCATCGCTCACAGTGAAGACAATCTAAATGAAGAAGAAATAAAGACATTTCTTCACCATGTCTTACATTTAGACTGTGTAAATACAATCAGTTCACTATTAATCTTTCCTACAAACCTCAACATATGGGTAAAAGCTGGACTGTCCCAAACTCTCCCAGTACTGGCCCGTCTCGAAGCGAATCTTGTACATTCCTGGAGTGAAGGCATCGCTGGTTATTAGTCCTGGACAGCGGCCATCCTCATTTGTGTTTCTGAAATAACCAATGACTCAGTATTTAACATAATGACATATTTGCAGGGTTGTGATTTTAAACCTCTCAAAATTTGACCCAAACAACTTTGGGCAGTTTCAATGGTAACAGATTTCAGATCACTGTAACAATAATGTAAACATTTTTTTGGATAGAGAGAAGACTTGACTCACAATTTACTTCAACAGTGTTAGCATTAGCATGCTAGCTAGGGTGACCAGACGCCCCTGTTTTATGCGGACAGTTCTGTTTTTTTGTGTCCTGTCCCGACTGAGCATGTCCCTGTCAAAATCCTTGTTTTATAGCACGTTCAAAATACCCCACAAAAATTGAAAAATTAATAAAAATTGTAATTACTTTATACAATATTTTCTAATTTTGTTAAAATTAAAATGTTAAATACAATTAAAAAAATGGTTACATGCCTTTTTATTTATGTTATTATGGTTTATTTTTGCATTTTTTTTTAGAATATACTGTTTTGATCTGTTTGCTTTTTGCAGTGGTTATTATTTGCTATTTTTCATAGTGTAATTTTGGTGAAATCTGGTCGCCTCAGCATGCTAGAATGTTAGCCTACTCTAATAAACATAAAAATTTACTAAATATTGGGTACAACAGTCCATGGAGACTGAACAATACATACTGATACTTTTAAGTGGATTTCGAGTATATTGCCGCATTCCAAGCAACCCGTAACCCATGTTTTTCCAAACTTCCTCCCATGAAAGTGCACTGGAACGGCAGTCAAACCCGCGACTTCCCACCCGTGAACTCGTACTAGATCGATGTACTCCCAGTTCCGCGCTCTGACTTCACATTCTTCACATCTGACAACGGCAGCCCCTACGGATGCGGTGTTTATGCAAGAGCATGATAAAATAACGTAAAATAAAAGGTATAACAGCTTCTCTTGCCTTATGCGCCTTTTTTCCTCCTCCGTTTCCTCAAATAAGCAAGGAGTAAGCACCTTTGGTGATAGAAATGAGCATAAGCCTTGTATGGTTTGTTTACACTCAGGCAGTTTGGTGTGACTTGCCTGGAACGCTACAAAGTCGTGAGTCGTGGTTTGAAGTCGTGACTTACGGGCTCAAAAACCTGCCTGGAACGCAGCATATTTATTGACTCTGTTATTCTTTTAGGTGATTTTTTTCACTAAGTTTGTTGCAACACATTCTGAGATTGCCTTCTCTGCAGTGTTGGGGAAAGTTATTGTAATACATTACAATATTGCATTACTCCCTGAAAAAGTAACTAATTGCGTTAGTTACTTTTTATGCACAGTAATGCATTACGTTACTTTTGCATTACTTTTTCTCAACTGGGCTGGGCTTGCTTGTTCTTTTTTTAATAAATAAATAAATACATTCTATTTTTGGCAAATGTAACATCCCTTTCACACTAAAAGTGAAATAAATAAGCTTACTTATTTGAAAAAGTAACTCAGGTATTTTGTTGTAAAAGTAATGCGTTATTTTACTAGTTACTTGAAAAAAGTAATCTGATTATGTACTTGTAATTTGTTACCCCCAACACTTTCTCTGTGCAGGATACAGGCAATGCTTTTTTATTATTATTGGTTTATTTTTTTATTTATTTTATTTGGCCAAAAGTATTAGAGATTTGTAGCAGTTTTGACATCGGGAGCCACAACAAAGTAGTGTTAATTGTATGAATACTCAGTGGCTGTTTTAAAGGTGACGTGTAATTTTGACGCAATAATACCACCAAACAGAATCACCAAAAATAATGACTGCTTTCGAACAGGTTTTCCGAACAAGAAAATCCCCCCTTCTGCAATTGTTTGACCAAACAGCTAATCCCGCCCCAGACTCACATCATTGGTTGAGCCAGTGTAACTGTGTCAGGATGGTCGAGATATTCATACATTCAAAGACATTCAAAACTCGACTCACCCGACGGTTACGAGGCTCCAGATGGTCATGCGGGTGTCCAGGCGGTGTAGACTGAGGGCCATTCGTGCCGCTGGGACCCCGTCCCCGGTGTTCAACACATGTGTAGTGAGGGGACTGCTGCCTTTCACTGAACCCATCTCTGTGAACCCTACAATACACAGGACAATGGCCCATTTGATTCATTTAAATAAAAAATTATACATTTACTATAAATTTATTTAAAAAATGAGACTTTGGACATCTTTACTTTGGAGATGTTAAACATGAAGCACAGTTAAAATGACACAACTCACTGCTTTCTACATCAGTCTTTTCTAACAGAATCACAGAAGATAGTAAGATCTTACCTGTTATGAAGTCAGTGTCATCTGGCTGTGTGTCTCTGTTTATATGAGGATGATCTGAACTCGTCACTGTTTGATTAGTTTCAATGAGTTAATCAACAAAACAAACCAGCGTAAGCACACATGCAGGGTTAATATTTAAGCGAAAGGGTCTTTAATAAAGTTTCAGTATCACAAACCTTTGGATTATGAAGTACCACAAAACAGAGACTATATATCTGAATCTACAATCCTACCTTGAAGTCTTTTACATGTACAGGAAAGGTGGAAGAACCGAGCTGAAATCCTGTTAGAGGGCAGTTGGACTTTGACCTCTAGTAACTTGTTTGATTTGGTTCTTTAGATGAGTGGAAAAACAAGGTTAACGCTAGTCACAATGACAAAACAGCTTGAATCAATGGTTTCGGTCTTTACAGACCCAGAGCTACATTTTATTCCAGTAAGAACATTAACTAACATTATTACACTACAGAGTGCTCACCAGATCATTAGCTAAAAAGTTAACAAGTAGTTAAAATGTCATGAAGATTGGAGTTATATCATCTCTTAGAGTGCCTTCAGGTTCAAAACCCTGATAATTGTACAGATAATGGCTTTTAAAACTTTAAAAATAATTAAAACATTTTACTCATTAAAATTATTTTCAGGCAAAAACAGTTTGAGCCTACAGCACACTGTACATGAATGTATTTTTATTTCTGTTGGTGAATACATTCAGAATTGTGTGATACAAACAAATGTGGCATTCCATAATATTTTACATAATCACAGATATATATTTCGAAAGATACACAAGCATGCAGCGGGAAACCGCTTTACCATGTTATGTCTTATTTCAAAGAAAGGTTTTGGTAAGAGCATGGATGTTGCTAGACTTTTACACACAAAAAATGTCATATGCTGATCATAAGGTCATAAAACTAAATTTGCCAGACTGATTAATGAGCGGATAATACATGACATTTGGGTTAAAATAAGTGTTTAATGTACATCTCGTTTTAAATCTTAAATCTCACATATGTCTAATAAATATAGATAATTGAATTACTTTTAATATATCAGGGTCATGTGTGGGGTTATCAGTTGATATAGATATATTTAGTAGGGATGCACCAAAGTATCGGCCGCCGATATTTATCGGCCGATATAACAAACCAATGGTTTGGGCGAGAAGGCACTGAGCTGTATAATGTCTGTTACATTATCCTAGCGCTGCTGTCTGTGCTTTAATGCTAATCAAATAAGAAAAGATTGCACACTATTCTTGACTAAATAACTGTTGTAACTTTCATAAATGTAGCGGACCCCAGCCGGATGATGACCAAAACTTTACTGATGTTTTATTAAGTTTATTGCGTCCGTTTTCACTCCAAAAAAATCACCATAAGAGCTAAACAATATGTTCACATTAAAATCTCTCTCTCCGTTGCATTATCATCAACATACAGCGAATTATACAAAACACTTATTACAACTAACAGTTAATAAATACATACAGATCTTATGCCTTTTCGGGGGGTGCTTAATAAACTGACAAACTTTAAATCTGCAAAATATCTCTGAAGAACTGCGTGCTCTCCATTACCCTTATAGCTCTGTAGACTAGAACACCCGTCAAAATAAGAGTCCCGCCTTAGTAAAGGAGATACATATTTAAACTTACAACAAAAAAAAAAAAAAATATATATATATATTAAAATGTATACAAAAACAAATTAGAAGATTAATCACAACAAAGTCTGTTACAATAAAGGATTAATATGTATTTAATTTATACAGTGAAGAATATGCAGTGCTATTTTACATGTTTACTTTATTTCTGTACCTGAAAACTATTACACCTACCTAAAAAGCACTGTTTATTTAATATATATGTTTGTTCAGTTGTATTTATGTAGGACTGCTGAATGTTAAATGAATCCAATCGACTGTTATTAGAAATTATTTGATAATGCAGCAATAAACCTGCTAGTATAATTTAATGCAGGTGTTTTTGAACTTTGCTGATTGAAAAGATGATCAAAATACTATCTATTTTGATGACAAAATTTCAAAACACAGGAAGTGACAAATATCGGTATCGGCCAATAATTGTTTGTTAAAATCGGTATCGGTATCGGTATCGTCATCGGCCCCAAAAAATCCTATCGGTGCATCCCTAATATTTAGATATCGTTATTGGCATCAGCCATTTAATAACCCATATCATATTATATTGCATATAACCATAAAATACGTTTGTAGAATATTGGCAATAAAATGGTGTGTGTCTGTGTTTCCATCACCTTCAGGATCATCATATCAGTATTTTACTGACTGAAAAAAACATCATATGGTCAAATAAGTCATAAAATCATCTGCAGCATTTGACAACAAATATATTAGTTTAGACAGCTGCTCCTGAACTGGATTCAAACCAGATTCAAAGACTTCAAGCAGAAATCAATGATCATGAATTGAGTTACAGCATCAGTCATAAATGAACTACTGAACTCATAATGAAACAAGCTGATATCATTGAGTTTACAAGATGACCATTTTGGCAGATCAGTGGAAATGATCCAAGCATCTCTCCTCGTATTTCATGGTCCTTTTCTTTACACCATCATTAGAGTTCCTGTGGCTTTTCCCGAAGATCTTGGCGTCTGAATTTGGAGTCTGTGAGAAAGAGCAACAGAACACTTAGAAAAAGTTTATTTAAAACAAATAGTTACAGGTTCCAGCTTACCTGAAATCTGCCTTTACATGTAGAACAAATCTGGTTCATTGTCCCCGACCTAGCAAACACACGCACGGATACATGTTAAACAGATTAAAAAGAAATAAATGAATCAAAAACACAATACAAAAAAGTAAGTCTTGAATTATATTTTCCATAAAAATGCCTATCTAAGTGTGTGTCCTCACTTTGTGTCAAATTTGCATCAAGGATTTTTTATAATTCTGAATAAATCAGGCAGTGTCATGGTCATCTTCAACTCTGAGAAGCACTTACTTTTTCCTGCTCATTGTGGATCTCACAGTAGGACAAATAGTCCTGGAAATTTTATATTTTTTTATATTTTACACAAACAATGTTGAAGTCTCTGTGGTCACAGCTTTAACATGTCAACTCCGTCATCCCGGTGTAATAGTTTCTGTAAATAGTTGTGGCATAAATCTTGCCATTATTTATATGTTTATTAAGGCAGCTACAACTGAGAAAAGAAAAGAAAATTTATCCTCTGTACTACATGTGGTTACGGTGGAAAAAAATTCAATTTTGTCAACTCCATCAGACGTCAACTCCATCAGGTTTTATGTCTGATGGTTGACAAGTGCCCTCAAAAAGATAGGTGATTTAATTATGTTTTTTGCATATGGAAATTCTTCTAAGGTTGTTTCATGATTCTATTTACATATACTGTGTATTTGGCCCCAGCTGGACCTTTGTCAACTCCATCAGTTTTTGTCAACACCGTCAGTATTTGTCAACTCCATCATTATTGTCAACTCCGTCAGTATTTGTCAACATTGTCAGTTATTTCTCAACTCCATCATTATTGTCAACTCCATCAGTTTTTGTCAACTCCATCAGTTTCTGTCAACTCCGTCAGTATTTGTCAACTCCGTCAGTTTTTGTCAACACCGTTAGTATTTGTCAAAACTGTCAGTTTTTGTCAACTCCGTCAGTATTTGTCAACACCGTCAGTATCTGTCAACTCCGTTAGAATTTGTCAACATGTCAGTATTTGTCAATTCCATCATTATTGTCAACTCCATCAGTTTTTGTCAACTCCTTCAGTATGTCAACACCGTCAGTATTTGTCAATTCCGTCAGTATTTGTCAGCTCTGTTAGTATTTGTCAACTCCGTCAGTATTTGTCAACTTTATCATTATTGTCAACTCCATCAGTTTTTGTCAGCTCCACCAGTATTTGTCAACTCCATCATTGTCAACTCCGTCAGTATTTCTAAACTCCATCATTATTGTCAACTCCGTCAGTTTTTGTCAACTCCATCAGTTTTTGTCAACTCCGTCAGTTTTTGTCAACACCGTCAGTATTTGTCAACACCGTCAGTATTTGTCAACTCCGTTAGTATTTGTCAACTCCGTTAGAATTTGTCGATTCCATCATTATTGTCAACTCCATCAGTTTTTGTCAACTCCTTCAGTATTTGTCAACTCCGTCAGTATGTCAACACCGTCAGTATTTGTCAATTCCGTCAGTATTTGTCAACTCTGTCAGTATTTGTCAACACCGTCAGTATTTGTCATTTGTATTATTGCCTTTGCTTCATAGGTAGCCAGAAGATGAATATTATTACATTGGAAATCCTCATGCCCCCCTCCTAACTTGGTTGAAGGACTTAATGTCCTTTCTACACCTGTACAAAATTAAGTACTCCATTAGAGACTCTGTTAACTCATTTTATAAAATGATAATTTGGGATGGGTAGGGATAAGTGTGCTCTGATTGTCTGTATAGGGCCCTATGATTTCCATAATACAGAAAAAGCAGACGGAATCGCGGAATCCAGTCATAAAAACGGAATTTACTATATAATGCGGAATGTCACGGAATTTGTCATTTTTTTGATGAATTAATAAAAAGTAGATCAGTACACTTAAATTAGATCGTGATATAGACTAGTGTCTGTGAATATTAAACCACAAAAAGACTATTTAAATATGAATCCTGCATGTCTGTGTGTCTCTGAAATGAATGGTGCAGAAGCGCAGTTTCGTTTACCACACACACACACACAGAAGCATGTGTGACACTCGAGTTGATTTCATCCTCTGTAGCCTTACTATATGAGGATGTGAATGCACGAAATTCATCTCCAGAGCTGCTTTGAGAGTCACTTCATCAGCATTTTACCAGTTCATTTGAGAAAAACTATCATCATATAATAAACACACAGAAACTCAAAGCTCTTGGCAAGCCGTTAAAATAAAAGTTCGATTTAACTTGACAGAAACATATTGTTGTACAGTAGAATTTAGATATGTTTTAATGTAATAATAATACTAACACTAACAGACCTAATAATAATGATAAAAATATAGTTTTAATATTTTATTATTAAGGAACAATCTCAGTTTTTCTTTCATGTTTTAATTTTAACAGTAAAGCTCTGTTGTGCAGCACATTGTTTGACAAAAAAAGTTTAATTTCATGAATAAGATAAATTAAATTAATGTTATGCATTCATTTGATTGCCAGAAAAAATAAAATACGCAACAGAATTTCTGAAAAAACAAAACATTTCATAAAAATACATTTTGTGATTAATAAATTTTGTTTTTAAGAATTCAATTAAATAGACATTCTTTTTGATTATTAAAATGTAATTAAACCATTAAAATGGAATCCAGAAAACTTAAAACAGAAAAGAGAATTGGTAAAAATAAAACGTATATCATAGGGCCCTAAAAAATGTAATTTTTTGTGAAACTTTTCATAAATTGTTATAATACTAAAATTTATTTTAACCATTCAATTCGAATCCAGAAAAATTAAAACAGAAAAAACGGAATTTGGAAAAAAATAAAATGGAATTTGAGGAAAAATAAAACGGATTTCATTGGGCCCTGTTTGTATAATTATTCTTCATTTATTTCTATGAAAAACAAAACAAACCAGCAGGTTGTGATGTTATCCATGTATGTCATGCATAGATTGTCTTTTAAGAATCTGCTCAATAAAAACATATTTAAAAGAAAAGAAACACTGTCAGTTATTTGTCAATTCCGTCAGTATTTGTCAGGTGAAGGTTTCTGCTAATTTGAAAGAAATGTATTATTCTTTTTCAATTCATTGTGTTAAAATATTAAAACATCAACTGAACTACATGATATCATGTCTGATTTACCTAAGAACACTGGTTATATGTGTTTAATATTAAAATGGAGGGTAGAGAATTAAGGAATTTAGGAACTGGATTGTTCATCATAACCCTAACCCAAGTGTGTGTGTGTGAGTGTGTGTCTGTGTGTGTTTACATGCTGTCTGTCTTCATCACTGCTGTCTGCTGTCTGTGGGCTCTGCATCTCTCTGTCTGTCCTCGAGGGAGGGGAGCTACCAGACGAATCGTCCGCACTGCTCACAGAGCCGTGGAGCGGAGAGAATGCCACACCGTCTCCTGAGATTCACACACACACACACACACACAAGCGCTAAATGACATCAAACAAGATCAAGGACAGAGACAAGGTACCAGTCTCTTTGGACATCCCACTTGCCCGAACTTTGAGACATTACATCACAAATATGAGACAGTTCGTGATCCACTCTTGTGCTCTGATGATGAAAGAATGAGTGTTTTACCGGACAGCTCTTGGTTTTGAGAGTCCATCTGCTCCAGACTGTCCAGCAGCTCGTCTATCTGTGATTTAATCACTGTCAGTTCTTTCTTAATGCACATCAGCTCCTCCATTCTTACTGCGGAGAGAGAAGGACAGGGTCACAGTTGGTGAGTTCAGCATATACAGTGAACTGAAAAATGAGGAAAAAAGAAAAGAAACAAAGTTGAAGTTTGATATTTAAAAAAATAAATAAAAATAATGTATTCAAGTCATTGAAAGCCACTGGGTGCATTTACACCATGCTGGAATTACTGGAATTACGACATTTCAGCTTATAAAATGAGTGTTCATGTTCTGGAATTTTCTGAATGCTCCGACTTACACCACATGACTGCTGCAACATCGCAAATTGCAATAAATTGTAGTTAACATGTCTTTTAAATAATTCCAATAATTGACTAGTTAACACTTATTAATGCAATATTAATATAAAATAAGCAAATTACAGTATAAAGTAGCTACCACAGAGTTGGATAACTAATGTCCAATGTTCTGCTAAGCTAAGTGTGTGCGTGGTAAGATACAAGTAGCTAAACATTAAATATTTGACAACTGTTTTACAATGGATATGTTGAATTGAATTTTGAATTGAAAATATGCTATTTAAATGATGTCATTCATAACTAAATGTGACGAAACAAGAAATGTTTTTTTTTTTTTTTAGACATACAAACAAGAGTGAATGTGTACATATTTTTTTTAAATAAAATATTATTTTCAAAGAGTTTAAATAGATTACTTCACAACTATAGGCTATAATTAGACCTGGAACTTCATTCACCATTCTTATTTCTTCTTTATTTCCTTAACTCCCTTTTAATCCTTAAATTATTTAATTTCTTTAAATAAAACGTATCAGGCCAAACATACTGGCACCACTATGGAGTAGAAATTACATACTGCAGCTTTTAAATTAAGACATATAAGATGTAGCCTAGCAGTTAGTGCACATTTAAGCCATTATGCTAACTTCCACAAACCTATAAATTGGCTAAAAATCCACACAAAAGGATTATTCTTTACTGCTTACAGAGTCTAGGTCTTTCACAGAGACAGATATGATTTCTGAGGACAGCTATTTTGTAATATCTATGAGTGACATCTCTCAGAATAGCATAAGGTGTTTTTTGTTTTGTTTTTATTATCAAGTGTGTAATTTCTGTGCCAGTAGCAACAACAAACAAACTGCAAAAATTAAAATTGTTTCCAAATAGGTTTCCCAGCTGTCCTTTTCTGTCCCACCCCCCACCTGTCATTGGTTGGACAAACATGTAGCCCCTCCCCAAACTCACACCATTGGTTGGGGTACAGTTGGACTGTTTTTACTGTTTAGCATAAAAATAACTTATATATAGTATATAAGCAGAACCAAACGTCAAATGGCTGGACTTTCAAAAGACAAATAAGATGTTTCAGGGATTAATTCATTCTCTGTACATGCTCAGATATCAGCAACTCTTCTAATGTCTCTAATGATGGAAACTTAGATTGGACCTCTTTTGCACAGCGTGATAATACTACACAAACACCCCTCCAATCCCAGCTGGATAAAAAAACCTCATTCCAGCTCAGCAGCAGCCATTAAAAAGCGGTTTGACCTCCCAGCTACAAAGGCAAACTCATTCTACTGTGATCTGTTGGCAGTAAAAACTATTAGGGCTTGTAATAAAGCACTATAAACGCTTCTTATTGGTTATGCACTATTAATTTGCTATAATTGCTTTTTGTGATAGGCTAAGTTTGATTACTGAGGGAGTAGTCCTATATCAGAGGGAGGATTTTAATGAAGAAACCATCTGGAGTTCGACAGCAGAGGTCCAGAGGTATGTGCGTAGATATACACGCTCACAAAAACACACACACGCACAATTATATATGCAACATATACCAATACAAAACACTGACATGCTGACATTATCATGAGATGCAAATGCAGACACACTTGGCCAACGCATTGCAACTGTTGTGCCTTTTTACATAACGCGCATTCTTGCATTACAGTGATAAACTCCAGTACTCAAGGGGGCGATAGAGTTGCCTTAAAATTGCAGAGCTTGCCATACTGACAGTTTAACTAACTTTGATTTGCTCAGCAAATCATCTGTATTAATTTTACACCATGCTAGTGTATATATTAGTGACTAGTTTAGACATGGCTGAATTCCTATCAAAACAGGAAGTTTAGATTGTGCATAACATAAACAGCCAATTGGATTTAGTATATGTAGCTCAGCAAAACCATGATTTGCTACTTGCTATTATTAGTCAAATTCACATTCTTAAGAGCATGTTATTGGACAAAAATTTGCATATTCCCCTTAGTGTGAGATGATGCTTTCAATATTTTCAGCTCTTTTTTCACAATATTTATTCTTCATTTAAATAATTCATACACAGAATAAAGGGGTGATTGAGTTGTGTGTTGAAACTGGCAGTTATGGTAAGGGATGGGACATTTCCCAAGCATGCTAGAATCGCTTGACCAATCACAATACAGCGGTCCAGCTGACCAATCAGAGCACATTTAGCTTTTCAGAAGGAGGGGCTTTATAGAGACAGGAACTAAACAGAGCGTTACTGACAGACTGGGAAGAGAGGAGCTGCAACAATGGAGAATATGAGGAATATGAGGAAAATAATAAACATCCAAGCATGAAAATCTGTTCTAGTAGAGCCCAAAAAACAACATCAAGACATTGTAAAAGGGCATATGGCCTCTTTAAGCTTTAAAAGATGTCAGTGCTTCTTACACTGGGTTCCTCTGCTCCTGGACTTGTGTTTGCTCTGAGGTTTTTCTTTGCTTTGCCGCAGGGCTGCGGAAGATGACGAGGGAGATGAACATGTCTGTCCAAATGGCGTGAAGTCACACGGGATGGTCGTCACAGAGATCGGAACATGTTGATAATCGAAAACCCTGAAAATGAAAACCAGATCAGTGAAACTGAAAGAAATAGTAAGTTTGATTTTGAAATAGTAGATTTTCTTTCTTTCTAAATTCTGATTCACAAGGCATGGTTATTATTGGCAGGCCCTGGCCTACTTCCTGTTCTGCGACTCAGGAACATCACAGCTAATTATGCATGCCAGCCACGACCACAGCATGATACATACATTAGTGGCATGCCACTTTACTGATCACTCTACGGCTCCAACTTTATATGCTCTGTCACATCCTCGGCATGCTGCGAACGTCTCCGGCAAAACTTGGCTACAAAGAGCTTTCTCAAAAATTGCAACGCTTTTATTTAAAGATTAGCAGAGTCTATGAAATAGGAGACTTTTCCCATTATGCCCTGGGGCCTAGCGGTTTGTGACCGGAGAGAGATATCAGCAGATGAGAGATTGGGAGAAATCTGCTGCTAGTGTCAAGAGCGTGATGGAGCATGCAATTAGGAAAACGGGGTAGGATAGAGCGAAAGAAACGAGACCAGACAGAAATAGAGACATAAGCAGGGCCACATGGAATCTGCAACTAAAGAAAACGATGCAGATTTCAGCTGCAGAATCTCTTTTGTATATTAAATCATATTAATCCAGCATAATTACAAGAATACTTTCGACTTGGTACATGTGTTTTAAAGCGAAAAGAACTAGTCCTTGAGAAACAAGAGGGAATGGAATTGGGACACAAAGCAGGCTGGAATCAAACCTCAGATTTCCATGTGAGCTGCACGGCTTGACCCGTCTGGAGCATGTGTGCTACCCGCTAGGCCATGGATCCATAACTGCATATTGCTGAAGTGCTAATACATTCTGTTTTCTCCCTCTCTCTCAGTGAAGGAAATGGGATCACATGCCACACGGAGAGGTCTCTTAAAACTAATGAGATTTTGTTCTAAAGTGACAGGCTGATCTCTCAGACAAGCTTCATTATCCAGAGTTCAGTCGCTGTCTGACGGCTCACAGGGAGAGAGCGCGCGGCAGACGCATCTGAATCAAACGCTTCACTGTATGCCATTTTATCAACGCTCATTCATGTATATCTGGACAGATATCAGCTTTCATTTTATTGCAAAGCTGTTCAATAAATTGTAGAACAGCAGGAGCCATAAAGACAGGGCAATGATATCTCTCTTTATGAGCTTTAGCTTTATAAAAAAATTGAATTGGCACGAAACATTCTGATCTATTATTGTATCTTGCAGAAATTGTTTGCGGCATCATTACCACATCTGTTTGTTGCTGACTAAATTTGCTGTGTAAATCATTGCAGGAAAGAAGGTGTTAAATGGTGCACTGGGACAAATTCATTGAACAGACAGCGCTGGATATTGGGACGTGGTGTAAATATGAAACTACTCACTTGTCCTTCATGTGTTTGACATGATTGATTCTCTCCCTGAGGTAATTCAGATTGATTAATTCAGATCGAGTGTGCACACAGGGGGAAAGTGGTTTCGCTGAAATAAATCGGGATCACAGAAGCGGGATGGAGGTTAATGGAGTGGAAGGAAATCTTTTGCTATTTCAGCACAGTTAAAAATCAAAACATGGCCATTTCAGATGAACAGGAAAATAAGGACAAGCCCCAGAAGTGAAATACACTGCTGCATCCACATAACTGAAATCTGTAAACGCTGTTGGATTTGGATGCATGAGCAAGGCTTACAATATGACCTGAGAGATCATAAATAATCATTTATATTAGTATCACAATATGGAGAATTGACTCAAACATTCCTGCTGAGCTTTGCTAATGTACCATCTGTACATGGATGAAAAACACATTTTGTTTTGAAGCAGATAAGTTACCAAATAGTTAAGCAATTTGGTAACACTTCACAATAATTAGTTAATGCAGTACCTAATATGAAATAACAATGAACTACTGAAGTACTTTTTCGGCATTTAATATTTTTGCTTGATGTTAATTTCTACAAATTCAAACACTTTTTAACATTTCATGTACAATTTACCTTTAATGTATTGTGAAGAAATATATAATTAACAATATCAATCAACATATTTGATATTAACAAACTGAACCTGTAAAGTGTTATCAGCCATTCTTTATATTTATATTCTTTACAGAACATTGACTCTAAAACAGTAGAATATGACGGATTGATGGGTTGGTTGGTGGTTGATTGAATGAACAGCCAGTAGGTTAATTGGTAGAGTGACTGAATGACTAATACTGTAGATTGATTGGTTGGATGATCGGCTGTCTGTCTGAAGGTTGACTTCTTCTGGTTAGTTGGCTTGTTGTTTGTCTGGTTGGCTGGTTGATAGAACAGTCGACAGGTTGGTTGATTGGTAGACTGACTTACTAACTAATATATTGATTGGTTGATTGGTTGGCTGGCTGGTTGGTTCATTGATAGAACAATCTGTATGTTGATTGGTAGACTGACTAATTGATTGGTTGGATAATTGACTGGGTATCTGGCTGGCTGGTTGGTAGGTTGTTTGGTAGACTGATTTACTGACTAATTGATTGTTTGGCTGGCTGGCTGGCTGGTTGGTTGATTAACCGATTGGTTGGTTGTTGAGTACAGTGATGGACTGGGGTACGTTTCCGTTAAAATGATGTAACTCGCTGCTTAACTACCATAGTACTATGCATCGTTGAAGAAATCAACTAGCTAGTCACGACTGTTTCCCGAAACCTTATTATTGCAAATTTGTCGTTGAACTTGTAGTGTGTCTTGTACTGTGTGCAGTGCAGCAACAAGGTGGAACTAATCCAGCCAATCACAGTGCAAATGGTACAAACGTAAAAACCTTTGCATTAATTTCATGTGTTTATCACTACAATATGCATACTCATATATGAACAATATACAGCATTCCTGTTCAGTTTCTCCAGCAGAAAGTGTCAAAAAATTGCTTATAAATTTCATTAAGCCCATAAATTTCATTAAGCCCTTTTTACGCGTACACGAGGGTTAGCGTGCAGTGTGACTCGTGTGCGTACACAGGTGTTCGACGCATACACAGTTTTGAGCAATCTCTCGCCACGAGTTACAACCCATGTAAATATATTTGTGTTCTTTCATGCTAGAAATGTACAAATGAGGGTACTTTCTAACCTCTTCGCACAATCTGTCGTCTATGTAGGCCTCCATTTTCGCTGTAGCTTGCATGCGTTCCGGTCTGTTCTGTTTATGCAGTTGTTCTTTGACTACCTTGACTACCATGTACGCATAGTTCGCACATTTCTTTTTTTTTCAGTAATTAGTTCCACAGTATCCACAAGGTAGCAACCGTGCCCTGGGGGCGTCGATTCACAAGGTAGTCGAAGAAAAAACCACATAAACAGAACAGAGCGGAACGCATGCAAGCTACAGCGACAATGGAGGCCTACATAGATGAGAGATTGTGCGACGAGATTAGAAAGTACCCTCATTTGTACAACTTTAGCATGAAAGAATACAAAGATGTTTACATGGGTTGTAACTCGTGGCAAGAGATTGCGCAAAACTGCACATGAGTCGAATGCCTGTGTATGCATACAAGTCAAATGAAGTATACTTTCCAAGGCTGTGCGTTCAACTGTGCGCGTACACTACAAACGAAGTATACCCAAGGCCAAAGTCTCCATCACTCAAATGGACATATACCATTAACTGAGAACCATAACCATATAATTTATTTATACTTGTGCAGCTTGAAATACAGAATAAATGTGATACATTCATTGTTTTGTTGAGTGATCACCTGTGTGTTTTTGCTTTGCTCTTAGTTTGAAAGTGTTGTTCAAATAGTATATTAGTCCTATTCCACTATTTTATGGGCCTTACAGTTTTCCCTGGATCCAACACAGTCCAGGTAGATTCTCTGATCCACAGATAGGGAGCAGTAAATGACTTTGCCTCGGAGGGCTACGGTGATTGAGGGAGATATACATTAGACTGCAGTGGGATCAGAGCGGGTCAGATTGCCGCTCTAAGCTGCAGGATAAAAGAGTCTTACGATACTGACATCCAGCTCTTAAAATAACCTGCTCTCAGCTGCAGATCTGAGCCACAAACACTGTCTGAACCTGCAAAGCCAAACATCACTATTACTGTTGCTCATATTAAGTTATTTAAATCAAACCGTAAACCTAAGTATTAAACATCATTGCGAAACTTGTCCCACACCATTTGTGCTACAGACAGGAATGATGCCTCAGATAATGTGGCTGCTTGATAAGAGCTGTGTTATTACTTTTGTAATCAATCAGACTGATTTTTTCCTGCCAGATAACAAACAGAAATAAACAAACAAAAAAACAAAACAAAAAAATCACATTTCTGGCATAAGTTAGGTATTGTTTTTTTGGAGGCAGTGCTGTATGGTATGGAAGCTTGTTTCTGCCATGTAATAACAATATATATATATAAAAAGGTAATTGTGACTTTTTATTTGACAATTATGTTTTTTCCCCCAGAACTTTTTTCTCCTTTTTTACCTTTTTTTTTTTTGGTCAGGTGAGGTTTCTAAAAATTTAGGATTAAAATACAGAATTGTGAGATGTAAATTTAGAATTCCAAGAAAAAAAGTCAGAATTGTGAGATAAAAAGTTTCAGTTACCTTTTTTATATTTTTATTCCATGGCAGAAATAAGCTTCCTTACGTATGGCAAGACAGAATTTAATCAAAGACAAAGATTTTAACTAATATTTATACGTATTTGAATGTTAACTGATGTCAGAATAGTATGATAATAATGCTAAAATTAACAGATATTAAACAGTTTATTATTCTAAACAACTCACTACTACATGACAGAATTGGCTTTAGTCAGTACTGAAAGATAAATGCTTTAATAATGGCTAATATAAGAAAATCTAAAAATATAACATGATATGTACTTATATGAACTGCAGTATTCTCTATTGCTGCATCCATATTTATTCAGCTGTTCCTTATTACAACATGCAAATACTTTGTGACGCTAAAGGTTTTCAAATGTTCACTCACTGATGAATGTGAATGGCAGGAAAATATTTTAAAATAAGCGCCAAGAAAAACCTTTTTATTTGCTCTCTCATATACTTACAAATGGAAGAAAATGGGATTGTTAGCCAGAGGCAACATAGTGCACAGTAGAGGGTTAAATTTAGATATTTGTTATGGCACACACACATCTCCAAACCAAAAAGAGTGGCCACTGGAGAGCCTGTTCTTTGCCACACTAATGCATGCTGCCAAATGTGTTTGAGAGGTTTTCTCTTTACAACGGGATGCATGGCCCTACGGGAGGGCGTTTAAAATGCAGATGGAATCCAGGGGTTGTGTTGAATCTCAGCACACACTAATGCAGCAACAACAACCCACTGCCGAACCTGACCGCAGGCGATAACCAATGAGACGTCAGATCTTCTGATGAGATTGAAATAGAGAAGAAAGTTCCTGATGTGTGAAAACACTTAACAAGAGGCAAATAAGCCCAGCTGTGTGAGTCATAGGGAGCCCAGAGCCAGGAGAGGAGACGCCAGTCAAAGCCGCCCCTGTAACATTATGCAGATAAGCGGAGTAAATTCCTGTCATGTGTGTGAGAGTGTGTGTTTAAGTGCTGCTGGATGCTTAGGAAGGTAAATGAGATTAAATGGACTGTGAAACTGCATTATAGACCTTGTACTTTTTAAAGTGCATTATGGGTAGATAAAGGACATTCAATTTAGTCTGCAGGACTCATCATAGATGCTTGTATACTTGAGTGCGGCTAGTCTGTGAAAAAGTCACTGCCATGCTAGCAGGTCATTGCTATGCAGTTGATAAAATGTTCTGACCCAAGTCTCTATTACATACTGGTCCTTGCAAGTCTGATAGACACCTTTCTATCAGAACCAGCATTAACTTTTTGAGCAATTTGAGCTACAGTAGCTTGTCTGTTGGATCGGACCACACGGGCCAGCCTTCGCTTTTTCCTGCTTCTAACACTTCAACTTCACTTCTGCCTATTATATCCACCCACTAACAGGTGCCGTGATGAAGAGATAATCAGTGTTACTCACTTCACCTGTCAGTGCTCACAATGTTATGCCTCATCGGTGTGTATATATAGAGAGAGAAAGAGAGAGAGAGAGAGAGAGAGAGATTTTGCAATATTGTTTCTCTATATGTAATTAACATGTAAATCAATAGTTTTATATTTCTCCACCACTTTCAATTTGATTGTCATCCACGCATTTTTCGCATTTTTCTCTCATTAATGTCGTTAAGTACTAGAGCTCTCAAAATGACTGAAAAACCAAATTCTAATTTAAATATTACTAATATTCTAATTATACTCAAATTTAAAAGTAATAATCTCAGTTAGGGGGAAAAAGTTTTTGGCTTGTCTCCTGAAGCCACAAGAGGGCGCAATGAGCAAAATATTAATGCACTGCATTAAATTGTTTATTTAAAGCTATGAAATAACATGACTGACTGTACAAAAAATTGCATAACTTTTACACTAACATTTATAAATCAAATATAATTTAATAAATTGCATAAACAATTATGAAAAAAACAGCATCATGTATTAATGCCTAGTTTAATACAAAGAGCCGAAGCGGTGAGTATTTTTTTGCATTGCAGTGGAATAGAAAAACCCCACAAAGTCTCGAGACATGTTTTTTAAAACTTCTTTTAACTTTACATGGCTTTCTAAACATGCGCCCTCTGTTGAGACGCGACTGCAACAGTCAGAGATGTCCGTCTAGTGCTTGTTTACATAGATATAAGCATTCAAAACTGACAGTCTCTCACTTCCGCTAAAATGGATCACGGATTTTCATGCTTCTCATCAAATCTTCTGTCCAATCATATGCTCTCTAGAATCTGAAGTCCCGCCTCCTCCTACACTACGAACAGACACTGAAGCTGCGGTTGAAATCGGTTATTTGCTCACACATTTACTAGTTTCTACATGGTGAATGGCACATAGTGCACTATATAGAGGATAGGGAACGATTCAGACAGTGTAAATATGCTTTCCATTGAATCAAACGAAGTCCGTTTTCGCATACGTGTTACGTGAACAGCGCGAGCACAGTCTGCTCCGGTCCAGAGACACGATAGCACAGAGCAGATCGTACGTGCGAGTCGGCACAGACCACAAAACTTTCGGACAAACAATGCTATATTTTAAAGCAATATGAAGGAGAAACGGTTAGAGATTATGAGGAAAATTTACAAGTTCAACGGCTCTGGCCAAGCTGTGATCTAGGCGAAACGCTATTGGCTATTTTGAAAAAAGGGGAGGGGCTTCTAGATATATCCCGCCCTGTCTTCCTGTTTCATTGGATATTACACCAACACAGTGAATAAAGCTGTGCATTCCAAGGCACTATATTGGGTCTTTAAATGACTGTGGTGGCTCGTGCCAACTTACCAACCTTATTAACTTTTATTAACAAAAACTTGTTTGATGAGGAACTGCTAAATTTACCTTATAGGCCTATTTATTCATCAGTATTAGTGATATTCGTACAATTTATGTGCATGTTAAGTGGGACAGTACTTGGGTGTGTCAACAATTTTTGTGAAATAAATTTGCTTGTTTTTTTTTTAAAAACAAATATATGTAAAATATATACAAATATATATGGGTCCCATGGCCAAACCAATTGATAACCACTGGTATAGAGCGAATGCGAGCATCTCGCTTATAATAAATCAATACAACATTTTTTGACATGACATTCCACAACTATTTAAGGCTGTTCATGCTAGACACATTTAAATGAAATGTTACAAACTGGAAATTTTGTCTTTCTGAATGAGTGCATGATGATGTTGTATTGAAGCGTTCATTGTAGCGCGTTGCATTGCAATGCCCCGTTTGCTTTGACGTGTTCATGACCCATTTAATCTTTATCCTACATTCTTCACCTTTAGTCATGGGCGTTTATAGTGCCACGCAGGGACCAGTCCGTCAATTTTTTTTAACTTTCAAATTAAGCCGGTTGAAAAACATGGGGTGATGCGAATTATTCCGGCCCGCCCACACTTTTAGAGGCCCACCCATCATCCACTTTCTGCATCAGAACAAAGCTTAATATCAAAAACACCCAAAAATGAATGTTGGCGAGGAATGAAAGAAGATGGAGAGACAAGAGAATGAAGAAGATGAGAAAATCACAGTGACACAATGTCAAAAATATGAGTGCAAGAGCAGATGTTTCATATGTCTTTGTGACGTGAGTTGTGAAATATGCCTGTGAGAAATGAGAAATGTGTGTGGATGTACCTGTAAGGCTCGTTTCGAGGTCGCTTCATACCGGGTCTCTGTTTGGAGCTTCGCAAAACACCCGTCATGCTTTCGTCTAAATAAGAAAGACGGCACAAGTGCGCACTGAAAGAAAAACAACAAAGAGCTGAATAATACAACAGCACTCCTTCTGTCACAGCGACATACGCTGCTTCACACTTAATGTTCACAGACTGTCTCTCTGTGAATATCAAGAAACTGAAGAAGTGAAAATGTTGTGCTATCAGGGTGTTAGAATGGAGAGAAAATAGACATAACATACAATATCTTTTTAGAGACAATGGAAATATATTTAAAGAAACACAAGCTCATTATTTCATTGTCAGTACGTACACAAATGACACTGTTACCCAACATCTGTTGCTTGGTTAGAGTTAATCATCTGTGTTTCAAGATTAATATCTCTGTCACATGGTGAACACTACTCAGTGCACTTTCACTGCAAATGCATCATTGTCCTAGTGATATAGGCCATTTAACAAGTAATGACTACAATAAAACACCTGGAGTGTTTAGCCTGTACACTTTTAAGTTTGTAATGTTGAAATAATACACATTAGTAGAAAAGCAGTGGCTAAATCATCAGATCACTGCAGAAAGTCACTGTCATAGTCTGATAGTCTCTCTATATGTGGAAAATGTTATATGAATCTGTGCCTTTGTTATACTGTGAGGTGTCTGATCTAAACATTACTTATGTCGGTGTAACCCAATGATCGCAGTGTTGTTATTGTTAACTAAAAATAAAAATAAAACCAAAATCCAGTAACACTTTATAATAAGGTCTAATTAGTTTACAATAGTTAATGCATTATCTAACATTAACTAACAAAGAGCAATACATTTGTTACAGTAGTTATTATTATTTTTTAATGTTAGTTAAAAAAATAAAACTGTTCATTGTTGGTTCATGTCAGCTCAGGTCCACTAAATTATATTAACAAATACATATTAATAAATGTTTAGAAGTATTTTTCATTGTTAGTTCATGTTAGTTAATGTAGTTAAAAATCATGTTAACAAATGGAGTCTTATCATAAAGTGTTAACAATTTGTTTTGCGTTTAAACTGAAATAAGCAGAAATAAAATATAAATATCTGATGAAAAATTTAAACTTAAAAAACGTATTCAAAAATTATAAACTGAAAATAGATATAAAATTATAAATACATTTAAAAATGAAATAAAATAGTTTGAAGTTGAAGTACTAAAAGTGCATTGTAAAAAAGAGGAAAATAAATAAATAAATATATGACTGTTACATATGTACTGTTAATTTTCTGCCAGGTCATTATCCATTAAGTTTACGGACATTGCCTTTAACCTTAAAAAAATACAATGCAGTGCGTAAATGCAAAATATGTGTGAAACACCTGTGAAAAATCAATATGGAAAATCCCTTTATGTGCCCTTTTTTACTAAAACACAACTAAAAAAAAAATAAATAAATAAAGTAATTAAAACAAACAAAAAAAAAAAAAAAAAAAAATATATATATATATATATATATATATATATATATATATATATATTAAAACCCCAAACTAATTAAATTACTAAAAATTAAAATGATATATTAGGAAAAATGAAATAAAATAACAACCTGAAAATATAAAGAATAAAAGCTAATTAAAAATATAAATAAATACTATAATATTTATTAAATAATACAAAAAACACATAGTGATTTAGTCTGGTGAATCTCACAAATAAATATCCAGGTCTTTTTTCACCCCAAAATCAAACATAAAAATAAGAAAATGAATACAGTAATTAAAATCATCCTGTCTGGACACTTTTTTGATAAATCAGTACAAATTTAAAGTCAGTATAGCAAATCATGATAATAAACACTTACAATTAAAATGTTTAATTGTCATGATAATTTCACAATGCAAAAAAGATTTCATATTCATATGCAAAATATACTCTTATTATTTATCCATTGTCATGAATGTAGTAATCAAAGCATTATCTGTATGTATAATTATATAATTTTACCACATAATTGGACTCATAATACCAACTCACACATGATTTCAACTTCCTGTATAATGCTGATGAGAATGGAGAGAATGAGGATGACACAAAAAACTCATACTTACACCGAAGACTGCGATGCTGGCTTCTCATAGAGTCATTGCAGGGTTATATTCTGCACATCCTGTTCATCTGCTCTGTAGATTCCCTCGAAATGTGTCTGAATCTGTCTAACCTCAGAGAGAGGCAGAGGCAGAGGGAGCTCTTACTATGGAGTTAATGGCTTATACACTGGGGGTCGAACCATTTGTGAGCACATCACATTCAAAGGGGCTGCTGGACTGATCCATTTCCTGCAGGAGAGAGAATGGGAGAAATACAGACGAGAAAAAATGAAAGTTGTAAAGCTAAAATTCAGCTGAGACCTCATAAATCACTGTCTGCTCAGCGTTAGAGAGCGCGCGTACACATACACGCACGCGCGCGCCGTTTCACCATTCAACCAGCCTCTGTTCTTTCATTAGCGTTTGCCACATTTCCTCCAGGCGCCCTTATTAAGGAAATCAATGAAACGATAACTTAATATAAAACTGTCCGTTCCCGTTTTAACATGATACAGCTGACCGGTTCTTTTCTTGTTATTCAGGGAGCTTTAAATCCATTCCCTCGAGTTTCCCGCCTCACGACTGCGCTAATGTGAGAGGATGACAGATGAAAAACTAACTTTAGCTTTGCGCTCCAGCCATTCGAGACACCGTCGAAACGAGCAGCAAAATCACGCTTATAAAATGCTGATGATGTAAAACTATCGTGTGTTTGGGATTTAAAAAGCCTCCGTCTGTGACAGCTGTGATTTCTGAGAAACACATTTGGTTCAGATGATTAATGAACGGCTGGATTTCTGTGAAAAGATATAAAGTTTGACTGCTTTGATAGCAATAATTGAATATATAACTGAAACTATTCAATAAATGAAGAAAAAATAAAAATCCTGACATGATTTACTCACCATCATGTGACTTTCTGTCAAGTTCAAAAGAAGAGCATCATAAATGGGCCACTTTTAAGGTCATTTCTGTCAACTTTATTGCATCGTAGGTATCGTCCATATAGCCTGCTTTAAAAGACAACCTGCTTTATATTTCATTTGATAAGGTAGGCCTAAATTAGGTAATTATACGTCGTCACGTAATGAAAGAGTACCTTTTAAAATCGCCTACCTGGCTTTTTTTTTATCTTTGACGGTTGAGTTCTCTCAGACGCGCGTTCGCGTGCAAATGTGAGCGCGCTCTCGAGTAGCTGCTTGATCTGAGCACGAGAGATGAAGGGCGGTTTGAAAACATCTCAAAACAAGCAAAGACAGCATAGATATTCAGTCAGGACTCAGACAGGATTTGAACACAACCAAACTGGAATAACAACATTAATCTCGAGTTTTCTGTCATTCACTCAGGATTTTGAGGACTTTTGTTGTAAGAATGAAGGTGGTAGTTTTTTTCATGATCTTTTTTACAAGCCAACTCTTCACATCTCAGGGGCAAGTAAGTGACTTTAAAACAACATAGTCTAAAAATCAACATAGCTAAACGGAAAATGATCTTTAAAAAGTTTTTACAAATAATTTTGTCACATGATGAGATTTTCTATTGGGCTAATATCAATATTGTGCAATGTTCACTTTAATGCATCTGTTTAAATGTATTAATGTCTTTAATGTATTTGTATTCATTAATAATAATAATAATTATAATAATTAATATACTAGGCATATTTTTTTTAATTTAATGCTTTAATAATACTATTTTAACATTTTATAATAAATATTATACATTTCATTATGAATATCAATATCAATATAATAATTAATGTAATAATTATCATTAATGTAATATGATATAAATGGTCTTTTAATCAAAACACTTTATCATTTAATATTTTATTCTGGTTCTCCAGGGTCTAATGCTGAATACTCAATATTTTTAATCTATATCACTGTGATATAGATTTAAAAACCGTGACTTGACACGGCACACATACTGTTGTACTCATGTTGATTTGATTGCTTCTAATATTCTCATTTGTAAGTCGCTTTGGAGAAAAGCGTCTGCTAAATGACTAAATGTAAATGTAAATATCATACATTAGTGTATTAATGAGTTTAGTAATAATAACAAAGTTCCTGTTTATAACAAAGTTGATAACAAGTTCCAAAGCTCTCTCATAAACATGCTTCACACTTGCAAAACATCTTCCAGCTCAGTCTGCAAATATGAAATATTTTTTCACACTGAGAAACCACGGTGGTGTTTGCCTTTGGTTTTAACACCAGGCTATTATAATTTCCCAAAACACAGACTAGATCTAGTCCAAGACTAAACCAGATTTGCAGTGGTCAGTCGAAATGACAGGGCCTTAACTTTGTTTGGAATGGACTCTGGATTCTTCTGTAAAATGCACATTTTATATTGTGTGTATATTGTATGTATGTATGTGTGTGTGCATGTGTATATATATATATATATATACACTACCAGTCAAAAGTTTGGACACGGTAAGATTTTTAATGTTTTTAAAAGAAGTCTCTTCTGCTCACCAAGGCTGCATTTATTTAATTAAAAATACAGTAAAAACAGTAATATTGTGAAATATTATTACAATTTAAAATAACTGTTTTCTGTTTGAATATATTTTATAAAGTAATTTATTCCTGTGATCAAAGCTGAATTTTCAGCATCATTACTCCAGTCTTCAGTGTCACATGATCCTTCAGAAATCATTCTAATATGATGATCTGCTGCTATTATATATATATATATATATATATATATATATGATTTTTTTAGATTCAGTAGGCTAAAGAGAATTACATGTGCTCAACCATCAACTGTCTTTCTGGGGTTTTTTTTTTTTATTTGATTTCTGCAGCGGTAGTAGTAAAGACACTCCATTGTTGTTCTTATTTATTTACACACTCGTAGCCATGCGATATGGCTGTATATTAGCACGCTGTGATTACCTATATATATATAAATATATATATGTGTGTGTGTGTGTGTGTGTGTGTGTATTGTGTGCATAACAGAGACATATTTTATCTCTTATTTAAGATTATGTATTTTCGCTTAAATTCTCTTTTCTCTTTATTTATAATATAACTCATGTTTATAATAAGAGATACTAACAGTATTATACAGTAATATAATAACAGTAACAGTGTTAGTATTTCTCTTAAAATATAATAAAACCTTCTTCAGATAATTATGTTAATGAACTAAGACACAAGGCATTTGTTCTGATGTTGTGTGTTTCTGTGACTGATTGCTCAGGACTGTCAGAGCAGACAGGATGTGCTGAACGCTCTTCAGCAGGTGCAGAAGCTCCTCTCGGCCCATGAGACGTCCTTCCTACAGAGTCTGCGGAGCCTCCGCAAGAAACTCGGCCTGCTACAGAACAGCACAGTTAAACACAGCAAAGCCAGTAGCACAGGTCAGCACAGTCTGTCAAACGCAGATTACAAGAGCTCATCACAGTCTTTTTAAACCATTATCATGATATACATTTATCTTAACCAGTCAACATGTCAGTGTTGAAGTACAGGCTGCACGGTTGATGTAAATCTGTAGGCACTGCTTGTCTTGTTCCCAGCATCAGACTGTCCTCCACCAAAGCCTCTGGCTAATGGCCGGATGCTCGGGCGTGTATTTAAGTCAGGCCATGAGGTCCACTACCTGTGCAGCCCTGGCTTTCAGCTGATGGGGCCGGAAACCAGAGTCTGCCTGGAGTCCCAGAGCTGGAGCGGAGCACAGCCGTCCTGCAAGTGTACGAGTCTGACACTCTCAAACCACCACATACATGATCCATCTATGTCTGCAAATTTAGGCTTAAAGGCACAATATGAACGATTTTTGGATTAAAATATCCAAAAACCACTAGAACAATGTTAAATATATTTGTTGACTTGTGTACTTACATTATCCCAAATGTTTCCAAGAATGTTTAAATCCAGAGAAATAAGCCATTTTAACCAGGACATGGGCTGTGTCCATGCGTTGCCGATCAATGACATCATACCCGCGTTACCCTTGATTTTCGGTTTTATTTTATAGAAACTATGAAAACACCAAAGACGCTTTAATATATTATGTGTTTTATTAGACAGATGAGCAACTGTTTGGATACATTCATCGACAGAAAACTAATCGTTATATAGCTCAACACAGTAAGTCTTATTGTTTAAATCTCGTTTTCTTGATTTACCACGAGTACCATGTTTTACTATATATATATATATATATATATATTTTTTTTTTTTTTTCAATAAAAAGATTAAATTGAAAATAAATAAAATTTCATTTAAATAAATAAATAAATAACTAAATAAATCAAAACATTTGATTAAAATACATAAAAATGTTTACAAATAAATACAATTTCATTTAAATAAAAAAATTGGTCAAAACTAAATAAATAAATGTTGAGAAAATAAATAAAAAAAACAAAATAAATACAAATAAGCAAAGCAGTGTAAAAATCTAAAAAATAAATATAAATAAGATTAAACTAACTAAATAAATTTATTTAATAAATTTAATTTGATTTAAATAAATAATTAAAACATTTATACATTTGATTTAATAAAAATAAATAAATGAATAAAACACATCTAGCTTTACTGTCTAATAGTACAGCACTACAGTGAGTAGAAAAAAGGCACAGTGATGTAATAGAAACTAAATATTTTACACATTTATAATATAAATTTTCCACAGAATTGGGTCTTTATACGTGAAAACATATAATTGGTATCTGTGGCATCTGAAAGATTGAAAAGTCCTGGTCTAGACTTCAGAAATATAAGTTGAACGAATGTTCAGTGTAAATCGTTTCTGAACCTCTTGGGTAAATTGTTGCATTCAATTTAATGTAACAATTTATGGCTCATTCATGAGATTTAACCTAAACAATTTTGCGTAAATTCTTAGAAAAACCTCTTGCATAAATAGTTGCATTCAAATAAACACACAAAGTATGCTTAATTTATGAAGCACCACCTGAGCAAAATAGTGTAAATTCTTTGTAAAATGTTTTTCAAAAACAATCACATTGAATTCATTGCAACAATTAATGCCTCATTTATAAAACATGAGCAAAAAAATTCTTGTAATTCCTTCATAAAGCCTTTGGCAGTAATTGTCAAGTGTAACAATGTACGCATCATTCATGAAACACAAGATGAAAGAATTTCTAAATTATTCAGAAAATCTTTTTCAAAAATGTTTGCATTCAATTCAGTATAACAGTTTATGCCTTATTCGTGCAACATGAGCAAATCGTTCATAAAACCTGTGTAAATTGTTGCTTCCATTCAATGCAACACTTTACTTATCATTCATGAAACACAAGCCAGAAAATATGTGTAATATGTGGCCCATTATATTGTGCTGTTTTCACAAACCATGCATAGTACATCCATCAGGACCTTGCTGTCACACTAGATGTGGTGTCTACCCTGACTAAAGTCTTAAAGGTCAAAGGTCATTGTATAAGCATGTACTGTTTTCTGTCCTCTCAGTTGTAGACACCACTGTAAACAATGATGCATCTGCTACTATATCAGCATCTCCCTCATCCTCTCATGTTCCTGCCTACGTGAGGCCGTCCCGCTGCATTGAGTTTCTGGGCTCCAGCCACTGTACCTGTGAGCCGGGGTTCAGCATCACCAGCAACAGCAGCACACTGTGCACAGGTGACACACACACACATCACATATAGTCATATGAAAAAGAAAGGACACCCTTTAGAATTTCATGGATTTACATATCAGAACATAATAAAAATCATCTGGTCTTTAGCAGGTCTTAAATTTAAGTAAATACAACCTCCGATGAACAACAACACATGACATATCACACCGTGTCAGTATTTATTTAACAAAAATAAAGCCAACATTGAAAAGCCATGGGTGACAAACTAAGGACACCCTATGAATTAGTTGCTTGTAGAGCCACTTTTAGCAGCAATAACTTTAAGTAATCATTTTCTGACTCTGTCAGTCTCTCACATCGTTCTGGAGGAATTTTGGCTCGCTCTTCTTTACACCATTGCTTCAATTCATTGAGGTTTGTGGGCATTTGTTTATGCACAGCTCTTTGAAGGAGCCACAGCATTTCAGTCAGGATGAGGTTTGGACTTTGACTTTGGTCATTGAAAAACCTTGATTCTTGTCTTTTTCAGCCATTCTGTTGTAGATTTGCTGATGACCTTCAGATCATTGTCCTGTTACATGACCAATTTAAGCCAAGCTTTAGCTGTCAGACGAATGGTTTCACAATTGATTCTAGAATACTTTGGTATACAGAGGAGTTCATGGTCGACTCAATGACTGAAGGTTCCCGCAGGTTCTGTGGCTACAAAACAAGCCAAAAATCATCATGTGTGATGGACGGTCGGTATGAGATGTTTGTGCTGATATGCTGTGTTTAGTTTTCTGTGCATTTTGGCCAAACATCTCCACTTTGGTCTCGTCTGTCCAAAAGACTTTGTTCCAGAAGTCTTGTTGGTTTGTTCAGATTCAACTTTGCAAACCTAAGCTGTGCTGCCGTGTTCTTTTTAGAGAGAAGAAGCTTTCTCCTGCAACCCTTCCAAACATGCCATACTCGTCCTGTCTTTTTCTAATTGTACTGCCATGAACTTTAACATGTTAACTGAGGCCTGTAGAGTCTGAGATAGAGTTCTTGGGTGTTTTGCGATTTCTCTGAGTATTACACATATTATATCCATTATAAAAAATCAGTTTCTGAGGAAAGGGATATCTTTGTCTTTGTTCTGGTTGTAAACAACTTCCTTGTTTACAACCAGTCCCTTTCAATTTGCTACTGACTCACTCAAAAATGGTGTCTTTGCCACCATCTAATGGTGTAATAATGTAACTTTCACTGAAGTCCATATCACGATCACTAACGGACCCTTTGTCAATACCAAATACGGCCTATTATTTATATAAATAATATTTATTGATAAATAATGTTTAAATTAACAACAATAGCCATTAGACAATAGAAAATAAACACAAGCAAACAAACGTACAAATGAATTATATCTCATGTTTACCCACTATAAGAGTCAATGGCAAATTCCCAAAGGACTGGCTGAGATGAAGCTGTTCTCGGCGGGTACACAAGCACTGAATGGCCGCCGAAGGCCTGGAGCTCACATCTGCGAAAGCGTCAAAACAAATTGTAAAATAGGCGGTATATTTATAAATGAGTCATATATTTGAGGTCAAATAACTATATTCTTGCCTAAAAAAACTCTTAAAACTACATTCAGTGATTAGTATTTATAAAAAAAATATGGTGGATTTGCTTGACCGCCAGAGCAGTCGCCCCAAGCGGAGTGATACAAACGGTCCAATGCTGATACTGGGGGAATATCACATGGCTCAGCCAATCAGATTCGAGAACCAGAAAGAACTGTTGTATAAACACGCACACACACACGATAATTGGATTAACATATTACAGGATTACTGACTTTAAAAACGTGTGTGTGTGTGTAATGAAATCAGCTACTTTCCAGTAATTCATCAGTGTTGTTACTGGCTCTCATTGCCAGTGATAAAAGAGCATGTCAGCCAATGGTCAATTAAATGTATTTTTAAAATGCTAAATTATTCAGTGTGATCATGTATGAAATGAGACAGAACAGAAGTTAATTAATATAGCATGGTGGTTTGATGTATGATTAATGAGTTTAATTTTTGAAGTTTTCAGATGCGATTGCAGTTGTATTAGGACTCAAATGACAGCTCAGAGATTTCAGCTATGTCTCACCTAAAGCAGCGCTGTGATTGTGTGTTGTATGTATGTGTATTTCAGACATTGACGAATGCGAGCTCTTCCGCCTAACTCATCCTGGCCGTCTTTGTTTGCACACCTGTGTGAATACAGCTGGAAGTTTCCAGTGCCAGTGTCCCGCCGGTTACAGCCTGGGCCGCGATAGCAGGAGCTGCCATGGTCTGTTCATTATCAAACCTGCATTATCATCTGCTGCTTTGTAGAAGTTCTTTATAATCATCTTAATCATACGACAGAGGGTCTGATTCATAATCTAGTGAGCTGCTTTCCTGTGTGCCGCTCACATAGGCAGCATCCTAAATGTAACATTTCTCATTAGACATTGACTGATTAGGAACGCTCTACATAAGCATCAGTTCCACACGCCATATAAATATCACTTTTCTCGTGAAGCACAGGGGACTCACAACAGTAGGCAAAAATCCCATTCATTGTCTCCATAGAGATTTTTTCAGAGGTAACATAAAACATAATGTACATACCAAATTCCCTGTGGAGAACTACATTACCCATAATCCTGGAGAGAAATTCACCAATCAGAGAAGACGATTCCATGGAAGCTCAAAAATCATGGCAAAATAAGTCGTTAGTCTCCCTACACTTGCAAACTACTTATTTAATTGTGTATATATAAGAATCTTTATGGATAAAATGAATGAGTAAAATTCTTATGAAAGTGTAGAATAAGTCGTCATGGCAAAATAAGTCGTTAGTCTCCCTACACTTCCATAGGTATTTTACACATTCATTTGAATGTGTAAAAATGAATGTGTAAAATTCTACGGTGGCGCATTGCTGCCACATACATATTATTTTTTCCACTCAATTATGTCGTAATTATGAGATATGTCGTTAAAACGACACCTTTTGTCGTAATAACGAGATATGTCGTTAAAAAGAGATGTTATGTCGTTAAAAAGACATCTTTTTCTCGTTAAAATGACATCTTTTCTCGAAAAAACGACATATGTCATTAAAACGACATCTTTTTCTTGTTAAAACGACATATTTTGTACGTGACGTGTAAGAAATATACTTTTATCTGGTCTATAATAGAGTTTAGATTTATAGCCTAGGTCAGTTTATCAATTCAATATTCAATTCACATTTATTTGTATATTACCAAAAGATTACGATGTCTAGAAAAACGTGTAGCCTATAGTAAACACTATACTAATAAAGCATGCAATACAGAAAAATCAGTTTGTGCAGAATTTGATCTTTTAATATCACTTAGTAGGCTACATTAAGCGACGTTAAGCTTTTTCTTTATAACGGTTTTACATGGGAGGAAAACACTTAACGTGTAATTAAACGAATTGCGTTCATATTCTGGACTCATCTGCTTTGCTCTACATAATATGGTTTATTAGTATGATGTTTACGGAGTTTGGTCTTTTAATATCCCTGTCTTAGTACATTAAGCCATGTTAAGCGCTTACTATGAGAGGAAAACGCTTAAAATGAAATGCGCTGCGTTCACATTCTGGGCTCAACTGCTTTTCTGTACATATGGTTTGTTTGTATGATGTTTACCAAAGTCCCTTTAAGACAAGTCATTTCACTCGGCGGCCATCTTTGAAACGCCTCTCGGGCATGCAAGTGCAGCTCCTATCTCTTTGAATGGGGAAACATCAAATTCTCTAAAGCTGTTTGCCAAGCTTTCGATTAAATTTCATTTTTGAAATCACCAGTGAAATCTGACAACAACTCATACATTTTGTTTCTAAACGCTCGAATCATGACAAAAAACAGTATTTTCCAGGCTGGATCAAGCTAATGCGCACGCGCAATCTTATCATTTCGGAGACGCGCGTCTGACTGTTTCTATAGGAACCGGAGCTTCTAACGGCCGCTGCAGTGACGCGATGACTTTACCAATCAGTGATTGGCTCTTATTTAGAAGGCGGGACTTATTCCACCATATTGGGCGTTGCACTTTCTCCCATTCATAATAAACAGTGACGCGTCTTGTGTTATTCTATAGTCTTTGTGTTTACTCAGTTTGGTCTGTTAATATCACTGTCTTAGTAAGGCCTACATTAAGCCACGTTAAGCGTTATTCACGTTAAGCATTTTAGAATGTCCCGACTGGGGTTTTTGAGAGAAAACCCCCCAGATAAATCGCTTTGGTTTATCAGTCGCATTTTATTATTTCATTCAAAAATAACGTAGCTAAAATATCGGTAAAAACAAAATATTTACAAACATTAAGCTATGCGTTTTTGGCTATTTCCACAACAAAACAAGACTGAAAAATATAAGTAGCTATAAAATAAACATAAACATAAATTATAGTGGCATTCATTACAAACAATATTTATTTAAAAGCCTAAACAAATTTATTTAAAGTGAAACTGGCGTTGGGCTCCTCTCTCATTCGGCACGAATCCAATTGTTTCTATTTGCACTTGGACGCTAAAATAATTATTATGTTGTTAACAATGCTTTCATGTCCCAAAACAGCATCCTTCACATGCGCAAAACTTGTTTGGAACAGGGTTGATTACGATTTCAATATTAGGGGGGCTCAGCCCCCAATGAGGGATTTAAAATATATATAGGCCTATATATTTAATAATTGTTTGTATATTAGGCATGAACAATACAATAGGTTCTACACTACCTATCAAGTCAATCCCTGAATATTGAATTCATTTCTAATCATTCTAAATAACTAGCTAATATTCATGAATTCATTAAGGATATGGACAAACTTCATTTTAGGCTACTGTATTTGTTTAGATTGGCAAAAGGTGGGTAAAATATATATATACATATATATATATATATATTTTTAAATATTTTTCCATAACAATATTTTAAACACTATTATTTTTTTAACTCTGCATTTGTGCAGTAAAATTAGCTTGAATGAGTATTATAACAAATTTTTTAGCAATTTTAGCACTTAAGTTTGAGACTACCGCTCTACCGTTTTTGTTATTCCAAAATACGTTTTTGCTCATGTGAAGGATGCTGTTTTACGTGGATACTGGGACACGAGTAAAGTACGAAGCATAACATAATAAATAATAGTTTAGCGTCCAAGTGCAAAAATAGAAATATTTGGATTCGTGCCGAATGAGAGAGGAGCCCAAGTTTCAGTTTCAGATTCGCTTTAAATAAATTAGTTTATAAATATTGCTTGTAGCTAATGAATGCCACTATAATTTTTTTTTATTTATTTTTTTAATTTATTTTATACTTATATTTTTCATTCTTGTTTTGTATTGACTACCGTTAAACTTTAAGGATTTGTTGTGGAAAAAGCCTTTACAGGTTTTATAGCCTAATTTTTGTAAAATTTTCGTTTTAGCTGCATTATTTTTGAATGTATAATAAAATACGACTGATACACCAATGGGATTTATCTGGGGTTTTTTTCCTCTCAAAAACTTAAGTCCAACCCGATGCAACATAATCAGGTGCGACTTATTTTCCAGAAAATAAGGAATGATAAAATTGTGCTTTATTATTAGAAACTGCATATTTACAAATGGGGATATACGGCAATAAAACAATAATATTGTGTTCATTACTCTATGGGCACTGCAATTGATACAGCCATCGAAAGGTATTTTATACTATATTTGCTTTTGCTTTTCGAGCGCGGAAGTGTGATAAAGGCGCTGATCTAGGCTATATAAGATCATTATAGATCAGATAAAGGTATACGTACATGTCATGTCATTTTAACGACACAATATCCTGTTATTAGAAGGAAAATGTCGTTTTAACGAGAAAAGGATGTCGTTTTAACGACATATCTCGTTATTACGAGAAAAGATGTCGTTTTAGCGACATGTCTCGTTTTACGTTATTATGACATAATTGAGTGGAAAAAATATTATGTATGTGGCAGCAATGCACCCCCCCCCCCAAAAAAAAACTATACTATAAGATGAATCACATTACAAACTTTTTGAGGCAAAAAAAAAAACAAAAAAAAAACAAAGACTTACATAATCAACTAAAAATGCAGACAAAATATGAAACTACTGCATTTTTTCTATTTTGATTTTTTTTTTTTTTTTAAATGTAGATATACAGAAGTATATAAGTAGTTTGCAAGTGTAGGAAGACTAACAATTTATTTTGCCATGATTTTTCTCTGATTAGTGGATCTCTCTCTCCAGGATAATGGGTAATGTAGTTCTCCACAGGGCATAAAAAGTGGACTTAAACACAGCCAATGAGCTCCTTACAAGGCATTCTGGGAATACATGTTGTCTTAGATTTTGCCCAAAAGAAGGTGAACATCATCTTGAGACTGCCTCGGTAAAGAGCTCACTAGGAATCAGAACAAAGCTAATTGTCCAAGATATGAGTCAACTAACTTAAAAAAAAAAAAAAAAAAAGGGAAAAAGGGGAAAAACTGAATCTATATTTACATAGCAGACAAAAGGAAGTAACCTTTAAAAAATAAAGTTGATTTTGATAGTTGTTTTGATCATGTGCTTTCTGTAGACATTGATGAGTGTGCGAGGGAGACCCATAACTGCAGCAGTGGGCAGGTGTGTGTGAATACATTTGGAGGTCATCGCTGTGAGCAGGTGGACTGTCCTCGCTTTCGCAACGCCACCTACATCAAAACTTCACCGCTGTAAGTTACAGCATCACCACCGTCATTTGCGTTAGCACTGATCTCAGAGTGTGCTGTTTTCAAGAGCGGCCAGTAGGATCCTATGCCAGAGCAAGTCCGAAAAAAAATACAGAAGTCACCAAAACAACAACAAAAAAAATGTTACATCAAACAATTAATTGGCAGGCTGTATAAAGACCAGAAAACTTGACACAAACATGTAAACGCAAACTCTTTTAGCTATGCTAACTCAATTTCAGTTCATTCTGAAAGATTTCAAAATCAAATTGTTGTAGCTAAAAAGGTTTGGTACATATATTTGTTTATAAAGCAACAGATGGGTAATGTTGTTAGCATTGTCACAAGTGCCATTAGCTTAATATGCAATGCTTTTATCACTTGTTTCTGCTGCTTCTTCACTGTGTTTTGATCCAGATTCTACACTCTTTCAGAAGGTGCGTAATAGCGCCCCCTACCGTATAACAGTGAAAACATGGATTGCTGGAAAATTCTATCAATGGTGGCAGTAGCGTTGTTTCACAAATGATGGAAAATCTCGTCAATGGCATGGGAAGAATTAAACTAGAGTTCAAAAGAGTACAAAGTGTTTATCAACGCTGGCGTCTATTGTTGCCATCTCAGTTTGTTGTCATTCTGGTTTATCTTCTGCTTCTTTTTCGACTATGAAACAACAAGCTTGACCAGTGTTGCCACCTTGTGGACAAACTAATTAGCGCAAAAAAATTGTATGCGAGTTGATCGTATAGAGCGCACGTGGATAGAAAATTGTGACTCGTGCTGATGATGAAATTTACAGCAAGCACACTGTACCCTAGTGTATGTGAAAGTATACTTTGACCTTAATGGCATAGCTCACCCAAAAATGTAAATTCTGTCTATTTACTTACCCTCAAGTTGTTCCAAACCTGTTTGAATTTCTTTCTTTTGCTGAACCCAAAAGAAGATATTTTGAAGAAATATGGGTAACCAAACAGTAGATGGGCCCCACTGACTTCCATAGTATGAAAAAAAGAAAAAAAAAAAAAAAAAACTATGGAAGTTAATGGGGCCCATCAACCAATAATCTTCAAAATATCTTCTTTTGTATTCAACAGAAGAAAGAAACCGCGCGCTTGCAATGTATCGGTTAACATATTTGCGTAGAGATCATGTTTCTAGCCTACAATAGAGGGCTTTTAATTATATTATATATAATTTGCCCTACATTTGCTCCAAAGCTACATTTTTGATTTCCTGCCCTGTGCAGGTCAACTTTCTGTATTTCCAAGACATAATTTCAGGTTAAAGTTTGGTCTGGCTATCCACTGCCTCTCTCTGGTTTCTCTTCCACCCAGGCGTTGTGACCGTAACCCTTGCATCCAAGGAGATGACGCCTGTCTGCAGGCCCCGGTCTCCATTAACTTCCACTTCATGTCGGTGGTGTCCAATATGTCAACACCTACCGTCCTATTCCGTTTGTCGGCGGCCCGTATCCTGGGTGACGCACTGCGCTTCGGCCTGCTGGGGAAGCGAGGAGTGCAGCACTTCAGCGTCCAGCGCGCAGGCAGACAGACCGGACAGCTGGTGCTGGTAAACCCTGTCCAGGGTCCCGCCACGCTAGACGTCGACATTGAGATGAGTGAAATGGAAAGAAAGGTGCTGCTGGGGCGATATGTTACGAAAGTCACTGTCTTTGTGTCACCATACAGCTTCTGAGACGCAGAGGGCAGACTGACAGTGCTGTGAAATCATTCACAGGCGAGATACTGGGGACTGTCCCTGCCGAGGAGAGATAGAGGAGCTATTATACTGTTTCTGAGGTACCAATTTATGAGGATAAAAGAAAACTTAAGGATGTTCGGAGTAATTTAAGCCCTCAGAAAAGGAAAAAAATCCTTCCATTTGGACCAAAATACTTATGCAGTGTTGAAGTTAATTATAAGTATGACGTAACTTTGAAATGTGGAAAAACTCCTTCATTTCATTTAAAACACTTTTGGGACAAACAAGGAAGTCATACAATAAAATAAAAGGACAAATATATTAAAATGTAGTTTTAAATTTGGTTTTATGAGTTTAAAAAGACACCAAAGCATTTAATGACTGTGTCATGTTGTAACATCAAGTAAAAAATAATGCGATTATCTTTATACTATGAATGTGTGTATTATTTTCAAAATAGCTTTTAAAAACATTTTAAGGCAAAACTTTTTTTTTAATTGTCATTTGTGCAAGTTTTTGGAGAGTTGCACCACATGACATTGAAACAAACTGCTTCACTACATATTTTTACAAAATAAAGAAAATATTGTCTTACTTCTTAAGGTCATTTCCTCAAATATTTCAGTCTTATTAATGAGACTTTAATGATCTCCACCTTGACATTTTTACATTAAAGGGTTAGTTCACCCAAAAATAAAAATTTTGTCATCATTTACTCACCCTAATGTCGTTCCAAACCCGTAAGACTTTCTTTCATCTTTGGAACACAAATTAAGATATTTTTGATAAAATCTGAGAGCTTTCTGTCCCTCCATAGACAGCTACACAACTACCACTTTGATGCTTCAAAAAGCTTATAAAGCAATCATAAAACTAGCCCATGTGAATTGAGTGGTTTAGTCCAAACTTTAAGAGACTCAGCCAATTTATATTAACAGATTTAATTTAGGTTTTTATTCACATATAAACATTGATCAGTGAACATGAACAGAAGCTCAACTGAACCTGCTTCACACACGAGAACAAACCCTTTGACAGAAGCTCAAAGTGCAACATCCTCATTGGTTCTTGTGAAAGCTCGAACGTGCTGCGTAACATGAGAATGAACCTCATTGGTTCTTGCTGAAGCTCAAACGTGCTGCGTAACACATGAGAATGAACCTCATTGGTTCTCGCACGTCAAGCGAACATCCTTGAGCTTCAGTTTACCATATCTGTGGCCTGTTGCATGAAGCTAATTGGACAAACTGAGTTTCAGTGTAGGTTTGGAGTTGACAAATCCAGATAAATCCAACCTGGTTTAGATCAGGATCAACTGTTGCATAAACTTAGTCTGTCAACTCAGGTTTAATCCAGAGTTTGCAAAGCGTGTGCACCTGAAAGTGTGACACGTGCGACAAACAGCCAATCACACGGAACAAGGAGAACGTCAGTTTGATTCACTTCTCACGAGAGAGCCGCGCAATTCATGTCTCTTCCGAAGATTAAGAAATTGTTATGAAAAATATTAAATGCATTTACAAAGCAGGAATAAACACTGATGCAGTGAAAGTTTGAGAAGGCAGCTAAAAGAAAATATCTGACTATATCAATGCATATGTGAATCAAACAAATAGGCCAAATAATTATTATAGTTTCACAAAGAGCTCAAAAGAATCCATGTAAGCTTAATCTGTTTAAAAGCTTTATATATTATGCATGTATTATATTTATTTTAATTTAAAAGCAAAGTTTAATATTGTCAATTAATAGGCCTAATTATATGAATATGTCATATGAATTATTCATAGTTTTAATTTATTTAATATAAATATAATGAATAATTAACAGCAAATGTTGAGCAATTTTGTCTCTAAAATGTTTTCACTATAAACTGCTTTAATTTGGAGCGAGAGATACAGGGGGATTGGCTTTATTGCATCAGATACATGATACTTTACTCACAGCTGATTGGTCGAGTTTGGGTTTGTGATCTCTAACTCAGGTTAAAACCTGCTCCGGAACAGGTTAGCCGTGTAGCGTAAATTACCATAGCAATGAAACCCGCTAAAACCCAATCCACCTTCATGAGCCCGAAAAACCAGAGTTTGCTCAAACTAATCTTGAACTTACCTGGGGTGCGTTTCCCAAAGTGAACTACGGTCGCAAGTTCCGTCGTTACCAATAGAGTTCAATGGGAATTACGACCATAGTTGGCTAACGATGCTTTCGGGAAACACACCCCTGGGTAGCAACTGAAACCGGCTTTGTGCAACAGGCCACTGATGGTTGCGTTGATGAATGTTTATATGTGAATAAGCCTAAATTCAAACTGTTCATCATATAAATAGGTTGTCTCTCTTCAGAAGATCTGGACTAAACCACTCAATTCATATGGATTAGTTTTCTGATCTCTTTATGAACTTTTTGAAGCGTCAAAGTAGTAGTTGCGAGACTGTCAAAGGAGGGACAGAAATTGCTCAGATTTCATTAATATATCTTCATTTGTGTTTAGAAAATGAACGAAAGTCTTGTGTTTCGAACATCATGAGGGTGAGTAAATGATGACAGTTTTCATTTCTGGGTGGACTAACCCTTTAAGCCATTTATTCATATTCAATTCAGAAACTGTGGAATAAATTCATAGATCCATAAAAAAAGTGGCATGTCATTGACTCTTCTAAAGAGAGAACCAGAAACTTTGCTGGCAAAAAGGTTTAAAAAGCACACTGGTTCTTTTGAAAGAATAAATAAGAATAATCCCCCCCCACAAGTACTCATTTTTAATCTCACGACAGAGCAGATGTGGCTCCGCTGAAGTACCACCACAAAAGTGAAATGTTTGTCGTACAAAGTCGAGGTTCAGAAACAGGCTGAAGGGAATGTCGCACCTCAGTGTCGTTTGGCCACACGAGACGATCCAGACGCGGTCTCGACACTCCTGACCTTTACTGTGTGAGGAGGAGGATATATAAAGACACTCGCACACAGACCACAAAGACACCAACACCCAAATCAAGATTCCCACTTGTTATTTTCAAGTTTAAACAGGACAAAATACAGCAGATACAAACCATCAGATCAATTTTATTAACAACGGTCCAATTCGACTTGTACAGAACAAACCAAGAAAAATGGCAAAAGAAAAGAGCAGTTATTGTGTTACATCTGTATCGTACACGGCTTGATCAGATTCCAGGAGAAATACTTTTCATAATAAATTTGCGCACGTAAAGTAAATACAAAAACAGTTCGTCATTTATAATTTGATAATTTCTATGTCATAAATCAACTTGACAGACAGGAAGCAGTGGTTGTGAATGACAGCGGTGAGCAGATGAAACATTTTCCAGTGATAGTTTAACTCGTTCAAAAATAATGTGAAAATGTGTCAAGAAAAGAAAAGAGAAAACTGCACCCAGCCGTCGACAGCCATATACCGTTCAATCCGATCACCTTATAATTGATACAAACTACTTGCAGGTCGTGTTCTCAAAGGAATATTAAATTGAGATTGGCTTGGTCAGATACTTTCTCATATCAATAATATATATATATATATATATATATATATATATATATATATATATTTTTTTTTTTTTTTTTTTTTAAAGTATCTGACCAAGCCAATCAAAATTAAGCTAATTATTATTGGTTAGATGCTCCAAAAATTGCTTAGTTTTGATTATTTTAGGGTGAAATATGAACCAGACACGTATTTAAAAAATTAAATATAAAAGAAATCCAAATGGACAATAGTTTAAATTAAATATACTACTAATACACAAAAACACCACAGTTTAAGTAATTTGAATCAATATCTACCAATTAAAAACAGACTGTTGAAAAGAGATGATTTACAGACGGAGGAGTTGAAGGACCTTGTTTCTTTGCTGCAAGTGTATTAAAACAACAACTGAGGGAAGTTCTGTACTGGTTCATCACTTTGATCGAAAGCATAAAGGATTTGGCTGAAATCAATTTCCTCATCTTTGCAGGAAACTCAGATCACAGTCATGAACTGAAGCATTTATAAGCAGGAATATGAAAAGCACCGAAAAGCACATGAAGCTAAAAAGCCATGGAGCGCATCAGCTTTTGATTTAAAGATCTTTCCCGATGTGGATACATTCAATGTACGGCCAAAAACGGATACAGAAGCATAAGCACAAGTCATTTGATCTGGTTTAAATAAAAGCTATGGCTATTTTTGTTAGTGAATGGGTATGTATCCTTTCCTGTTCTTGCTTATAGGAGCAACCCATGGCTGATCAAGTCTTCTGCAAAGAAAAGAAGAAATGCCAAAGTTAAGGCAGAGTTTGTGAGAACCACAATCCTCTATTAAAATCATACAGCTATTTACAGTACGGACAGTACAGCATTATGACATGGATTCAGATTATTAAAGCACAGCCTGAATGCACAAACACTATAACCAAAGTCCACTTTAATGTCATTTTGTACAAAAGCATACAAATATAACAATAATACAAAATCCAAATTAATTTAAAAGGCAGAGATGCACAGGGACTGTAAGATTACAGCTCTGTTATGCTTTAATTAGTATAATATCACTCCAGAGAGTGAAATTTAGTGTCAATGGAGTAAAAATATGGGGGTTTATGCATTAAAGCCTTCAGTGATTTAGCGTAAAGAATTTAGAAGCTACGAATCCAGTCAAGTAGCAAGTTAGTCGACAATAACTGTTGTTTTGTTTGAGTACATGAGGAAAAACTCAACAAAAATCAATGGCTGCGAATGGAAAAACGGTATGATAAAACTGAAACTGTGGACAGCACTGAGCTTAAAATGTCTTCAAGCCACAGAAGAGATGGACCGACTGTCAAGAGAGCTTATTTCAAAAATGTGTATAAAACAAAGTTTAAAACCAACAATTCCCCTAAAACCGACCTAGACGTGTCTGGAAACCCAATGACATACGAGCAAGGCATTGAGAGAATAATCGAAAGATGTAATAAAATGACATCTACAATGTGGGTGAATGGTCAAAACGTGACTTCGATTGACAGAAAACTCTCTGTATGGATGTTTTAAGCTGGCAGACTGTCAGAATGGCACAATGAAAACATGAATCAAGCAGTTCGTTCAGAGCTCAGACGAGGCGATCGTACCACAGCCATCATGAACAGCCTGACGTCTTAATGCGGCCAGTATAAACACGTAGTGCAGAATCAACCGTCGCCCTCAGATTTGCCATATTACCATTTGGATCTTTCTCGTCCATTTTCTACACTCAGGGCTGTAAATCTTGTGGCTCAGTTTAGACCAGTTCTCTGGTGTGAACACTTCATGACGCAGAAACCCTCCCCTAATGAAATAAACCAACCGAAACACAATAAGCAAATATTTATAGCCCCTGCTGCAAAGAAAGATGGGTAAAAAGAATGTTCTCAGTGACATGAAGAAAAATAAACAAGAAGCCCATGATAAAACCAAAAACAGTCACTGTCACACAAAACAAAACACGTTCTCACTCGGACGGGCAAAAAGGCACAAACACACATTCGTTCAATCGCTCCATTTTTGTCAATATGCACATCTTCAGTAAACTGGCTGTTTCCTAAAACATGGACGTCAAACTGCGCTCAACAATCCCTGCAAACGAAAGGAAAACAAAAGCAAAACCTCCTGTGCATCCAAAACATCCGAGCATCAACAATAAATAAAAATGTTTAGCTGGAAAGCGAAACAAAGTCTTTGTGATATTAGTTGAAGGAAGCTGATTGGAGGTCAGAAAGGATGCTTGCAGGGTCCGCGGCAGGCAGGTTTACTCAGAGAAGCAGGTGACGATGTAGGACAAGCACAGTCAGGGAAAAAAAAAAAAAAATAGAGTGTGTAGCAATTAAAACTGGGTCCCTATGTGGCCGTCGGTGGCACCACGAAAATGCACACACAGCACGAGTCTAAACACCCGCCCCCCTCCATCAAGTTTGCTTCAGCAACCCCAGTGTCCTTCCCCGGCCCAGGACGGAGAGCGGCGTGTATGGGGCGTGATGGGCTGTTCGCCCTGCAGGGGGAGCGGAAACGCCCTTCCCCCGCCCCGCACCCCCTCTCTACCTGTTCTTCAACTCTTGCGTCACGCGCTTGGTGATGCGGCCGCACAGCAGGCCCATGAGGAAGAGCAGCACCACGCACATCGCCAGTATGCTCAGGATGTAGGTCTTGGCAGGAGATGTGAAAACCTGCCCGGCCAGGTCGGAGAAACCTTCTGCTGGCGCCACCTATTGAGAACAAAGAAACAACACCATGCTCGTGAAACTTCCCTGAAACCTACATTCAGCGTGCATTGTGTGCGCTTAGTCAGCGTTACGCGCACGAACTGCATCGCTAGATATGGTTAATCTTAAAATATATCTAAAAGACTCAAAAGGTATGATCCCATCTGCTATATTTTACATTGGGATTCCTTTACAGAATTCAAAGAAAGCAAAATTGTATACAATTCATAAACAATTTACGCAATATTTTCTACGTAAATTATGCGTACGTGACATTTTATGTAATATTTAATGTAAAATGCTAATGTGAATGTGTGCACTATTAATGGAATTATTCTTGCGTAAAATGTTGCATTGGATTGAGTTGAGCAACCTTAAGATTCGTGTAATTTGTTTGTAAAACCTTGCTTGTGTAATTGAATGCAACATTTTTTGTAATATTTGTTCGTAAAGCCATCCTTACTTTAACTGTCGCAATTATTGAAGATTTTCAAATGTAAATGTTACGTTTAAATTAGAAAATTTGCACGTTGATTCAAATGGAAAAACCTGCTTAAGATGTGTGTAAATTGTAAAATTTACTTTTGAATTAAATAATTTACGTAAGCTTTCTACGCAAATTATGAGTATGTAACATTTTATGTAAAATGTAACAAAATGCTAATCGTGAATAAGCGTGATAGCATACGCTATTTACAAGTGATTGAAATTCCCTACAAATTTGAGGTATACGAAGAGTTTATGAATCTGGAGGAGAGATTTCAGGAAGGTCCATTTTATGTGCAAATTACTCCAAATTTATGAATATTTTATAAATGAGGTTTATTGTTCATAAAATTATTCTTGCATAAAACGTTGCATTGGACTGAATTGAGCAACTTTAGATTTGTGTAATTTGTTTGTAAAACCATCCTTACATAAACTATTGCATTTATTGAAGATTTTAAAATGTAAATTTGTGAAATGTAACTGTTGAAAATTTAAAAAGTAAATTCACAAACTGATTTAAATGGAACAACTTGCGTAAGATTTGTGTAAACTGTAAAATTTACTTTTGAATTACATGCAACAATTTACACAACTTTTCTACGCAAATGAGTATTCGACATTTTATGTAAAATTTAACAAAATGCTAATTGTGAACATTACGAGTGATTAAAATTCAGTACAAATCTGAGGTTTATGAAATGTTTGTGAATCTGGAGGAGAGTTTTCAGGAATGTCAATTTTATGTGCAAATTACTCCAAATTTATGAATATTTATGAATGGTGTATTGTTTGTAAAACCTTGCTTGCGTAACTGTCACATTGGATTGAATGCAACAATTTTTGTAAGATTTGTGCAAATTTCATACAACCATCCTTACATAAACAGTCACATTTATTGAAGATTTTCAAATGTAAATTGTTTGTAAAACATAATTGTGGAAATTTGGAAGAAAATTCTCGCATTGATTTGAATGCAGAAACTCAAGATTTGTGTGAATTGTTCGTGAAATTTACTTTTGAATTAAACCCAACAATTTATACAAGCTTTTCTTTGTAAAATATGAGTATGCAACATTTTATGTAAAATTTAACACAAAACGCTAATTGTAAATGAGCATTGTGTTGGAACAAGTTCGATGTAACAGATTCCATATTTTGTGTTTAATTTGACAGATTTAATTGTTTAATGCCTGTAATTCTTCAATGTTATTCATGTTGCTAATTCTTCTGTTCACTTTATTTATGGTTTAGAGCTCAATCTCGTGGAAAGTGTGATGTTGCTTTAATTCTGTGATTTCTGGTATTCATGTGAATCAGGAACTAGTGAGTGCTCCATGCGGGCAGTGGAAACAATGGCTCTTTAATCTCCATATATTTCTGTAATCTTTAACCTTGCAACAGCATCGCTTGTAAGTATTTATTTGATTTACATGGATGTTCATTATACTTGCAAATAAATGTGAACGGTTATGGTTTAAGAGAATTATTAATGATTTTCCATCAGGCTATTGCATTAGCCACATTGTGCTTCAGCGTCATATTGCTGTATTCATTTTTACATTACAAAGTGTCATGTTTATTTGCAAGCATCATCAGAATATTAAATTAATATGTATGTTGATATGATGCTGTAATTGTCAATCATTCGTATATGTTAATATTATTATTGAAAAATGTTTATTAAACCTGTGGGCAAACAAACTTCTTGTCTTCAAAGTCGAGTGAGGGAAAGGAGTTTATCTGACTATCTATTTATGAATATTTTATGAATGAGGTTTATTGTTTGTAAAATTATTCTTGTGTAAAATGCAATGCATTAATGCAAGATTTTTAAAAAAAATGTAAATTGTTTGTTAAACCATTCAGATGTACATTTGCATATTGATTAAAATAGAATAAGTGTTGTGTAAATTGTTCTTAAAATGTTCTTTTGAATTAAACGCAACATTTTATGCAAGATTTAAGCAAATTATTCAGAAAACCATCCTGAGGTAAAATTTTCATAGTAATGTTTATATATAAACTTCAAAATAATGGCTATTTGTTTATATTAATGGTTATATGTACATGCAAAGCAGCCTTATAATTTAATTTAGCGATATCATGTTGCTGCTTACATTTTGCAACATTTTTTGGAACACGACTATGTTACAGAACACCACTAATATTATGGAACAATAATATTGTTCAGCTTCTGACTGAAACCAGGTTTTTTTCCCCAGTTCTTTTGGGTTTGGTCTTGGGAGTGCTCACCTTGGCGGCGTAACTCCACATATCAATGCGGTCCTGTAATCTCTTCTTACACTCAGGCTGGAGTCTCACACGCTTATCTTGGAGAGCCTCCATTAGACAGGACATCTCTGCACAAACACACGGTGCAGTAATTAATATCTATACATTTTAATTAGCATCAAATCACTTCCAGAATTACTCACGTCTTCCTCTGCCTGGCGGGATCGCAGCACACTGGTGCTTAATGTCCAGCGCGCAGGCTGTGTGCAGAACTGGATCCACAAAGATATCTGCCTTACTCTCCTTCAGGATGTTGAGCACCTCCTACAGCGTGAACAGAGCGTCAGACACATCGTCAGCAAGCGAACAAGCAACTTCCCATTAGGTGGATGGAAACTTTGGATGGAAAAATAGCAGTGTTACCTTTTTACAGCCCTCATGACTGATTTTCAGCAGGTTGTATTTTAAACACTCCTCCACCTGACCCGTCTGCTCCTGCGCCGCTACTTCCTCCGCACAGAGTCGCGGGATCTGGCCACACAGTCATCATTAGTCATTCAGGACCAAAACATCTCCATGTACGTCATATTAAGATGGTGAACGTTACCTCCTCACTGCACTGAAGCTGCAGCTGCGGGTCGAGCCTGTAGTCCAGCGCTGACTCCTGCAGAATGACACTGATCTGGCCCTCACAGTCTGGAGAGAGACGCTGGAGACACAAACACACTCTGTTAAATGAAGTATTGCTGCTTTGCCACCGATTCGTCACACTCACAGCGATTACAGGTACGAACCTGGTCTGCGTATTTGAGTTTGAGGCAGGAGATGACCTGCCCCTCCAGCTCGTTGTCGTCTCTGGCTTTGTTTAGAATGTTCTGGCAAAACTTGGGGATGTCAGCTTTGCAAGCCTTTCTCAGCACAGGGTTCAGGCGATAATCTAGAACCAAAGAGTTAGACTTTACTGATGGAATGAGGTTCTTTGATTCATCTGCTGCTTTAGAACATCCGGTGCTTTACACATAAAAAGGTACAAACTGGTGTCTCTTGCTTTTTATTGCAATAATGGCACATCAAATTAAAATTGCGACACCCTCAAAGTGACAATTTCAACCCTTTCTCAATTATGGTGGGAAGACAAGTACAATTCCATTCACTGCAGATGTCAAACTCAAACATTCACACCTGTTACTTGCTATTGTATGAACAATGATCAAACAAACATTTCCTTTTAATTTAAGTATCATAAGGACTGTTTATTAATAACAAAATACCAAGTGCTACTAGGTTTTGAAACATTTTCAAGACATCTCCCAAATTTTAATAACAGGATGGAAAAACCCTTATTTCAATTAATTACAAATCAACATTTAGTCCCAAACTAGCCATCACCTTCAGAGTGAAAGATCAATTTAGGCAAAACCTACAACCCTGTTACTTACAACTCTGTTATACATTTTAGCTAAATTTCTTATTTCATTAAGATTTATTCAATGGTTATTAGAAAATTTTATTAGAAAAATGTTACCAGAAAATGTGTATTACTAGGTTTTGAAACAATTTCAAGAAATCTCCCATTTTTCTTGTAGCAGGGTTGAAGGAAAACAAAAAAGGTAACAGGGTTGAAACCCCCCTTACTTATATTTACTACAAACCAACATTAAGTCTCAAAATAACCAGCCCCTTCAGAGTGAAACCGCAATATAGGCAAAACCTACAACCCTGTTACTCGCAACTCTGTTACCCATTTCAAATATAATATCAAATAATTTAAATTATATTTATTCTATGATTCTTAGTAGAAAAATAAAAAAGGGTAACACTATATATAATGACCCATTAGTTAACATTATTTTGTGCATTAACTAACATTAACCAACAATGAACAATACATGTTACAACATTTAATAATTTGTTGATATGATTTAATAAAAATACAATTGTTCATTATTAGTTCATGTTAAGATTAATAGTTACGGTAGTTAAAGGTAAAAACAATGGTTAAGATATCTACCAAATGTTTGTAACAGGGTATGAAAAAAATTGGTAACAGAGTTGAAATAAAAATCCTCATTTAAATAAAATAAAACCTCTCATAAAATAACTTTGATCTGATGAGTTTAATACCTTTCACTGAACTTTCACTGGAAAAAAAAAAAAAAAATTGACTGACATTTTTGTGATATAAAAACAAATATTGATACTGTCATGTTAATACTACACACATTAAAATTATAATTAATCCAGCACCAATAACTGGTTGACACAGCAGGTGGCAGTATTGCTCCTTAATTCTGGGTGATGTTGATGATGCAGTTTGTAGTTACTACCACTGCACAAAATCATGCTGGAGGAAATGACAGACGAAAGCCTGACACTGCTCCCAGGAAAAGTTAAGCTAGCCAATGTGGGAGTTTTCTGTATTCCGTAAAAAAGACTGAGTGGTAGAAGTGCAGATCAACAGTAGGTTGTTTGCATACTGTTATGGTTACAAACTCTTTCTCCAGCTCCTTACACTCATTTTCAATTGATATCAAAAATTATTTTGGCCATGATAATGTATTTAAACTCTGTCATCTACATTAATGAAGCTGGATCCCCGTTTCACCAACTCTTATTTTAAGACAAATACGTGAGTGATTAAAGAACAGCTAGCCTTTGAGTATGTCTGTATGCGTGTAGTGGTGGCTGTACCTGTGTTCTGGGTGATCTGTCTCTTGGTAATCATTTGTTTGCATTTAGGATCCATTAGCTCGCTGTTCTTGTTTTGTTTGAGACACTGTAACAGGTTCTTTGCATCTGTGTCACTGCAGAAACGCTGAAAGATATAACAGAACAAAGAATTAAAAAAATGTTCTTCATTATATTAAACCAAACAATGTCAAGCCAATATTAAATTTTAGGGCCTTTACATTATTCTGCAGGGTTGTTAAAATCAAATTTAAGACTTTTTAAGACCTGCACAATTAAAATGAATGCTTTGAGTTGGGTAGAGCAATTCAAACCATAAAATGACTGTAAAAAACATGATTTAAACAACTTATTTATTTATTTATTTTTTTTATAAAACATAAACCTCACATTTCAGCCTTGAAACCATTTTAAAGAAAAGGGACAATTACAAATTACAAGTGACTATAGTTATATTCATTTAAAAAAAATGATATATACTAGGGATGAAAGGTTACCGGTTTGATGATAAACCATGATAAAAATCTCGAAGGTTAGTATTACCGTTTCATATATTGTAATTATTGTTAAAACTGTATTTGATTACCACGATTTGAACAAGTCACTGTAAATACCATCAAGTCCAGCATTAAGCAAAGTTAAAGTCTCACGCAGTTGCAGGATACATAGGTTTCGCTTTGCATAAGAAAACACGGCATGGGGCTGTGAGGTTTTACAAGAGTGCTGAGGGAAATTATATGAATGAATTAATTACATGAATGTATCTCTGAAGGGTCGGACTGTCTTCAGAAAAGTTTAGATGCCATTTTCTTTACATCTTCTCTCTGTGTAACGACTAATAAAGTAGTGTTTAAAAGCGTTACAGACGTTCCCGGGGAAGCAGCTCTATTTCTGCTGTTCCATAAGCGCCATCTACTGTCAGAGAGTGGATTTACATTCAGCCTGTTTGTCGTTTTTGTCAGGCCAAAAAATGGACTGAATGTGTGTTGTAAATTTAAACTGGTTGATGGAAAATAAGCAAATGTGCATTCTAAAAATGTAAACAATTCAGATAGTAAGGTATCTAGAATTATTTAAGGAGCAGATAAAATGCCTAAAATCAGTCATTGACTACTTGAACTACTGTAGGCCACTAAATCAAAATGTTTATTAATTTAAAATCTAGACATCATTGTTATTGTTATTATTTTAATGTTTATGCAAACAAAACGTGCACCGTGCTGCTAGCTGTATTTGTTGGTTTTAAATTATAAACTTTAAATACAAATACTTTTTGAACATTGAACACATTTTAACAATACCGTGAGATCATTTTGGTCATTATAATCGTGATATGAAATTTTCACACCGTTTCATCTCTAATATATACCACATCCTAAATGTTTAGATTGTTTAAATGCATATTAGGCCATATCGCAATCTCCAAATTTAAAACCTCTTAAAATGATTAAGACTTTTCTTATACCATTTAATATATTCAAGACTTTTTATGGCCTTAAATTAATGAAACTCGCAAGGACCCTGTTTTATGATGTAACTAATGAGGTTTCGCACCCGGATCATCTGCTTGCAGACTCTCATGAGCTGGAAGTCGAGCTCTGGGTCCATCATTTCTGTCTCCTGCAGTCTGAAGACCTTCTGATGGCACTGCTGGGTCAGGTGCTTCTTGCTTTCTTTCAGACACTCAATCACCTGAATGTGAACAAACACACAGATTAGCAGATCACTACAGTTACAGTCAGGCAGCTTGAGATGTGATGATGATTTACCTGAGCGTTTCCAAACACCACATTCTGACAGTACTGCTTGATGTCCTGCCGACAGCTCTCGTACAGATCCGGCTCCAGACGAATGTCTTCCGACTGTAAGACACACAGTCACAAACTTCAAAGCTCCACTGGATATAAAAACGTTACAAAATACTAGACATGTTCAAATATGCACTGACCATCTCCAGTTCTTCCACTCGGAGCTGCTTGCGACACTTCACGGAAACTCGCTGGTCTTTGACCTCCTGTAAAGTGTCGTTCCTTACTGTGGTACTCAGACAGATCACCACATCCACCCTGAGGGTAAACAGATCATCAAAACCTTGCCATCAAGCTTTAGCTATGATTACATTCACCTCTAAAAGAGCTTGTGTAGCTTTTTGCCAATGTCATGTTATCAATACATGATACAAAAACACAACAGTTCTGTGCAACAGCGATGAGCTCACTTCTTCTTGATGTTGGGGCACAGTTTGAGCACGTCCTCCTTGCAGGCCATCTTGAACTTGTACGAGAAGCGAAAGTCCTTCATCTGGATCTGAGGATGAAAAATGGACGGTTGACAATAGTAGTATTGGAAAGGAAGAGAGACCGTGTGATCGACAGACGTACCAGCTGGAAGTGTGTGACTCCCACGGTGCATTTCTCATTCATTTCCTTCTGGTGCTTATTGGCAACGAGACACTCCATCAGGTCCCCTGTGTCTATCTGATTATCGGCCACGTCCTACGAGAGACAGAGAGATGATGAAAACGAGCAAGCTGGTGCGTCACTCTCCCTCTTTAAAGTACTGATTAGTGACTTACATGACAGTAGGACTGGATCACGGGCTCACAGGCTCGAATCAACAACGCCTCGATCTGAATGTCCTGGAAAACCAGACGCACAGAAATCAGTCCAAACCCACAGCAGACGTCTCACGTCCAGCAGAGAACAATAGCAACGAAATATAGAAACTGAGGCTTCTTAATTTCAGAGCAAAACAGCAGTAAAACAATCACAAAAGCATATTTTTGTACCTCAGACTCCAATTCTGTGAGGTTTCCCACCACATCCCTGCAGTTAGGGACCAGATCCTCCAAATGATCCTGCAAGCACTCCAATTCCTGAAACACATAAAATACACACTGAGTAATGTTCATGTCTGTGAATTTAACATTCAAACAGTCTCCGCAGCTCACACTATCAGTGAATAAAGGACATTTGTTGGTGTCATTTTGTAGAGCATTACATGTTTGAAAGCATTATCTAATATAAAATGAACCTAGCATGGACAGTAATCCACCCTCAGACTTTGACCTCCTTTCTTATGTCCAATATTTAAAAAAATTCTAATCATAAAAAAAGTAACACTTTACAATAAGGTGCTGTTAGCTCACGTATAGATTACAACAGATTTAAATAATTTTTTCTTTCAAAGTTCTTCAATAAAAAATTCTATAGCCCCCAAACTTTTAAACAGTAGTGTATACATTTTATTTTAAAGGGGACCTATAATGCCCCTTTCACAAGATGTAATATAAGTCTCTGGTGTCCCCAGAATGTGTCTGTGAAGTTTCAGCTCAAAATACCCCACAAATCATTTATTATAGCTTGTCAAATTTGCCCCTATTTGGGTGTGAGCAAAAACACACCGTTTTTGTGTGTGTCCCTTTACATGCAAATGAGCTGCTGCTCCCGGCCCCCTTTCCAGAAGAGGGTGGAGCTTTAACAGCTCGCACTTCGGTTGATCAACAACAACAAAGCTGGAGAATCTCACGCAGCCAAAATGAGGATTGTCAGTAACGGTGTTCAGCCTTACATTGTTCAAACCAGAGTCGACACTGATGGAGAGACTCAGGAAGAACTTACAACTTTTAAACGTTTCTGAATGGTTAGTGGATAAATTTATGTAGTTGCGGTGGACTTGATTCAACTCATCGACTAGCATGTGCCGTCATGTTAATCTTTTGTGCAAATCCAGCACTGAATTGACCCTCGTTTGTGAAGCAGTCCGGTGTAAAATGACGGCATGATAACACTCTACTACAAATAAATCTGGTTGTTTTAAACTAAGATTAAGCTGAAAATTTTCAACTACATTTAAGTTCCCTGTTATAGGCTAACCTGCAATTTTGCAAATTTCCAGTTTGTTCCCTTTAATTCCCATAAATTCCTGTTAATTCCCATGGAAAGTTTCCATCTTTGAAAATTCCCAGAATTTTGCAACTTTAGTTACCACACGATTCCCCCATTACAAACAAGTAACATTCCTTAAAACTGAGACACACAGGAAAAAACATCACTGTCTTTTTCACCATGCTTCAAGAAGAATCCAATCTCATTCAATTTTTACAAACACCGTTCTGCTGACAGCATTCACCAATCATAAAGTGCGTCTTTAAGTTTGAAGTGTATTTAAATGTTTATAGCTAAAACATGCATTTTGACACATCCTAAGTTTTACTAACAGTTGTAAAAACTGTAAACCTTTCACAGCATGTGAAAAGTGACTGTTATAGTGTGAAATAAGTTATTTGACCTGTCCAGCTTCATTCTTGTCACTGCACCACTTCCCGAGGTCCGTCATGCACCGCTGCTGCAGCTCTGGATCCAGCTTCACATCCAGGGCCCGCTGGTGGAGGATCCGCTGAACCTCCGTCTTACAGTCTCGAGACAACTACAGATCGACTAATGCATTAGCACAGATTTATACACACACACCCGAGCTAACAAACAGACCCACAACCCTTCAATCTCACTCACACACACACACACACACAGTCAGTTCCAGATTCAGCTACATTACTAAAAAATGCAATCTGTGTGTGTGTGTGTGTGTGTGTGTATGTGTGTGTGTGTCTGTGACACGTTACCATGAAAGTTAACAACAACGTCTGTTTTTAGATTAGTCTGTAAAGAGACCTCCCAAGACCCACATCATTGGAGTTAATTTCCTGTCAATCACTACTAATCATTTAAAGCCCACAACATCAATTAATGTGATTTCAGTCTCCGTAAAGAAAGAAGACTTTGATTTGTCCCTGCTAATTTGCTGAAAGCATGCGTTTGTAGCTTAAACACGTTTACTCAAGAGTGAATGAACATCGCCAGGCCTGTCAAGAACATAACTAGGTCATATTTTACAACAAAATATAGATTTTATATTTTGAGACCGTTAATATTTTCTGCACTATGACATTATTTCATTTTTATATTAAAACCAGCATAAATGAAATGTAGAACAAACATATATAATATACATATATAAGGGATGCACCGATACCATTTTTTAAGGACCGAGTATGAGTGCCGATACTTTTTTCTAGTACTCGCCGATACTGATGCCTATACATTTATTAATTTCTAATTAATACATTTTTTTTTTTTTGGTGATGTTGCAGTTTTCCAAGCAACACAGTGAGACTAATGAATGTAGGACAGCTTCTTTATTATTACTCTAATGAAAAAAGTAATAATTTTTATGTGCTTGTCACAAACTTAAAGAACAAAAATTTCACAGTGTCCAATAACCTTCAAAGGGCATAATTACCAATATATATAATTGTTGTTATATAAAAAGAAATTTACAAACAATACAACAAATACTATAGAGATACAAATTAAATAAACTTGTTTTTCAGATACAGTAGGTTTATTTACCATGTATACATTTATTTAACATTGTGTTATTTTATTAACATTAATGACAAATATAGGCTACGGTCCCTTTAAGACCGAATCCGTGGATACTGACACATATCCTGTTTTCACCCAAAAGTTTACGTCCACTTAAGCCTTAAACGACTGTATTTACGTGAGATACTCCACACGATGGATATTTTGACTGTGTGTGCATTTGACCATTCAGGCGCGAGGAGAACTGATCGCGCGCTGTCTGAGAGAACTGAGATCGCGTGCATGAAAGAGAGAGAGCGAGTGCGAGAGAGAGAGCTTCTGGTCTGTGTCATTCAGCGCGATTCCGCCTATCCCGCCTTCACTAATCGATAGCGAATTGTGATTGAAAGCATGCAGTTCGCAAGTGTGTGTTGTCATCATTCATTTTGAAGTATTTCCACACCTCTGAGGCTGACATTGTTTCTGCTGCTGCCATCGGTGTCTCTGTGCACGGAAAATTCTGTCAGTTACGTCACGTGAGGTATCGGTCTTTGGTATCGGGGGTATTTTTACGAGTACAAGTACATGAGCTTGGTATCGGTATCGGTGCATCCCTTATATATCCCTTATATATTTTGTCCTCTTGAATTATAGTAATGAGAATTAAGGGAGGGTGCTTAATTTACATGAAAATAATGTATCAGTGCATAAAATGGTACATAAACAATTTCTTTTTTTTGTTTTGGGTGTGACATGTGACCTTGACATGTCCTTGACAGGATTGTGAGATTCAGCTCTTTAAGGATTCAGAGATACTTACATCCAAACTCACTTCCGAATCTACTTCAGAACTTTCTGATGAACCCTATGGTTGCATTTAGGAAGCCTCAGGTGAGCTATTGTTTCAAGTTTCTCAATGTCCTATTGTCTGATATTTAAGTTCACAATGCAAAAGTTAGTGTTTCGAGTGTAAGTTGGAGGAGTGTTAGTCGTACCCGTCGTCCTTGCATCTCAGTGCGGTAGGCGTGTCGGTACAGACAGGAGAAGACTGCTCCGGGCGGCATGAACTCGCTGGTCTCGTTCCAGCCATGAGTGTGACAGATACGGGCGGCGTCATTCTGACACTTTTTGTACAGAATGGGGTCCAGTCTGTAACCACAACCACAGGAAATATCTGAGAAAATGTCAACTCATGTTCAGTTATGACACATATATGAACAGGAACAGTTTTTGAGATCATAATCTTACATAAAATGAACCCAACATGGACCGTAGTTTTGAACTTCAAGAAAACCAAACACTTAACAAAATAAAATACCAAAACAAAGAAACAAACAAACAAACAAATGACCTTCTAAACAAAACCAACCATAGAGAACAAAAACAAAAAAAGACCAGAAAAACAAAAACAAACAACCTTTAAACTAGAGCTGCACGATTCTGGATAAATTGAGAATTATGTTTTTTTTTTTTTTTTTTTCAAAATAGATCACAATTCTGATTAGACAACAGACATTTTGGGCAAAATAGCATGTACAGTGGTGGTCAGAATTATTGGCACCCTTGGTAAATATGATCAAAGATGATTCTAAAAATAAATATGTATTATTTATCCTTTTGATCTTTAATTCATAAAATTAGCAAAATTCTAACCTTTCATTGAAGGGGAAAAAAACAAACAAAAAAAAACAAAACAAAACACACATTATGAAAAATGTTTTTCTGGCATTATTAAAAAAAAAAAAAAAAAAAAACCTGACTGCTTCTGCTAGAAATCTTATAATGGGTCGTGATTGGATCTTCCATTGGGACAATGATCCAAAACAAACATCAAAATCAACACAAAAATGTGTCACTGAGGACAAAATGAAGCTTCTGCCATGACCATCCCAGTCCCCTGACCTGAACCCTAAAGAAAATGAGTGGAGTGAACTGAAGAGAAGAAGCACCAACATGGAGCTGGGAATCTGAAGGATCTGGAGAGATTCTGTATGAAGGAATGATCTCTGATCTCTTGTCAGGTGTTATCCAAACTCATCAGGCATTATAGGAGAAAACTCAGAGCTGTTGCAAAACATATTGAATAAAAGGGTGCCAATAATTGTGGCCAACGTGTTTTGGAGAAAAAACATTTTATTTCATAATGTGATTTTTTCCCCCCCACTTTCAATTCTTTTCCTTCAATGAAAGGTTAGATTTTTGCTAATTTTATGAATTAAAGATCAAAAGGATAAACAATGCAGATTTATTTTTAGAGTCATCTTTGATCATATTTACCAAGGGTGCCAATAATTCTGACCACCACTGTAATTTACTAGAGGTTCTGACAACACTGTTAAATTGATGCAGTCTGTTTAAAAATATTTAATTTAAATTTATTATTTAAAAAAAATGGTTTGAGTGAATGATTCACTCATTAAGACTTCACTTGTTTCATTGCTGGATGAATCAGTGTTTTTGAACAAATCTCCTGAATGAATGATTCAATGACAAATACATTTCACTTGTTGCACATTTCAGCCTCTTGTCGCCACCTACTGGTGTAATGATGTAATTAATACAATCATTATTTAAAGCGTCAAGACACTTTCAAAAGGTGATTTAATCTATTTTTATCGCTAACGTAGACATCAGTGTTTATATCCGAACTATAAACTCTTATTCCAGTACTTCTGTGATAATATGAATTATTGTAACACAGAAGTACTGATACTGTGCGGTTGACTGTTTGTGAAGCTGTTTCATATCTTACATGATAACGGCTCTCTCTGGATCAAAACGCAGATCTGAATGTTCTGGTGTGATTTCGTCAAAGGTTTAATAGACAGAGCCGAATCATTGTTATTTAGGAATAAGATCGCCTGAGTGTTTGAATCGAGATCACCATCTTTTAATGATTAATTGAGCAGTTCTTCTTTAAACTAACTGGCATTATCAAATATTGTCACTGTAATATTTTAGCCGTGTCTCCATTTTGTGCTCAGTCATGTTACCACATTATTCTCACATTACAAACAAGTAACATTCCTTAAAACTGTGGCACACAGGAAATTCCATCATTGGATTCTGAAGTGATACTTGAAGTGTGTAAAAGTTACATAAAATTTTGGTCACTGGATTTTGTCAAAATTAAAAATTTGTAGAATTTTAGTATTTATAAAAAAAAAACAAAAAAAACAAAAAAAACAAAAAAAAAAAAAAAAACAAAAAAACTCTTTAGGTTTGTGACTCACTTCCAGTCTCTGGAGATGAAGTACTGCAGCTCCAGCAGTCTGTGTTCACAGTCTTCAACCATCTTATCAGTGTACAGATGCTCCATCAGACAGGACAGGATCCTACACACAAACACAGTCTTAACAAAATACACGTGTTCAGGCTGGACTACACACCTAAATATGAACAAACACTTATAAACAAAATCAATCAACATGCAGGAAAGTTTATGGTAAAACTGGTTTGGTCAGATTTAAAACAGTTGTTAATGCAGTGTCATATTCAGTGCCTGAGGCAACGAAGCAGGCCTTGCTACGAAACCAAAAATATCCAAAACATCCCAAATATTAATAAAAGCACCTATTTGTTCAGTTTAACGTTCATGTTTAGAATGAAGAGGATGAGTACATGATGACTCTTTTGACTATGGATGAACTTGTTCAGGGAGCTTCACATGTTTCTCAGTAGAAATCATTTCTCTATACTGATATGTCAAGTGTACTCACATGGGGTCTCCGTTTCGGATGTGTTTGCAGGCGGTCTGGATGACGGACTCGCAGGCCTCGTTCAGAGCGCGATCGATTCGATAGTCGGCCCCGGGGTCCGTTTCCTGAATCAGCGTCTGGATCTGATGGGACACAGACAGTTATGAAAGTCATTCATCACAGCCGCTGCATTATTTAACATGAATCCATCCATCCTAGGGCTGGGCGATTTGACAAAAAAAATGTTGATTTTTTCAGAACAATTGACCGATTCATGACTTCGATTTTTTTTTTTTTTTTTTTATGTTTAACTAGTCAGCTTAAAAACGTAACTACAATATGATTGAAGTAACATTCTCTTTATCAACCATCTGGTTAAAAAAGTGCAGCACACCTGAAGTGATCAACGTGGTGTAAATGTAAAACAAATGACTTACTTGCTAAATATTTTTGCAGAAAATATGCATTAAATATGAAGACAAATACTGTACAAACTTATCTTAAACACATCCTATATACTCAGAAATAATTTAAAATTAGAAAAATGCTAAATATTTCTTAGCCAAAAAGTAATGGAAATAAATAACACCAGTAATAGGCTGTTATCAGAAAAATAACAGCAGCTTTAGGCTGTCACCATCATGCAAACATGAAATATCAAACATACAGTAGTAGTTCTTTACAGGTTCTTTCATTCCATTGCGCTATTTTTTATGTTTGGCGGAAGTGTTTGGGTGTTGCACTCGTGTCTCACGTCTTTTACAGTTTCTCACCCATGAAACAGCATTCTGAAAACACGGCGGTCAAGTTAAAAAAAAGATAAACTTGCGTTTAATAACTTTGCTTTTTTCCCATTCCACTGCCCACGTCTCATTTTTTTCAATGCAATAACGCATTTCTGAATGAACAGCCTCTTAAGGGGCCATTCACATATTGTGTCTAAAAACACGTGGAAAGCGCAGCGGCATCGCTTTCTCCTCCTTTCCACAAGTGTTGGAAAAAACTGTCGTTGCTATGCAACCATGAGCTGCGCTCTCCACGATGACGAGGAAGTATCAGCAAAGGATTAATTGATTTCTAGTCCTTGCATTAGCTTTACTACTAGATATATTTATGGAGATGAGAAATAAAAACCGCCCTGTACAGCTATGATCAGCTGTTTGGCTGAGCTTTCAGTGTTGTTACGGAAAGGCCGAAGCTGATCGGTTGGTTCTTGTCACATGACCTGCGGTGCACTTGCGGCATTCTGAAAAGTTTAGATGTTTTCAAGACTAGCGATGTGTTCTGCGTTCAGAGAGTGTTACACGAGAGTGGTTAATCAGGCGCGCCATCATGTGATCAGATGATTTTCTTCTCTTAAAGGTCATCACTGCTGTATTGTCAACATGTCTAATTGTAACGTTTGCTAACATTTTTATTCAAAATTGCGATTTTCTTGATTTAAAAATAATAAAATTGAGGCAAAATATTACATTTGAATTAAATCGAGAGAAAAAAAAAAGAAAAAAAAAAATATATATTGCCCAGCCCTAATCCATCCACATCCACCTCTAAACTATCAACTACAGCACAGTAGCACTATCTCAAACAGAAACAAGTCTATTACTACAGAGCAATTGTTATTTGAGCAGACTTTGCTTTTCTGATGAGCATGAGCGGTTTCATGAGTGGAGCGTTTGCTTGGGCCGTGAGCGACCTTCACACTGCGCAGTGATAATGGCTAGAGCGAGCGTGAAACCTGAGGGGCAGGTCAGCATGTGTGACCCGTTCTGGCGAAATGAGGCGGAAGTCGCAACGTTCCATTTTAAGATACGGGCCGATAATGTGGAAAAACAATGAAAAAAAATAAATAAATTGATTTTTCTTTTTTATAGCTAATTTCAAAAAAGAGACATTCAAAAATAATCTCCCAAAGTTTCGTAGTCCAGATAATTGAGTAAAGGTATTTAAATGACTATAAAAGTTGACAAAGTTTTACTAAATTCACTGGAAATGAACTTTGCTTTTCTGAACTCCTCTCGTCACTTCTGAGCATTTCCGTATATTCCAGGTATCCCCTGAAACACCACTATCTCTGCTCTCCAAATATGGTGTTAAACGTTGTATAAAACCAATCAAAAAGCTTAGAAATGTACACAAACAAAAAACGGGCAAAAAACTTTAAAAGTGATTTTCTCAGGTTTTCAATTGGAAAAAGAAGGCAGACGACCATAATTCAAATGGGTATTTCTTTAAAACCATTCAAGGTATGACTGACTAGGATATCATTTTAAAGCTTTATGGTCTCCTTTTTCCATTGAAAATTGAATCTCATTTTTGAAATTTGGGTCACTGTGACTCATTTTGCTGGATCAGGTCACATATATTTAGTAAAGTGACATAATGGAGAAAATATTACTTGTGTTAACCTGCTGAGTGGGCACTAATATCAGGCATTAACTGGCCTGCATGACACACCGTCCTGTCGCTAATAAATATATATACACACTACCAGTCAAAAGTTTGGACACGGTAAGATTTTTAATGTTTTTAAAAGAAGTTTCGTCTGCTCACCAAGGCTGCATTTATTTAATTAAAAATACAGTAAAAACAGTAATATTGTGAAATATTATTACCATTTAAAATAACTGTTTTCTGTTTGAATATATTTTATAAAGTAATTTATTCCTGTGATCAAAGCAGAATTTTCAGCATCATTACTCCAGTCTTCAGTGTCACATGATCCTTCAAAAATCATTCTAATATGCTGATTTGCTGCTCAAGAAACATTTATGATTATTATCAATGTTGAAAACAGTTGTGTACTTTTTTTTTTTTTTCAGGATTCCTTGATGAATAGAAAGTTCAAAAGAACAGCATTTATCTGAAATACAAAGCTTTTGTAACATTATACACTACCGCTCAAAAGTTTGTGGTCAGTAAGAATTTTTATTTTTATTTTTTTTTTTGAAAAGAAGTTAATACTTTTATTCACCAAGGATGCATTAAATCGATCAAAAGTGACAGTAAAGACATTTATAATGTTACAAAAGATTATATTTCAAATAAATGCTGTTCTTTTGAACTTTCTATTCATCACAAATCCTGGAAAAAAAAAAAAAAAAAAAAATATTGTACACAAATATGTTGTACAATTGTACACAATAAATGTTTCTTGAGCAGCAGATCATCATATTAGAATGATTTCTGAAGGATCATGTGACACTGAAGACTGGAGTAATGATGCTGAAAATTCAGCTTTGATCACAGGAATAAATTACTTTATAAAATATATTCAAACAGAAAACAGTTATTTTAAATTGTAATAATATTTCACAATATTACTGTTTTTACTGTATTTTTAATTAAATAAACGCAGCCTTGGTGAGCAGATGAAACTTCTTTTAAAAACATTAAACATCTTACCGTGTCCAAACTTTTGACTGGTAGTGTGTGTGTGTATATATCAACCAGACCAACAAGCACATGAGTGTATGAAAGTGCACTTTAACTCACAGCTTTCTGGCAGTGGCCTTCCATGATGGCCTTGTCCCGAAACACCCTCATGAGGCAGTGTAGGGTCCGGCCCTTGTGGTGCAGGCCAGAGCAGTGCGTGTCAATCTCCCCTCGGCAATGCAGCACGATCTCTGGACTGAGGGAGTAATCTTCCATCAGCATCCGCCTGTAGTCCAGCATCTCTCCCTGACACTCGCCACTCACGGTTTGACCTGCGAGAGAGAGAGTAGGAAACCAAAGCTGTAGGGGGCAGAATCTGTGTCTGTCCACTTCACTTCACATCACATCACTTACCGCGATGTACGGCGGCCTCCAGACACAGCAGCAGGTACGAGAGCTTGGCCTCTCGCGCTCGTGGCATTGCCGTGTCCATGTTGCAGCGGTATTTACGCAGGTCTGGTTTGCAGGCTTTAGCCAGTGAGTAGCTGACCTTGTAGTCCTGAGCTATTAGCTTCTGACGAGTGGAAAGAGCGTCCTTGCACTGCACATGACACAGATACGCATTAGCAGAAGAACTTAACTGGAAAAAGCTGTTTTTCATTTTAACTGCTAGAGAAAGTAAAAAAAGATGAAATTATGGACAAAAAAAAGGGCAAATGTATAGAAAAAGGACAGGAGTCAGACTTAAACTCATATTTCCCACATGAGCACCACAGTTCAAGACTCAACACATGCAACCAGTTTAAAATGAAACAATGCACACCCTGCAGCAGGGTTATTATAGTTCACTAAAGCCTTATAAAACACATCTGTAACTTGAAATAATGTTAAAGGCACAGTATGTAAGTTTTGCCACTAGAGGTCGCTTACTCAAAACAATAACACAGATGTAGCTTGATGACGGAGCGTGGAATCATGGGAATTGTCATGTTCACCTCCACTTCCACTTTAGGGGTTAAATTTGGCAAAAGAACCCAATAATGAACAATTATGGCTACATTTACATTTATTCATTTGGCAGACGCTTTTATCCAAAGCGACTTACAAGTGACTTACAATATATAAATTATAATTCAAAATATTAATTAAAACTGTAATAATATCTTAATGATATTAAAATAACACTGTCTAGTAGGACTGTCACAATATCAGATTTTCCCTACATGATTATCACAGCCAAAATAATTCATGATAATAATAATCACCACAATATTTATCAAACTTATGAAATATATTAAGATGAAATTTCACTATCTACTGTGTTGGAGTATCAAGCAGATAATGCTGCTGAATTATTAACAATTTTACTGTATATGTAGTATTAACACAATATTTCATTTTTTATATATCACGGTTATTGTCAATGCTGGTTTACTGCAACAGCCCTAATAACTAGCAATTTTAATATTTTAAGAGTCAGTGTTATTTCAGTATTATATACTATTGTAGTATTTATTAATGTTTGAATTAGCTTTTATATTTTTATATAGCTTTATAAGTGTATTTTATTTCAGCTTTATTTCAAACACTGAAAACAATTTTAATAGTTTTAGTTAACATGACAACCCGGTCTGAGTCAGGGGTAAAACTACTGAATCTTTGGCTAAAGGGTGTTTATAAAAAAGGAAGAGGAAGAGGAAGACTGGGCTGAGGGTGTTGTTTGGGTCAGGGCTACGAGTCTCAACTGGTAAACAAATATAGCAAACATACTTTGTCTGACATGCTCTCCTCATACTTGTGGTTGAACAGACATTTGTAGACCTTTCCCTCTCCGGCTGGAGTCTAAAAATGAACAAAGCAAACCATTAGCATGCAGAAATCCACAAAGCTTGAGTGAGCATGGCAGGATTGTGGCTTACGTTTTCACAGAAGCGCTCGCGGTCTTCCCGGCAGGAGAAGTAGAGGTGGCGGTCCAGGTGGAAGTCGTCGGAAGAGAGTTCGGCCACGCGCATGATGGCCTTCTTACAGTCCTCTCTGATGGTGTAGTGACCCGGCTGCTCCTCGGCTTCACTCACCAGGCCTTTCTCCAGACATGAGATCACCTCTCCTTGAGAGTGGATATCCTGAGGGGGGGAGGACGAGCATGTGAGGACCACAGGACACGTGCGGTCTAACAGGTTTCCCTACATCTCTAGAACTGCAGCTATGAATCTCAAAACAGATGCTGATTGAACACTGCCTTCCAATCAGTTGACAGCTCCATTAACAATCATACATTTGTCCTAAAAAAAAAAAAAAACAGCTGACCATGTGTCACATTAAAATGTTCCATTGTCATTTACTCACCCTCATGTTGTTCCAAACCCATAAGACTTTCGCTTATCTTTGAAACACACACTTGACACACGAAAACAAACCTTATTGGTTGTCACGCATCAAGCAAGCACATTTGAGATTCCGTTTACTATATCTGATGTTCTGTATTTATGTTAGCCTAAATTAAATCTGCTCATCATATGAAGCGACCGTGTCTCTTCAGAAGACTCGGATTAACCCGTCCAATTCATACAGATTATTGTTATGACGTCTTTATGAACTGTTTTAAAGCATCAGAGTTTTGGGTGAATGGACTGTCAATGGATGGACAGAAATCTCTCAGGTTTCATTAAAAATATCTCCTTTGTGTTTCGAAGATGAACAAAAGTCTTTGGGATGACAAAGTTGTGTAAATTATGACAATTTTAATTGAACTAAAGTAGAGTTTAAATTTGAGGCAGCTGGTCAAATGAGACAAATAACCAAATCTTTTGTTTCAAATTAGTGGTTCAGATCGGGTAAACACAGCCTCGTTTACTAAAATCACTTTGGCGCTCCGAACCACTGATTCGAAACAAAAGATTCATAAAGCTTTGAAGCAGTGTTTTGAAATCGCCCATCACTAGATATTGTTGAAAAGTCGTCATTTTGTTTTTTTGGCGCACAAGTATTCTCGTCGCTTTATAATATTAAGGTAGAACCACTGTAGTCACATGAACTGTTTTAAATGTGTCTTTAGTACCTTTCTGGATCTGGTTCAGTGACATTGCTGGCAATAGAGGCCTCACTGAGCCATCGGATTTCATCAAAAATATCTTAATTTGATAAAATGAACGAAGGTCTTATGGGTGTGGAACAACATGAGGGTGAGTAATTAATGACATTATTTTCATTTTTGGGTGAACCACCCCTTTAATTAGAAAATTTGCCCCTCATCGAGATGTTAAGCAACTTCTCCAGTGCCCGATTGCATAAAGCACCTCAAGTTTCTCCCTTGAGTATGAGACTTAAGGCATGACTTGATATAATCTCCTCAACGGTTCTCTAAAAGGGAAACCATTAAGTGTTTCACAACAGCAAACCAGGTTTTGCTGTTATAAAATTCTATTGTTGCCATGGACACGTTATTTGTTAATACAGAAAGTGCTACGTATGTAATTTGAGCAATGTTTATGTGAATAAACGCTTAAATTAAAACATTTATCATATAAATCGGCCGATCATGTCTTGTTAGAAGACTTGGATTGAACCTGCTCACTGTGTAACACTTAAGGTGAAATTACACTTAAAGGGTTAGTTCACCCAAAAATGAAAATTCTGTCATTAATTACTCACCCTCATGTCATGCCACACCCGTAAGACTTTTGTTCATTTTCAGAACACAAATTAAGATATTTTTGATGAAATACGATGGCTAAGTGAGGCCTCTATTGCCAGCAAGATAATTAACACTTTCAATGCTCAAAAACAGAAGATATATTTAAAACAGTTCATGTTACTGCAGTGGTTCAACCTTAATGTTATGAAGCGATGAGAATACTTTTTGTGCGCCAAAAAAAAACAACAACAACAAAAAAAAAAACAACTTTATTCAACAATATCTAGTGATGGGTGATTTCAAAACACTGCTTCATGAAGCTTCTAAGCTTTACGAATCTTTTGTTTCGAATCAGTGGTTCGGAGCGTGTATCAAACTGCCAAAGTCACACCCCCCAGTGGTGAACCATTGAAACTTTGAAACACTTGTGACATAACGAAGCCTCGTTTCCTGAAATCACGTAACTTTGGCAGTTTGATACACACTCTGAACCACGGATTCGAAACAAATGATTCGTAAAGCTTCGAAGCTTCATGAAGCAGTGCTTTGAAATCACCCATCACTATATATTGTTAAAATAAAGTTATTTTATTTTTTTGGCGCACAGTATTAAAAGTATTTTTGTTGCTTTATAATATTAAGGTTGAACCACTGTAGTCACATGAACTGTTTTAAATAAGTCTTTAGTTCCTTTCTGGGCATTGAAAGTGTTAATTTTCTTGCTGGCGATGCAGGCCTCACTGAGCCATCAGACTTTATCAAAAATATCTTAATTTGTGTTCTGAAGATGAACAAAGGTCTTATGGGTGTGGAACAACATGAGGGTGAGTAATTAATGACAGAAATTTCATTTTTTGGTTAACTAACCCTTTCTAGGTGCTTTATGCGATGGGGCACAGACATCCTTCTACTCCAGAAAACGAATAAAAGCATACAAAACTATGGAGGCATACTATTTTTTGTTAGTGGTTGCATATGCAAGTTGTATTAACTTTTGACAAAGTGGTCACTGCACACACAAGCATTATCCTACTCGGCTCCTCTTTTCCTGCATTTTTCAGTTAGTTTCTTGCATTTGTCCCCTTGATTATCAACAACTTTTGGTACATGATAAAAGCTCCTTTTGGTTTCTCGGTTTGATCGAATAGAGCAACCATAAATGACAAAAAACACAGGCATTTCATAGTGCTTCCCTATGTAGAATGTGCAAACAACCTATTGTACTGGTCAGATGAAGTCAAAGTATTGCGTAGCATAACATCTAGACCAGGGGTGTCCAGACTCGGTCCTGGAGGGCCACTGTCCTGCAGAGTTTTGCTCCAACCAGCTCCAAAACACCTGCCTGTAAGTTTCTAGTATGCCTAGTTAGACCTTGATTAGCTGGTTCAGGTGTGTTTAATTAGGGTTGGAGCTAAACTCTGCAGGACAGTGGCCCTCCAGGACCAAGTTTGGACACTCCTGATCTAGACAGACTCAGAGCAGTGAAACATATGCAACTAAGATTATTCAATAAACTCTGCTCTTTTATTATCATCACTTTGTCTCATGCTTCTGCTGTTCTCTGGCTTTCTCAGTCAAACTCTCAGGCTAACAGAAGACATACATCTTCTGACAAGGATTCAGCGTCCGGAGCTGAATCTGATATTTCTGACGTGGAGACCAATCCGAACTAACATTCTGGTATGATCTAACTAACATGACCAATAAATGACCTATACTAAAATTCTATTTCAAATAAACAGTAAAAACTAAAATCCATCGTTTTAAATGCTACAAGAGAAATTAAGCATCACAACATTATAATGTACCATACAACAAATGGATATTCATTGAGAGTCACTAAAGATTAGCTACATTTAACAGTGTAATTAAATTTATTAAATTTGTGTTCAATTTAAATTGAATGTTAAAAGTGTTGATTTGTAGCGGAACGGTTTTATGAAACATTTTAAAAAACAAGTTCAAAGAACAGTTGTACAGATGTATAAAATTTTAATCTGTAAAAATCTTAGAATGTAATCTTACAGTTAAGTTAAGTTCTGTATTTGAAACTTAATGTAACAAACTTGCAGTAATGCTATCAATACTGCTGCCATTTTGTTATCAGAGATTTAAGAGGAAGTACTGGTTTAAAAAAAAAAGGTTACACCCTTAATATTAAAGCTTTTGTTCATTCTGCAGCTTTAAGTTACCCACAGTGCATCTTGGTTTACCTTCTCTCCTGTGTTGACGCTTCCACAGTGCAGTTTGTTGATGTCCTCCTTGCACTTGTCCATGAAGCCGCAGATCAGCCGGTAATCGCTGAACACTATACTGGTCATCTTGGTGATGTACTGGTTACACTGGTACTCTGAGATATTGGTGCGGTGATCGACTAAACATGACACCAGGTAACCCTTCCCACGTTCCTCAGCGGCACACTCCTTAATCTGGTGGGGAAAAATGATTAAAAAAAAAAAAAGGTTTATAATGACTTTGTGGTAGAGTTTGTGATAAATGTTAGTTTTGCTTGCTTGTATAACTCACCCCATTGATGGTCGTCTTGCACACCTCAATGGCCACAGACTCAAACTTAGGATCAGTTGTCAGATTCAGCTTGTAGTTCCACAGCAGCTAAAAGAAAGGGGACATGTTTTATTTGCCACACATCTTAATCTTACAGTACTGAATGAATTTTAATCCTTTTTTACCATGAGCAATAACAGCACTAAAAAAAAAAATGGTTTATATTTCTATTTAATATTCATTTTATTACTTTTAATTACATTATTAAAGGATTAGTTCACTTTCAAATGAAAATGACCCCAAGCTTTACTCACCCTCAAGCCATCCTAGGTGTATATGACTTTCTTTCTGATGAACACAATCGTAGAAATATTAATAAATATCCTGACTCATCCAAGCTTTATAATGGCAGTGAACGGGACCAACGAGCATAAAGCTGAAGAAAGGGTCTCCATTAATCATAAACGTACTCCACACGGCTCCAGGGGGTCAATAAAAGCCTTATGAAGTGAAGCGATGCGATTGTTACGAAAAATATCCATATTTAACAAGTTATACAGTAAAATATCTAGCTTCCGCCAGACCGCCTTCTGTATTCAACTTATGAAGAAAGTGTAACTGATGAAGTAGGACATATCCTAAGTGCTTTGAACTGCGAGAGTTTTACACTTTCTTTGTAAGTTGAATACAGAAGGCGGTCTGGTGGAAGCTAGATATTTTACTTCATAACTTGTTAAATATGGATATTTTTCATACACAAACGCATCACTTCACTTCAGAAGGCCTTTATTAACCCCTCAGAGCCGTGTGGAATATGTTTATGATGGATGGATGTGGATGGAGACACTTTCTTCAGCTTCATACACATTGATCCCGTTCACTGCCATTATAAAGCTTGGAAGCGTCAGGATATTTATTAAAGTCCCCCTGTGGTGAAAATCAAGTTTTTAATGTTGTTTATATGTCTATGTAGTGTTTTTAATATGCTTTAAGACAAACCATGTGCAAATTCATATGTCAACACCATTGCTGAATATTTTATGTTTGAAACTGCAGTAAACCAAAGACAGTCTAAAACCCGCGGTTGAAACCGTGGGTGTTTGTGACGTTGCAGACTACCTTGTAACCAATCACAACAACGTGCCGGCAGGCTTTAGCATATCATTAACTATGACTGCTCTGAAGCAGGAAAGTCTCGAGAGAAGCCAGGTTATCCCGGTATATTTTCTGTTGATATGAAAAATTATTACGATGTTATGATGAACTATATGCCTTTCTCCACTGACATTCTGAGTTGTTCAAAGCGTTTGTAAGGATACTGATTGTTAGCAGGCAGCTGTCTGACTCTGAGATGAAGAACAGGAATGGTGTGTGTAACATTAGCAACACATTATTAGCTGTTTGATAACGTAGTCAAGCAAAAGGCTAATTATATTAATTCATATTAATTAATGACAGAACCGTCGCAAGGGCTGTGCCAAGTGTGCGAGCGCATAGGGACTCGTGCCAAAGTAAAGTGACAGCTGACTTGAAGTAAAGCCAATACAGTTCGTGTTTTTGTCTTTCGAAATATTTTAATACTATAAACCATAGCTAAAACAATATTGCTCTGAGCGTGTGACCATGATTCATGTGCATATGTCGCAAGAGTGGCAAGGGTGTAGAGCTACATTCAAGTTATTTTAAGGCATGAAGAAATTTTTTTCACTTATGTGTATTTTTCACGTCAGGAATGTGTAATTTTGGTGATCAAAGATGAGTTTTAAGGGATAAAATAATTGACTACAGGGGGACTTTAATTTAACTCTGTGTTCATCAGAAAGAAGAAAGTCATATACACCTAGGATGGCTTGAGGGTGAGTAAAGCTTGGGCTAATTTTTATTTTAAAGTGAACTAATCCTTTAATAATTTAAAATGAACTTTATTAAGAATCATTAGGCTAACTTAAAAAAAGTTTGTTCTGTTAAAACAAACCACACACAAAAAAAGTCAAACCAAACTCAAAAAACAAACAAACAAAAAAAAAAAAACAAATTCTTTTATATGGTTCAATGTTTGTTTGTCAGATGTCCAGGAAGAAAAGCAACAGAAGTAGTGTGTAAAAACTTACATGATTGCAGTCTGCACCGATCTCCGTGTCCTAAAGAGAGATTAAGAAAAGAGTATAAATTACAAGTGTTCACACAGACAAAAGTAATGTGCAATAGTACATGATTTTCAAGATCGACAAGCCCTGAATAATTAGGCAGGTTTCTGGTTCACCTGATTATTACCCTGATTATTTAGGGGCATTTTAAACATTTTTCTTGCATTCACAAACAGGTAGGAGGAGCACAGCTATATAACCAAATGCAATGTCTCGAAGTGCGTTTTTAAAACTGCTTTTAACTTCACACGGTCTTAACACTTGTTGTAGACTGTACAAAGTAGGAGAGTTTAAAGCACTGGTGCTTCAAAGGGGTTAAATTTAAATACCCAAAAAAAGAAAGTTTCATCATGCAAACTAAGCTAAAGCTATACTTAGCAAGTTAAAAAGAAGAAGCAGCAGTAGTTGCAATTGTTGGACAACTCGTCTAATGTTATGGCCCATCCTAAGTGAGCAATGTCTCAAGTAGTGACTGTTGGCAGTGTTGTATTTACTTTAAGGCTTACAAAGTGTATTTGTGTTGATTTGTGACATGGGGAGAGGTGAGGTGCAAATTAAAACTAGATGCAAACAGATAAGGACTCAGGACTCGCTCTCTTCCTGTTGCACATCCTGTGAGGACTGCTAATATTTGATATGTGATCATCTGACTTAAAGGTTAAGTGTAAGACCATATAAAACTGCTAATAAACATTTGATTACAAAATTTCATTTTAACTTAATTACACTTTAGGCTCTTTTTAACTTTAGATTCAGAAAGATTAAACAAAATATAGTGAAATAAAATCAACATGCATCCACACAGTACTAATGAAACTTTTTTAGCCTTGGTACCAAAACCTACATTGCAAACCGCTGGATGTACATTATATGGACCATAGCGGCATTATTTCACTTTCTCCTGGAGACTCGAATGTTTGTGTAAATACTGTGAGTCTCAATGAACAAAAGCACACTGTTGAAGACCAACATACCAAAATATGACTAACTTCATGCTTCTCAAATAAACATACAACTTTCATATTTGTACCATTATGACTCTCTTCCCCGTGCCATTCACAGAAGGAAACAAAAGATTAAGTTTTACAGCAATGTTTGGCATGAACAAGATGAACAAGAACAGTATTTTGCAACATGACAGTTGACTAAGCATTTCAGTTTGACTAATGTGTGAGGGATTATAACAGAGTCACTGCAATCGCTGAAGAACGAGAGAAAAATATGAAAAAAAATGAAAGCTATTTGGCGAACGCGGCAACATGTGAAGAATTAAAGAGAAGTTCAACATATGTAGAAGCAGAGAAAGTATGTCAACGGCAGCTTGAAGGTATTTTAATTACTTTTTATTCCTCCGCTAATAAAATCGCTCTTTGTGATGCGAAATGTCAGCAGCACTGAGAGCCAAGAAGTGATCAACATAACAGTAGGGTCTCCCTAACCATGATGACTTGATACTGATCTTTATTTGAACAGCTGAGAACAAGCCCAGACAGAGAGCGTCCTCGACATAGCACAGGACAGCTGTTAACGGCCCGCTGCAAATATCAAGCATGTAATTCTTGATTCCCATGGGGTGAAGGCCTTGATAAGTGTCACAATGTTACTAAAAACAGCATCTAAATCCAATCAAAGACAGAGAAACCTGCTTTGACCCCAGTCTGTGCTGAGAGCATCATCTTAGCCTTTGATTGTTGCAACGGGGTTTATCAATGCTAAAAGGATTTAAAGAAACTCAAATACAGAGCTTATCTGTGCAATTATGCTGCATCTGTCATATCTAATTCAAGTGAAAACAATAAAACAATGTTTATAACCCTGTATGATCACGACAAGATATCAGGAAACAACGCATTCTGCTTACAGACCAGAAAATCGCTGTTGGAGGACACAATCTTGACCGTTGTCCCCTCAACATCATATGAATGGCCTGGCGACAAGATCTTTCCTCCAGCTGTGTCAGGCTTTTATTTTAGAAAACAGCATTTTTAAAAAGCCACCGGGGCCTTTTGCCTCTGGCAGATTATAAATAATGGAGGTAAACAAACTGTCTCCATTCAGTCTTTATTTTATTTATAAGAAACAATGAGGAACATTGTACAGCTAAATATTTGGCCTTACTGCAAGAACGTGCACTGACAGTGTATTTTCTATAAGAGAAGAAAGTCTTGAGATTCAGTTATAGAGAAATACATGGTAAACTCCCTGATATCTTTATGAAATTAGGGCTGTTTATTGCCAAGAATCTGGCGATACAATACGTATCACGATACAGGAGTTACGATATGATATATTGCGATATTGTAAGAAAGGCGATATATTGCGATATTTCTTTTTTTTTTAGAATATCTAATTTAAAAACGGTCATAAAGAACACACAACCATATGCATAAAACCTGACAAGCAACTTTATTTTATTTAATCAATACGGTATCATTTGCATTTATATCACTAATCACTATTTTGTGCAATCTAAGTAAAGGGAAAATAGTTAAGTGACTGCAGGACTCTTTTTGTGTATGTTTTAAAGGTTCACAGTACAGCAGTTTTTAATTTCTAAACTATTTACAACAGAAAGTGCATAGTCCAATCCATGACTGAATGACTGTTTTATATTTAATACTGTAAAGCTGTTTGCTGTCTATTGTATAAAGTGCTATTTAAAGTACTGAACTGTAGAGCTGGTGCAACCATATACACATCGCTATGATCAGATGCTTTCTTTCTGCTGCCACCGCTGTCAGTTTTGTTGTGTGTTTATTTTGTTACTGAGAGGAAAACGTGCAGTACATATCACATATTCTATCGAAACGCTTCTCAGCAGCGCGGATGACGTCAGGATGTTAAGCGAGCTCTCAGATTCAATGCGTTTCCCGAGTACTGGATTTTAACTTGGCCTATTTTGCAAACAAAATGACTCTTGTCGATTTCCTTAGTGGCTTCTTTATAGCTGAAGCCAAAAGGAGTCCACACTTCAGCTCTGTATACCGCGGGAGCAGAATAGTTCTATCGTCTTGTGAGCTGGGTTTGCTAATGCTAACACTAGCGATGTACACACCTTCACCTTGCGCTTCTCCGGCTCCGCGTCAGTTTACGTTCTGAGATAACACTGCCATCTAGCGGTTGGGTTTTATACAGTCTGTGGTTTAAACCGAACACAAAGCCACGAATCTTGGATATAAATAAATAAATATATAATTATCAATACAGTGTTTTTGAGAATCGATACAGTATCGCCAAACATAATATCGCGATATTCACGTGTATCAATGTTTTCTTACACCCCTATATGACATGCAATCATTCGGCAATAAAATGTAATAAACAGAGAAAGAACATGAGCTAGATCAAAGTAGCGACCCAAAATAACCTATAACAATGAACAGCTGAGGAATAACCGGTCCTGCAATGTGATGGACAACCAAAGAAATAAGCTGCAATGTGATGAATAGGGGTGGGACGGTTCAGATTTCTCACGGTTCGGTTTGTATCACGGTTTAGGGTCACGGTTTTGGTACAGTTTGGTATGTGCTATGTTCAGTAAAAAAATAGGACAATTGTAAAAATAAAGAAAATAAAAACAAATAATCTAACTACCTCTCTACTATCTCCTCACAGCGCGCACCAGTTCTCTTTCCCGTCTTACGGATGAATGTTTAAATTGGCAAGGTTTAAATGAGTTTAGTTTAAACACAGATAGCAACGTGAGATGTTCAGGTCTCACCTAAGCTCACGTTGCGCGCTATCAACACCCGGGTGATGACGGCGTAAATGACTGGTCATAGAGCTTTCGGCACGTCATTGAACATTTGTTTACGAGTGACTGTTTTGTCCATGTTCTTTTGATCATCGCTGTTGTAACGTATTGGGAAACTAGAATGCATATCCATCAACTAAAACATACATTAGCCGAATCCGTCTGTCTGTTTTGCACGTTGTTTTCAACAAACCATATTATAGATGCGTCGTCCGATTCGGAATGAACCGTGGTGCAAGCACGTGCCAAACCGTGGGTGGAGAACCAAACGGTTCGATTTTTTACAGTGAACCGTCCCACCCCTAGTGATGAACATACAAAAGATAACCTGCAAGTGTTGGGCGATATGCTCAATTTTCATATCGCTCAAAATGCGCGCTCATGCCGTCTATCACATGCGCACTTCAATAATCCCAAGTTAATATATTTACATGCCAGGCGAAATTGGGGTAAGTGGCAAAAAATCTTTTTATGAATTTAAACGGATAGTAAAAGCAATTCTTTTGGCATCTGCATTAAAGACGCATTCTCTCAGAGACGACAAGATGACTCTACATCAGTGCTGATAACGGTATTATATATATATCTTAGTTTACTGGCTTAATATTTCTCTTATAGGCTATTTCTCGCTGACCATACATTTATGACAGTGAAAAATGAGAAGAATCAATATTTTTTGTTAAACTATGTTTTTTAAGGCGTTGTTTGAAGCTGCTTTTGATTTTCACAGATGACTGAATTGCTGTGTTCGGACCTAAAGACTGTTAGCTAAGCCTGAATAATTTTGATAATATAATTAATAATAATAATTTGTAATTGTATTGTTATTAGTGTTATTAGATTCATTAAATAATTTGAGAATATGCTATGGAAACAAAAATGCTGGCAAACAGCAATGCCATTTTCATCTTGGCTTAAAAAACTAAGAATGATGCGTCTCTTTTATAACAAGCACCATTGACAATTTGTGAATGGATTGCCTTGCAATTCAACTTTGATGTGTAATTTAGTTTTATAGTATGTTTTAAAAACGTTTTCATTGAGGAGTCTTCAATCCTCATATGCGCGTGTCGGTGTTGCAAGTGTGGTTATATGTGGTGATGTCGTTATAAAATTAGGCAAGGCAAATGAATTGTAGGTGCTAAAGTTGATTTAATAATAATAGTAATAATAATAGCCCTATAATAGTAATAATATTACTAATACTAATAATAATATGGAATAATGGGAAAACGACCCATTATCGTCTTGATATCGTCAAAGGCATCAGCGATACACGATACTATCGTCTATTGGCAAACCCTAACCTGCAATGTGATGAACAGCCAAAAAAATAACCTACAAAGTGATGAACAGCCAAAGAATAACATGCAATGTGATGAACAGCCAAATAAATAACCTGCAATGTGATGAACAGCCAAAAAAAATAACCTGCAATGTGATGAACAGCTGAGAATTACTATGTAATTGTAAAGAACAGCCAGAGAAATAACCTGTAATGTGATGAACAGCTGAGAAATAACCTGTAATGTGATGAACAGCTGAGAAATAACCTGTAATTGTGATGAACAGCCAGAGAAATAACCTGTAATTGTGATGAACAGCTGAGAAATAACCTGTAATGTGATGAACAGCTGAGAAATAACCTGTAATGTGATGAACAGCTGAGAAATAACCTGTAATGTGATGAACAGCTGAGAAATAACCTGTAATGTGATGAACAGCTGAGAAATAACCTGTAATGTGATGAACAGCTGAGAAATAACCTGCAGTAATTTGATTTCGCACCGAAGGAACTTTTTCATAGTACCTATAAATGGGCGGAAATACCTGCTTTTTGGTGCGTTCACACCGCAGGAACTGGGAACGATTTTAGTTCTAGGAAACACCTTTTGGGGGGACTAAATTAGCTCCTGTTTCAGAGTAGGGTCTAACCCAGCACAACAGGAACTACCAGTGACGTAAGAGTACGCCGAACGCATGTGAAACACTGAAACCCTCCATTTTTAAAAAGCTATGCAAACGCAGTTTATAATCTATATATTTACCCCATGAACATAAAAAAAACGACGATAGATGGACTGACGTCAAAGTCCAGGCACTTCTCAACGTTTACGCTAAAGGAGTTAAATACCATGTGACTTTGAGGGATCAAACGAAACATGATTATGTATTTTTGCTCAGCTAGCGACATTGTGCATTAGCTACAAATGCTATAATACGTTTACATATACCATTTACTTTCTTTGTTTAACAATTCTCCCTAATAACGAATAAGATGGGATTGTTAAACAGATCGTAAACTAATGAAGACAGAGAATGGGCGCTATGTGCTCGGACTCTGGTTAAGCCGTTCTCACCACCGTCAAAATAAAAGTCCCACACAATAACCAGAGTGGCAGGACGCAAGTGGCGGCTTATGTCACTTCAGTTCCGACTGAATGCAACCAGGAAAAGGGAACATTTAGTTCTTAGAGGACTGCCCTGGTGGCTAGTTCCTATAACGACCCGGTGCGAAAGCCCCTACAGAAAATGACCCACCAACAACAGGTACTGGCTGCACAATCCAATACAAAACCAGAACCAATACCAAACCCACAATCAACACAAGTAAGACGACACCCAGTTCTTCTAGTTAAGAGCAAATCAACAAATGTTCTTAGGAATGAAAGTGTTGTTTGTGTAATCAGTAACTAAGATCTAATTACACGACTCACATTACACAGAGAGATCTCTCAGACCTTGATCTGACCAAACACTGCCAATGAACAGGACATTTCAGAAGCATTATTATAAAAGGATCTTATTGCTCCCACGTTTGTTATCATGCAATGATTGCAACGGTTTTATTGATTCAAAAATCATTGCTGTTTCACCAATGTCTAATCTTTGATACACAAATGGCAGTATTCACAAATCTATTTGTTAAATGAACTCACTATAAATGAAGTCCCTGAAACAGTGCACAACCAGTCAGTCAAGTCTAACAACAAAGGCACCAGAGTCTCTGCAGCAGAAAGGCAGTATATTTCTCATATAACGTAAATATCCGCAAATACTGTGCAGAAAAAGTTAAGGTGTTTCAACCTACAGACTCTGATAACAGGTATAAGACAATGCATTTTCCTTGGAAGAGAGTGTGCATGCTGTAACATAAGAGGCTCAGACTAGAATCTAATCAAATAATACTGGCAAACGATTGGTGAAATATCAGTCATTTTGTGATTATCGGTATCTGCGATAACACTGGCCATCGAAAGTCGCCATGAAACATACAAGGCGACGGATAATTTCTGCTGTATTGTGACGTAAATGCGAGAGTAACGTATTATACAAAAAGAAGAAAAAGTAGGGCGGGGACTAGCTTCTATGCATCAGTTCGGTCGTTGATTGGATGTTGAGATGTGGGCGTGGCTGTCATGGAAGGGCGGTGTTTAAGGGCATTAAATGATTGGAGAAATCCGGCATATGTCACCAGAGAGATCGTCTTCCGGTGAAAACAACAGACAATTTATTAAATATTACACTATCTTTTTTTTTAATTATGCGTATACAAGGATCAAACATTTGAAATGCATCGATTTTCATTTACGGAATAAATTAGGTAAATTTTCATTTCATGCCAACTTTAACAGAAGTCATTCCACTCATATAATTTGCTAGCATTAGATATTTTACCACCCTGTTTTAGATATTGGTAGTCGTCATAAAAAACATCTGAGAACGCGCGTGACGTCATAGCTGACTAAACACCGCATATTTGGCGTATCGGTGAGTACTAGCCAGGCAGCTTATTACGGGTTGAGGCACGGCTATAAACAGGAAACACATCTTCCCCCTCTACTAATCATGATAACCAGATTTTAAAACCTTGAACCTGCACGTATGTGACATTCAGAGGCCTTTTCCTGCCAAAACGTGTCCGGTTTTTAAATATATTACTAAATATCTTCTCACGTCAATATCTATATAATTTGTATGATCTTCAACTTATGAATGTCGCAAAAACGCACAAAGACTCTGCAGGTCCAGATGTGTGTTATTATAACGCACTATGTAGACTGATGATCAGTCGATTCTGCGCTGTATGTGGCTTAAATCGCAGGCGTTGCATATAAAAACAGCCTCAGCTGTGTTTTCTTACGTCTTTTCGGTCCTGCAAGCACTCCAGCACGGCCAGGTTGTTGTTCCAAGAGTGTTTGGGGCAGATCCGGCTCACGTCCTCCCGACAGGCCGCCTCCTCTGCGAGCTTCCAGCCGCCGCTGCGACGAACCGACGAGGCCCCCTCCAACGCCATTGCTTTCCCGTCTAACGCTAGATTTCTACCTCTTTCGCCATTATCTGGGGCATTATCACTGTCTCCGTGAACTGATTTGATTCCACGAACAGAACAAATCGAGCCGGAGATGAATATCAACAGCAGCAGCCGCTGCACACGTCTACACGCCGCCATCTTCGCTAAGCGAAATTACGAAACCTACTACGGCGAAGAAGGTGTTCATGAATATTAATTAGCACACGCTGACGTCGCTTCGTAGGCTTCCTGAAAGTCCCATTCTGGTTTATTAATATTCATAAGCTAAATCCGGCACACTGTAGTAGGATTCGTCAGTTCTCTGTGGAAGAAGTGAGGAATTACAGTATTCCAACGGCACACCGATCGAGTCAAACATTGGCCACGTAGACTAAATACACTTGGATCATTAGATGAAAGGAAGATAAGAGAGGGAATTAGCATTAAACAGGGAGTTCAGAAATGGGCGGGACTTAATTGGTCAGATACGATGGGTCTGAGTATTTTAATATTTAAACTTTATACCGTGTATTCTCAATAAAACAACTGTAATTTTATTGCTGATATTATTCAGGTGTAAATCATGATCCGGAACGCTGTTGCAGTAATTCATAATACGTTGATGTCACCTGGTAACTGTTGTTTATCTCAGCGTTGGTTTAGGATGGGCCAATCACAATCGTTTGTGATTACTGGAAAATATTTATTTTAAATAATTGTATCGAGATTTCTTGTGTTGAATTTACATTTTATGTCAAACAATATTTCTGGAAATAACATTTAAATGACTTTATAATTTACAGAGCAAATGTATCTTCCAATAAAAAAAAAACCCGAATGTGGTTCAAGGCAGAATGCGCCCCCTGGAGGAAGACACACTTATTTCCTACAGGAAACTTTAGTTTTATTCATTCTTATCAACATTGTGAAAACGTTTTTGTTTTTTGTCTGTTGACTTCTTTCTGATTTATCTAGTGATAAAAAGAGAAATCTAAAAGTTCCTCTGAAAACACCTTCAACTCTTAATAATATGTTAATAAAATGAAGTGAGAATTTTGAACCTGGCTTTATCCAGTGTTCATTTGTTTTGGAAATATAGGCAAATAAGTGCATATTTAATTAGATAACACCAAATTTGCATTTTTAAACTGGGGAAAAGATGGTGATACTTACATTTTTACCCTGTTCACCTGTAGTATCTTGCCTTAACTGATATTCAATTTACTATAGTAAAAAACTTTAAACTTTTAATTACCAAAAAGTTAACCACTGAAAATGCTGTTTTTCCTAATGATTTTAATGTTCCAGTCCCTTAAGGTGTTTAAGTTCTCACAAACTGTCAAAGTATGTAGGCATTTATTATTTTAATAAAGTAATAAAACAACACTTACATATATACAATGAAAATAGTGAACAATGATCACTCAACTAAAACATTAAGAAAGCACTGATTTACACTTTTAAACAAAACATTTTTATAAAGTACACAACACACACACAAAAAAAAAAAAAAAAAAAAAAAAAAAAACAGGCTTTCGGTATAAAACATGCACACAGTGAATGGACAGTCTCAGACCAGCAGCAGCCACGCATTTGGTTTCCGCAAGATGATTATTCAGATGTTCGTTTGAATGTTTCTCTCAGTCTCACTCCCACTTATAGACCTTCAGCATCTTCTCAGTCAGAGAGGCCAGATAGCTGCCCTGGTTGACCTGGAAAGGACAGATATCCAGCACAGGGAGATCTGCGGGCATTTTCTGCAGCAGGGCACCAGTGCCGGCATCCCAGACCTGCAGAAATCAGTCAGTGTTAGTCAAAGTGCATTAAAGTCACCATCAAACTGATACACAAACATTAACTTCCTTATGTACTGTTGTTTCCGCCATGAAATAAAAATAAATAAAAACAAAGTAATTGCGACTTTATATAACTGAGTTTCTCACAATTCTGACTTTATTCTTGCAATTACGACTATATCTCGCAATTCTGACTTTTTTCTCACAATTATGACTATATCTCGCAATTCTGACTTTTCCCCCTCACAATTATGACTATATCTGCAATTCTGACTTTTTCCCCTCGCAATTACGACTATATCTCGCAATTCTGACTTTTTTCTCACAATTATGACTATATCTCGCAATTCTGACTTTTTTCCCCCCTCGCAATTATGACTATATCTCGCAATTCTGACTTTTTTCCCCCCTCGCAATTACGACTATATCTCGCAATTCTGACTTTTTCTCACAATTATGACTATATCTCGCAATTCTGACTTTTCCCCCCCTCGCAATTATGACTATATCTCGCAATTCTGACTTTTTCCCCTCGCAATTATGACTATATCTGCAATTCTGACTTTTTCCCCTCACAATTATGACTATATCTCGCAATTCTGACTTTTTCCCCTCGCAATTATGACTATATCTCGCAATTCTGACTTTTTCCCCTCGCAATTATGACTATATCTCGCAATTCTGACTTTTTCTCACAATTATGACTATATCTCGCAATTCTGACTTTTCCCCTCGCAATTATGACTATATCTCTGCAATTCTGACTTTTTCCCCTCGCAATTATGACTATATCTCGCAATTCTGACTTTTTCCCCCTCACAATTACGACTATATCTCGCAATTCTGACTTTTTCTCACAATTATGACTATATCTCGCAATTCTGACTTTTTCCCTCGCAATTATGACTATATCTCGCAATTCTGACTTTTTCCCCTCGCAATTATGACTATATCTCGCAATTCTGACTTTTTCCCCTCGCAATTATGACTATATCTCGCAATTCTGACTTTTTCCCCCTCACAATTATGACTATATCTCGCAATTCTGACTTTTTCCCCTCGCAATTATGACTATATCTCGCAATTCTGACTTTTTCCTCGCAATTATGACTATATCTCGCAATTCTGACTTTTTCCCCTCACAATTATGACTATATCTTTAATTCTGACTTTTTCCCCTCACAATTATGACTATATCTCGCAATTCTGACTTTTTCCCCTCACAATTATGACTATATCTCGCAATTCTGACTTTTTCCCCTCACAATTATGACTATATCTCGCAATTCTGACTTTTTCCCCTCACAATTATGACTATATCTCGCAATTCGACTTTTTCCCCTCGCAATTATGACTATATCTCGTAATTCGACTTTTCCCCTCGCAATTACGACTATATCTCACAATTCAGACTTTTTTCCCTCGCAATTACGAGTTTCTCACAATTCTGACTTTTTTTCCCCTCGCAATTACGAGTTTCTCACAATTTGGACTTTTTTCCCCCCTCGCAATTACGAGTTTCTCACAATTCTGACTTTTTCCCCTCGCAATTACGACTTTATATCTCAATTCTGACTCTTTTCCTCACAATAACGACTATCTCGCAATTCTGACTTTTTTTTTTTTCCTCGCAATTACGACTATCTCACAATTTGGGCTTTTTTCCCCTCGCAATTACGAAGTTTCTCACAATTCTGACTTTTTCCCCTCGCAATTACGACTTTATATCTCAATTCTGACTCTTTTCCTCACAATAACGACTATCTCGCAATTCTGACTTTTTTTTCTCGCAATTACGAGTTTCTCACAATTCTGACTTTTTCCTCACAATAACGACTATCTCGCAATTCTGACTTTTTTCTCGCAATTATGAGTTTATATCTCACAAAAGGGAACCATACATATGTGATGTGTAACCAAATGAAACAGGATATTCAATGAGAAAAAAAGAGCGCAGAGCTGCAGTGACAGGATGAAGAACGGTTCCTCACCATGGTGGAGTTGCTGGCCTCGTCTCCAGCACACACTAGTGTGGCTCCCTCTCCAGCTGGACTCTTGAAGACTCTGTTCTTGGTGAGTAACTTGCAGGAGGATCCAGCAGTGAAGGTCTGGACAGGTGAGCAGGAGCAGACGGGCGTCTGGTTACTGTCTGTCTGAGGCATCCGGCTCAGCTCCATTAAAACACAGCGCAGAGACGGGTTTGTACGACCTGGACGGCACAAAACCACATGACGTCAATGCTTTTAAAGATGCAGCAAATCAAAAACATTAAATAAAATAATTAAATTGAATCCAGATAACCTTAAAATAGGAATGTACATTATAAATGACTACATGCTATAAATGTAAGCAAATAATATCAGGGTTATTTTTAAAATATATAAAATTTGACAGAACTGTTTGAATCTATACAAGCAGCCATCATATTACTGATCAGCCATGATTAAGAAGCACAGTACTTGAGCATTAGAACAGAGTTCTTTCTGTACCTGGTCTGTATGTGACGAGGCAGTGCCTGCTCTCAGGCTCCACCTGTATGTCAGTGCAGTTGCCGGACTCTAGAGGCAAAATGTGAGGTGTGTACGTGGTTCCCTCTATGTGCTCCCAGAAGCATCCACCCTCCAGTGTGCCGGCGATGAGGCCGCCACAGGGGAACGTGCTGGACGCGGCGCGTGGGATGTAGGAAAGAGACACCACCGGACAGCTACAATGACCAAAGGACACAATATCATCAACATATTTCCTCCACTGTTTGTACAAGACACAATCCAACAATACTAACATCATGCAACAGTTTCACCTAGACAATATACTTGAAGCTGACCTGGAGCGCAGTGGCGCCAGCTCCTGGACGTGAGTGCTGGTGTCCCGCGTGTCGTACACCAGCACAGAGCCGTTGCTGAGACCGGCGTAAATGTAGTTGTTGTTGTCGTGGCACCAGCAGCAGCTCCACACAGGTCTGCCCGTGTTGTAGGCCTGCACCACCGTGTTAGTCATCAAACTGTGAAGAAAACATACATGAAGCGATTTGTTGTATCTTACATATTTTGTAACAGAATATATAACATGAATGCAGAGTTTCTAGTCAGTTTCTCACCTGGTGAGCTTGATTGTGCTGTCGAAGGCCGCAGACAGCAGTAAACTGTCCTGGTGTTGGCTGAAGGCGAGTCCTCTGATCTGTTTGGTGTGGATGGGGATGTACTGACTCGGCTTGAGAGTTGCAGTGCTGATCATCTTCACACCGAAGCCTGAGGGAGCGGCAGACAATCACGGTTACGTAAACAATGCAGGACAAATTCAGTATGTGGAACGGCTCAAATTCCCACCTGGTAACAAGGTGGCATGTGTAGATGGCTGAGACGCCAGCAGACACCCGAGAGGCTCGCAGTAGGATAAAACCCGACTGCTGCCTGTTTGAGACACCAGCAGAGCCTTAGAGAAGACATAATGCCCCGCACTGGACGAGTCCTGCCTCTGGGAGGACGAGAGAGACGATCCCTGAGACGAGCCGAAAGACGCCTGAGCTTTCCACCTCCTCAACTCCTGCAGAGAACAAACACCGATCAGAGGTGAACAACAGCAGCAGCCTGACGCCACCGTACAGATGAAGATCATAATGGGTGGCTCTCATTTGTTGGCAATAAATTGAATAAAAACACACATATATACACTACCAGTCAAAAGTTTGGACACTGTAAGATTTTTAATGTTTTTAAAAGAAGTTTCGTCTGCTCACCAAGGCTGCATTTATTTAATTAAAATACAGTAATAAAATAAAAAAACAGTAATATTGTGAAATATTATTACAATTTAAAATAACTGTTTTCTGTTTGAATATATTTTATAAAGTAATTTATTCTGTATTTGAATTTATTCTGTATTTGAATTGAAGAGCTGAATTTTCAGCATCATTACTCCAGTCTTCAGTGTCACATGATCCTTCAGAAATTATTCTAATATGATGATCTGCTGCTCAAGAAACATTTATGATTATTATTAATGTTGAAAACAGTTTTTTTTTTCAGGATTCCTTGATTAATAGAAAGTTCAAAAGAACAGCATTTATCTGAAATACAAAGCTTTTGTAACATTATACACTACCGTTCAAAAGTTTGGGGTCAGTAAGAATTTATATTTTTATTGTTTTGACAGTAAAGACATTTATAATGTTGCAAAAGATTATATTTCAAATAAATGCTGTTCTTTTGAACTTTCTATTCATCAAAGAATCCTGAAAAAAAAAATATTGCACACAAATATTTTGTACAATTGTACACAATAAATGTTTCTTGAGCAGCAGATCATCATATTAGAATGATTTCTGAAGGATCATGTGACACTGAAGACTGGAGTAATGATGCTGAAAATTCAGCTCTTCAATTCAAATACAGAATAAATTCAAATACAGAATAAATTACTTTATAAAATATATTCAAACAGAAAACAGTTATTTTAAATTGTAATAATATTTCACAATATTACTGTTTTTACTGTATTTTTAATTAAATAAATGCAGCCTTGGTGAGCAGACGAGACTTCTTTTAAAAACATTAAACATCTTACCGTGTCCAAACTTTTGACTGGTAGCGTATATATATATATATAAAAGCCACCCCATTGTCTCCAAATTAGGTTCAGGTACCCACAGGGTTTAAGTGGAAAAACTTTTTTGTCCATACAGTGATAGTCAATGGGGTCCAAAATTGGGTTTTTGACTTTTTTTTTGTATGTTCGTTTTCCCACAAAAATTAATACTACCAAATTTGATATTATCGTTTTTCATTCTGCTATCTAAAAACTGGTCATAGAATAAAATAATCTCCTGATTTATTAAAACCGCTAATTTTATCAGGGACAAAAATCTGCATTACAAAAAACTAAACATTAAACCATCAAGCTTTGATTTTGATGTGATGCCATCATACGGATACATGTGCTGCCGGTTTCAGAGTGAAACCCTGCTCTTTGCATGCAGGCAGCTCGTGCAGCACTGCATCATGGGATGCACGCATGTTTGTGAGCAGTGCTGATCTGTAGCCACTAGTGCATTTATTGATTTACTGAAATCACACTGAAAAAGCCATATCACAACATGGATTTTATTCTGATGTCGTGCAGCCGTAATACAGAGCTCCAGATAACTATTATTAACACAAAAGAATAGTACAGAATTCCTCCTGAAACGATACACACCTCAACCTCTCTGCGCAGTCGAACATTTTCATCGGCCACGAGCTGCAGCTGTTGGCGACACTGAGCGACTTCCAGCTGCTCCATTCGACGTGACCCCTGCTCCAGCTCTAAACGACTGAGCACAATCACAACCAATCAGCACAAGCACATTCAGGACACAATGAACACTAAAAGAGCAGAGCCAGTGATAAACGCACCTCTTCAGCCGCACCTCCTCTGTGTTGTCCAGCGCTTTCAGTCTCCGTGCGTAGAGAAAGATGATGTGACCACGTCTGGCTGGCTTATTACACTGAGGATAAAACCAGTGTGATTAGTGGCAGATTTCATCACAAATATTCTCACCAAATAGTGCCAAAGTGAATTCTAGGTGCTTTTTTACTGGCTTTTTATGAGTGAAAGGAGTGCCGTGTGTTTGCAATATTTGATAAATTGCATAGAAAGATTTTTCCAAGCTTAAATATATTCAAATCAAATTGAATTATAAAGCTTTTTAAATATTTCAAACATTAAAAATGTTAAATATTTAAAGGTGACCTATTATGCCCCTTTTCACAAGATGTAATACAAGTCTCTGGTGTCCCCAGAATGTGTCTGTGAAGTTTTAGCTCAAAATACCCCACAGATCATTTATTATAGCTTGTCAAATTTGCCCTGATTTGGGTGTGAGCAAAATCAAGCCGTTTTTGTGGGTGGGTTGCTTTAAATGCAAATGAGCTCGTGCTCCCCGCCCCCAAGCTCGCTCGTCATTCAAATATACTGAGGCAATACAACTGCTAACACTCGCAATATAGATTAAACTGTTCTTGATGCAGCATATAACATAGGTATGGCATGTATTTTGTGGATGTTTGCTAAAATTCGATTCTGAATGATTTTGATAGCGTGCTGCACGGCTAACGTGGCTAAAGCTACACACTGTTGGAGAGTCTCAATAAGAATGAAGATGTGTTTATGAATTATACAGACTACATGCGTTTGGGTTAAAAATGAAAATAACGACATGGCTTTGGTCTCCGTGAATACAGTAAGAAACAATGGTAACTTTAGCCACATTGAACAGTACATTAGCAACATGCTAACTAAACACATTCAGGAAGACAATTTGCAAACATCATGGAATAAATATATATGAAATTGGATCAGTTGGTATCGATTCATCTTTGAGAATGAATTTCTGTGCAAATCCTGTGTTTTACTGACGATCGTGTGAAGCATTTTAGTGTTAATGACTTACACAGTTTATGTACTCGTATGTTTACTATTATATCCATTAACAGATCAGTGATAATGTTTACATAGCTGAGACTTATCACGAGCTCAAGGACGGTCGTTCTTGAGTGCTGCTGTCCTGCAGAGTTTTGCTCTGACACAACTCACCTTCCTTCACATAGCTTTAGTAATCCTGAAGACATTCAAGTGTGTTTGATCAGGGTTGTAGCTAAACTGCGGGACAGCTGCTGCTGCACTCCTGGACCAGTGTTACGCGTGCGAATTGCGAAAACAATGGTGCCGCCATGGGTGGAAACATACAGATTCAGGGGGTGGTAATATTATGATAAGATCCCCTTCCTATGTCAGAAGGGGAGCGAAATCAGAATGGCTCAATTTTCCACATGCTTGTAGAAAAAGGCTTACCAAAACAAAGATACTGGGTTGTCCTTTTTCACATTTTCTGTGCTGGTAGATGCACCAGAGACCCGATTATAGCACTTAAACAAGGGGAAAAGTCCGATTTTCATGATATGACCCCTTTAAAGTGATTGTAGAGTTGTCAAAAGTACAAATCGCTACTAAAATCTGTACTTTTGACAACTTCAAACCATTCAAGCACAAAGACAACTTGCGCGCCGTTTTCTAGATCCAAAACGTGTGCACAGAAAGCTGCCTCTCATACTGTATAGTGCGCGATACTGAATAAAGTTCTCTTCACATCTTTTTGCACTTGAACGGACAAATACGCACAAAAATGTCAAAATATTCTCGTAAATAGTCAGTTATGTCTTAAAGGTGCACTATGTAGTTTTCCCATCCACTAGGGGGCGCCTACTCAAAACAAAGGTGTAGCTTGATGACGCCAAGTTTGAGCGCGGAATCTTGGGACATGTGGTCTTCACCTCACAGCCGGTGGAAATAAATCGGGATAGGACTGAGCAGGACCGAGTGTTGTGGGAGCTGAACGAGGCCACTGGAGCGACTGCACAACACACGCCTCACGAGCAGCGGGACTTTTATTATGCCACAGTCGCCGGCGCCGCTTCCGCTTTTCCGGTCATGAGTATGAGGTAACACAGCTTTGTTTATCATATTAGATACATTTGAGTGTGTTGAAAATTATGTTATAACGTTACTCTGTGCGTTCGCTCGGCGGCTGCTGTGAGACACTTGTTTGAGACACACTGCAGTAAGATAGATCGATCTATCTATCTTACCAACCACCAATATCTATTCATATTAAATGCTGGATGGAAATGGAATGCAATTAATTTTAAAACATATTGTATGATGGAGAAAATGCTGTATTATTGTTACTAAAAATAAAGCTGCATCTGATTATGCTATGATAGCTACTTCACAAAATAGTGTTTTTCTCTGAGGCATGGTAAAGCATGGTACTCGCAAAAAAATCAAGAAAATTAGATTTAAACAATAAGACTAAACGTGTTGAGCTACATAACAATAATTAGTTTTCTGTCTATAAACGTAACTAAACAGTTGTTCCCTTGTCTATAAAACATGTAAATATTAAAGCGTCTGGTGTTTCCATGGTTTCTACAAAATAAAACCGGAAACCGAGGGTAACGCGGGTATGACGCCATTCACAGGCGACTCCTCACACGTCCCCGAGCCTTGGTTAAAATTACAATTTTCTCACGGTTTACAAATAGTTGGTAACATTTGGGATATTGTAAGTACTCAAGTGAACAAAATATATAACACTGGCCTAGTGGTTTTTGGATATTTTACTGCAAAAATGTTACATGTTGCAGCTTTAAGTGAATGTAAACAAAGAAAACACGTGTAACAGTATTATTGGATCCGTGCAGCTCTTAAAGTGACAGCAGCCTAATATTCCTGCTGCAGTCTCTAAAAACGTAAATCAAACAACAAAGACTAAGAGAAAATTCACTTGTTATTCTTGACTGAATAAATTTTGCAACTATATTTGTAATGTATATATTTATAAAGTGCAGTGTTATTTTACATTTCTTTATAGTTTCTGTACCTTAATACCTGAAAATGTATTTTTGTACTCGTTCTATTACTGACACTCGCAATACTTCTCATAGGACAAATGGATTCGCAACGATCGCTTCGTCGTGTGCAGTGTAGACAGCTTCTAACTGTTGTGGTGGTGTAGACATGGTGTAAGCATCTTTACAGCCAATGTAAATACTTTTGACAAATACTAAATACTAGATGAAGATCAGGCCTTTAATGTCATTGAGTGAAAGTGAAACTCACCTGCGGACATTTATTTCCTCCGCCTGTCAACCAGCGGGAAATGCAGATGTAGCCAAACAGGTGACCACAGCGCAGAGCAGCCAAGCGGTGGTCACCGGCCGTGGTCCAGGGCTCGAAACAGATGGAGCAGGTCTCGCCCTCCCCCTCGTCGGCTTCAGCCTCTTCGGCGGGAGATGCAGCAGCTTCAGCTTCAGCATCCACTGACTCCGACGCAGCCTATGAAGACAAAAAAAACGGCAAGAGAGTCAACAATCCACTTCCATGACAGTGCATCATAGAGGACAAACTGACTGAATATAAGCCTCTCAATCACCTCAGTCTCTCGCCTTGGCTCTTCTGCTTGAGCTTCTGCGCTCGTCCCTTCAGGCTCTGGAGGAACACTGGGCCCTGCGTCACACAAAAACATACTGCTTCATTTCATATGACCAATCATAACAAAAGGGCATTTAAATACTGGAGTCTTAAAGGTACAGTAGCAAAAAAAGTGCTTAATTCTAAGGATCAGAATAGGGGCAGAAAGTAAACAAAAGTACTCAAAAGTAACAATTTTCATGACTGATTAGTAGAGTTTGAGCTCCCATTTACATTTTATAACTATAAATGTTGTAAGTTCAAAGTTATGCAACTAGTTTGACCAGAAAATCTTTAGCCCACGCAACATGGAAAAGAAGCACAACAATACTGACTAAAAATGTGTTTTGGAACTGCAATATTGGTGCATCCATTTTTAATTTTTTCATAAAAGAAACAAATACAGTAGTGGGCAAATGTGACATCCGGAGGGATATTTGTTTTAATGACCCTACAAATTTGATTAAACCATGAAAATATTTTAGATTTTTTACAAATTTTAAATATGAGGGAAGATCAAAACACTAAACTTGGTGAAGGTATTTATCTGATAAAATTATTTGCCAAAAAGACAAACTACAGGTTTTATTTTACTATGCAAAAAAAAAAAAAAAGCATAGAAAAACAAAAAGCTGATAGGAAAAAGCAAACAATGACAACATAATCAGTTATTAATATTTCATTTGTACTCTCTTGTTTTTGCATGTGTTCATAATTTCTTTGTATGACAGTCTGGCTAAAAATTATGTCCGCACAATTTGTCATGTTCTATTGCGTTATTATCACAAATAAAACTCCAAGCACAACTACGCCAATATGATTACAAATTCTTTTACATGTTTTTAATAATATTTGAATAAAGGGCGAGGATGAATTTTTGTTTTATTTTGTTAAAAAAAAGCTACATTTGCTAAAGATTACACTCAAAGGTTTTATGAAATTATTGGCGTTTTAAAAAAATTAACTTGAAGTGAGAGTTAGATGAGGGAAAAGATAAACTAAATGTAAAAACAGGGGAACAATTGATTAAATATTCAATTTTTCAGCCGATTTATATCTAATATCGATCATTACAATAAATTAAAAAATAAGTTGCTATAATAATTGAATTCTTAATAATATATTGTGCATCTCTATTTTATATAATTGTTTAACTAAAGATTATTTTGACAATTATTTCTAGTATCAAAATTGTTACCAGCAATCCTAAAGGAAAACTGAAGAAATAACTGGCAACACTTTACATTAACATTTCATTTGTTAACTTTGATTATTACATTAGTTAGTTAATTAATATGAACTAACAATGAACAATACTACAGCAATACAGCATTTATTAATCTTAATATTAATCTCAACATTTACTAATACATTATTAAGATCAAAAGTTGTATCTGTTGATAAATGTTGTAGAAATGTATTGCTCATAGTTAATTCATTAACTAATGTTAAGAAATGAGACCTTATTGTAAAGCCTAACCCTTGTGAGTCCATAAGGACATTTGTCTTTTTCATTTTTTTTATTATTTTTGCCTGTGTTAACTGCATAAATGTTGACAGAATTGTGTATTTTTATTGTAATTGTAATATTTCACCCTCATTTCCTTTCATAAACCTATTTTACATGAGGTACACACAATAGTTTCTTTAAAATGAGACCAAACTGAAACAACAACTCCAAAACTTCACATTTTTATGTTTTATTTTTTTTGACACAGACATTTTCATCCTCTAAGGACCTCAGAGCAACTTTTTTTCTAAATGACGCACAAGGGTTAAAGAATGAAATGATTTAAAACATGTACCTGAGGAACCGGGCTGAGAGGAGACATGAGCTGGCAGTAGACCTGTAGCGCTGGACTGATGGGACGTGTGTGTGATGACGGCAGCGGGGCGGCTGGAGGTGGGCGGAGGAGCCGGCCGGTGTGGATGAGCGTCAGCCGTGTGCCGTCTCAGCCGCTCGGACAGCTCCTCTGTGTCCCGTATGAGCGCCTGAAGCTCTTCACGAGTGCTCAGTCTTGGAAAGAGGAGAAGAGGCACGTAATGATACCACAATGCAAGAAAACTACAAATCTCCAGGCATTTGTTCACTCTCAAGGTTCTGTTGCAGGAAAAAGTAAGTGAACCCTCTACATTTACTATTGATCACAGCTCATATTTGACGAGCAATTTATGCAGAAATGCTAAAGAAACTCCTGCAACTGTATCTGGGGAAAAAAGTTACGCTTCTCTTACCCAATTCTCCTCCTCCGCCTCCTCTGGACGGGCCGTTGGACTGGACGCCTGGACCGATCGGCCTGCACAGAAACACCCTCTTCTTCTGTGCTGCTGTCAGATTCAGAGACCACGATCACACCGCCCTCGCCGAACGGCTGCACGACTTCCACCTCCATATCCTCCATCTTCAGACACGTTCTGCAGGAGACAAGCCAGGGTAAAGGTCTGAAACGCTTCTAGCAGCCTCGATTTCACATTCAAAAATTATAATTTATAAACGCTACACACGTATTAGGTAAATTCTTGGGGCGAAAATTTTACGAATGACCCCGGCCGCCCCGAATGGCGTCACACACCACATATAGTCAAAGAAAAATACAATACATTAAAACACTCAAAATCCATCCTTTGAAAATTGTTTTGGAATTGGACATTGGTAACCTTAAACCTTTCAACAGGCTCCGCCCCCTAGTGGGTGTGTCATGTTTCACATTTTACAAAATTTACTACTGAACCATTTAATAATCAATTTTTTTTCTAAACTTGACAAAACATTTCGCCGGAAATCTGAGACTCAAGCCTCCAAATTTGGCGATACTGAGACAGGAAAACGCGTCAAAAATGTAGTGTGGGTTTCACCCAGTGGTTATTTTTGGTACAGCCCCTAAAGAAAATCTCACAAGAACCTCAATTTTTGTGATGTCAACCTTAAATTTGGAACACAACATTGTTGGACATGTGGCTTTGGTTATATGACAATTTTAGAGTCAAATTATTGTATGTATATATAACAAGTGCTTTAACCTGATAAGCAATAATCTGTTTCACCTCTACATGGCAAAAGCATGTCGCTTCGTACCATAAAAATGAACTGTGTCCCATTTGTCATCCATTTGTGGCCAATTCCACACACGGGATCCAGGTAGTGTAACACTTCCACACAGTCATATTTCTAAAATTCACTGTTTGTCATTGCTGACTTTCTGTTTTCCTAAAAAGGAAGCGAGTAGATTTCGCCACACGGGTCTCTCTGACAAACTATTTCTAAGGTTTGTGGCGCACTGATCGAGTACGGAGAGTAATGTTATGCGAACAACACTTTAGTTAGTTTGCGGAACGTCCTGCTAGATCGCTTGTTAAAGTTTAAATCCTTAAATCACACTGTAATTGTATATATCTGGGTGATCTGAAAAGTCAACTTCAACTCGTTCATATATTGCGCTTACAAAACAACCACAGACACTCTTGTCATGAACATGCTGCTAATGTTGCTAACTACAACACACGAACATAACATTGACAACACTTACCATGCGGAGCGTCCGGCTTGCTTGCTGAATTTCTTCGTCTGGTCAGCAACAAACCAGCTTTTCCAGCTTTAAAGCTGATCGTGATGCGCTTTCGAATAATTACAAACAAGCTCGATAAATTCGTGATAGAATTTGTGCAGAATCTTCGCTGCTACTGCAAACACAACCGCCAATCTGAAGCCCCGCCCCTCTTTTTGTTCTGGTCTTTGATTGGTCAAGAACGTGTGAGCGTCTCTGATTCATTTCCGGGGAATCGGTTCTTTCAAACAGTTCATTCCAAAGAACCAGTGGTCTGTTGTTTAAACAGCTTTGTCATGAAATTTTGTTGGGCATAACTTTTTTTTAAGCCAGCCTTAAAAATGTAGAATGGTCTAACTGGAATACAAAAAGTAAGATTCATGATTCAGAACTTCTTTGTGAACTAAAAAGATCCGACTCAACAGGACGTTTTAATCACGAATAGAGATAAAATATTTGTTTTAGTTATTTTTAAAGACGTGGCTCATTTTATTACCTTAAACATAGCTAAAAAATAAACAGCTATATATTGGCATCCGCTGATATTGTTAAAGAACACTGATATAAATAACTTTTGTTAAGGGTTACTGCAATACTTCAGTTCATGTAGAACTTTATTTCACATAATCAGGTAAATAACAACCATACCTTTTTTAAAACTGTCAGAATTATTTCCAAAGGCAATACAAAATATAAAAATAAATAAATAAATAAAATAAACAAAAAAATTATCAATAGTATCTTTATATTTCAAAATTGCATTTTTTTTCCTCATAATTATGACTCAAAAATGTATGTGAGTTTATACTTGTGAGAAAATGGTGAATTGTTTCATTCAAAAATTGTAATAAGAGAATAAGGCCCTTTTTACTCAACCACTTGAATTGTTTTTTGTTTGTGTGTGTGAGTGAGTGTCTCTTTTTATCGGTGTCCCTTTTTCTCACTCACCCATAGAGAGGGGGAGACGATAAAACACCCTGAGATGGAATGCTGGGTGAAGTGAAACACATGCTCTACAGAAGTGACCGGATATGAGAGGTCAAAAGCCACACTGGGGAGTTCAGATATGTAATGTCAAAGATCAGAATGGATCCCTGAGGATACGAAAGCTCATAGGCCAACATACGAACCCCAAATATGAAAGGTCAAAGGCCAAAATGGATCCCTGAGAATATGAAAGGTCAAAAGTGGGCATAACGTGGGTGTTCAAGGTCAAAGGTCACCATCATGCATCATAATTACTACTCATTCACACACACACACCGCTCCAACGGCTCCTGTCACTACAATAACACACATAGTCTCAAACCCAAGAGTATTTCACTGTTTTAAGAGCCCTAAAAATACCCAGCTACTTTACTTTTGAATAGTAAACTTCTCAGCCATAATGGTGTAGTTTCAGCATCTACCAGCAGAGGCTGAGATGTTCCTGCTAACTATTCCACTTACAGTCTGCAAAAAAATCAAATCAAATAAAAATAAATACATAAATGTATTATAAATGAGCTATAGAGCACATCTACAACAGCATCAGCTCACGCTGGCGATCTGTTTGATTCATGTGAGCACAGCTCCACGTGTCTTTTCTCCTGGCTTTGTTGGTCTGCAGCGTTTCCTGCTTAGAGAAATTCATGAGGGGCTGTTTTCAGCACAAATAAACACGCCAGGCATTGCCGTTCACTTCAGGACCTGGCTGAGACATCAAAGGTGCATTTGAACCCCTTAAAATGTCATTAAGGAAGATCATACGGACTGTGTCTAGCATATCTTGAGTACACAGATGATCCCTACTAATTAATAGGTGAAAAACAGTATGTCAAAGAGTATTCATAAAACAGTAGAGAATAGTTCCCCGATGACCTACTACTTCCAGCCAGATTCTGAAGTGCGAATCAGATGGCCTTAGGTCACATGACAATGACAACATGACTAATGTAGTATGTCAGGATTCATTCAATATTTTTTAGCAGATGTAAAGTATTTACTTGTTCAAATTAAGTACCTACTCAGAGAGTATGCGATTTTGGACGCAGCCAGTGAGACGGAGTAGAATTTAGGCCCAGAATCTCCCAGAATGCATTGCGACAAGCTCCAAAAAAAAAAAAAAAAGTGAGAGAAATGTTGATTATCTTAGCAACATGCTAACACTAAACTCGCAAAGCCTGCGAGGAGCGCTATTAGTTTGACAAATTTCCAGTATTGGACATTAGCAATTAGCAAATCTATTAGCTTAACTACATTTCTGAGCAGCAAAAGGCTAGCATTGCTACTTTGTTGATCAGATAACCTTTTATTAGCAAAGTTACCTTATTGAGTAGCAGGGTAGCATTGGTGAACTCATAATGTTACATTTTCCCTGACGATACTTTAGCAATCAAGTTGTGTGTCCTGTCGGCTATTTAGAATTAGTCTGATTTGATAACAAGAATATGTTCGAAGAATGTTTTGCTAATGTTCCTTGTTTGTGTAATGTTAGTTCATAACTTTGAGAGAATGACAACGTTAGCCGTTGTTCTGTTAGCTCAGTATTAGCTACTTTTGCCATGTTGCTTGTAGATTTTAGCTTAGCTTAGCATAGCTCATTTTTCAGCTGAGCAGCTTAGCTAGCTGCATTCAGTAGCTTGACCAACAGTCATTTACTCATAAGCTGGGCTAGCTGGTATCTATTTGTTTACATTTTTTTTTTTTTACACAAATTTTGTCTGAAAATCTGTGGAATTCTGTGAAATTTAACACTTGTGTGGTAAAATGCAAAAGCATTCTTAATTATTTAACAAAAAAAACATGCAAAAGTTTGTGAATGATGAACGTTCCCATTTTGTGAAAATCTGCTGAACTCTGCATTTTGATTAGGATGCTAATATATGTCGGTGGACATCAACATATAAGAGGTTTTGAAACAGATTGACTGACATGGTCACACTGACTGTGGGCAGTGTTTCTGTGTATCCCGTGTACATCAGGACACCATGTGCTATTTCTGTAATGAATGGGCTCTTCGTTTGCAGCTATTAGATGTGACCCGCAGTCATGACTAATGAGGCTGATGTTACATGAAAGAGCTGGATGAGTATCTAACCCATCTTGGTACAGATAACAAGTGCTGACATTGTGGACAACGAACTGCGATTTTAAACAATAGAATCTCTAGGCAACTAGTCAACATTGACCAAACAGCTGAGCAACACTGCAAGATGTTATTATTAGTGATGGTTGCTAAGGCGAGGAATCAGGAACATGTAATGAGAACGTAAATAGGGTCCATTTTCATTGTTGAAAAAATACTGGCCAACCATTGCCCAATTTGGCTATTTATGATGGCATGAACACTTATCACTGTGTGAGCAACACGCGCAGACCGTTCACAGAAGTAATATGGTGTTGCTAAGAGACATGGCAAATGTCAGCCGGCCGCCTCGTCATCATCCTGTTGCTCCTTCTGTTCGGCTGCCGTTCATGAACACCTGGAGTCTCATCGGATCAATCCGTTCTGGTTGCCAGATGCTTGAAGAGTGACTGATGGTGGATAGAAATGCCATGTCCTAGTGCCTGTTCACACCCTTTGACATCTGAAACACATTCATTCAGAATATGAGTCCCTTTCAGTGTGTTGTGAGAGTAAAAGAGTTTTGTCTGCTTAGCCAGAATCCACTGCCATGATGTTAGGGTGTTGTGGGTGGTTGTCAGGGCATCACTTTCGATTGCTGTGTTCTGAGTGTTGCTGTGAGGTTGTTCTAGATGGTTCCTTGGGTATTGTAATAGTGTTTGCCTGTACAAAACTCACTGCCTTGATGTTTGTGTCTACACAAGCACGCTATGTCGTTGCTAATGTGTTCTGAGTGTTTTTTAACATGCTTCAATATGGTTGCTATGGTGTTCTGGATGGTTGCTAGTGCACTGTTAGGTGGTTGTTTGGGGATTATAGTAGTGTTTGCCTGTACAAAACTCACTGCCATGAACTTTATATACTCTCAACCACTCTGTGTGGTTGCTAGGTGTTCTAGGTGGTTATTAAGGTGTCGCTCTGTGGTTGCTAAATGTAGTTCCAAACGTAGGTTCGGGAGGAGCCTAAACATTCAGTCCTGTCAATCATCATTACAAGCACATATAAGCAGCAGTCACTGCGTCATTCCAGCGACAATTCTTCCGGCCTCCCCATCTCCTCCTCTATTTCTCTTATTCTTCCTCTATGCAGTATTGTTATGGGGGGTTTACCCCGGAGCTCGAGCTGAGCCTCAGGTTTGAGCCTACTTTGAGGACAGCAAGCCGAGATTGTTTTACCATTAACCATTCAGACTGAATGGGCAGGCGAACTTGTGAAATAGTTGCTGGGTGGTTGCCAGGGCATCGCTATGTAGTTTTTTTATAACATGTTTCTATGTGGTCTGTGTTCTGAGTGGTTGCTATTGCATTGCTATATGGTTGCTAGGGTGTTCTGGAGGTTGCTTAAGCATTGTTAGGTTGTTGCTAGGGTGTTGTTACACAGTTGCTAGGTCTATTGAGTTGTTAACATGCTGCTATGTGGTTTACAGGGCATTCTGTGTATTTCCAGGGCTTCGTTATGCAGCTGCTAGTTGTTCTGAGCCATTTTAGCATGTAGCTGTTTAGTTGTTTAGGTGTTCTGGGTGGTTGCTAGGGCATTGCTAGGTGGTTGCCAGAGCTTCGCTATGCGGCTGCTGTCTGTGTTTTGAGTGGTTGCTATTGCATTGCTATATGGTTGCTAGGGTGTTCTGGAGGTTGCTAGTCATTGTTAGGTGGTTGCCAGGGTGTTGTTACATGGTTGCTAGGTCTACTGAGTTGTTAACATGCTGCTATGTGGTTTACAGGGCATTCTGGGTGGTTCCCAGGGCTTTTTAGCATGTAGCTGTTTAGTTGTTTAGGTGTTCTGGGTGGTTGCTAGGGCATTTCTAGGTGGTTGCTAGGGTAGTGTGTATTGCTTTTACTATTTTAAACTCACTGCCATGACGTTGTAGGCGGTTTCCAGAGCATCACCACGTGTTTGATATAGGTGCTCTGGGTGCTAAGTAGAGTGTTGCTGTGTGGTTGCTAGGGCGTTGCAAGATAGTTGCCAGGACATTGCCAGTCAAGTCAAGTCAAGTCACCTTTATTTATATAGCGCTTTACAATGCAGATTGTGTCAAAGCAGCTTTACATTGATAACTGGTATATAATTTTGGCTGCACAGCAGCTCTTAAAGAATAGTGTCAATGTCGGCAGATCAAAGCACTGTTGAATATCAAATGTCAAGTGTCCCCAACTAAGCAAGCCAGGACATTGCCATGCAGTTAATAGAAATTCTAAATCATTTTTAACATATTTCTTTGTTAAGGTGTTCTGGTGGCTGCTGTGTGGTTAGTAGGGTGTTTGGGGTGGTTTCCAGGACATATCTATGTGGTTTCTAGGTGTTGTGGGTGGTTGTTAGAGTGTCGCTGTGTGGTTGCAAAGGTGGCAGCTCGGTTAGCTGTGCGACTGTTCTGAGTCATTTTTAGCATGTTGCTGTTTTGTTGCATAGGTGTTCTTGGGGTGTTGCCAGGGCATTGCTATGTGTTTACTAGGGTGTTCTGGTTTTCTGGTTGGTTGCTAGGATGTTGCTATGTGGTTGTGAGGGGTTCTGAATGGTTTTTAACCTATTGTCATGTGGTTGCCAGGGCATCACTATGCGGTTAGATGTTCCGAGTAATGTTTTTATGTAGTTGTTAAGATGTTCTGGGTGGTTGCTAGGACATTTCTATGTGGTTGCTGGGGTGTTCTGAAGGTTGCGATGGCATTGCTAGGTGGTTGAAAGTGGTTGCCAGAGCTTCTCTATGCAGCTGCTTGGTGGTCCGAGTTTGATGTATAGTTGGTCAGGTGTTCTGGGTGGTTGCCAGGGCATTACTGTGTGGTTGCTATGGTGTTTTAGTTGGTTGCTAGGATGTTGCTATGTGGTTGCGAGGATACTCTAGGTGGCTGCTAGGATGTTACTAGGCAGTTGCTTGGGTATTCTGGGAGGTTTTTAAGGCCAAGATAAAAGATCCCACCCCTAAGTGTGATATTCTGGTGTATAGATATGGCTCCCTCCTTCACTGTTTTGTCCATTAGAACTGCTTATAAATTAATGTTAGAGACATTCAGTTTTTGCTGCTTGCACATCTTCTATCTTCAATTTTCATAAAGGTCAAAGCACTAATGTGAGACCAGATCTTCAGCATGAGTCACCCTGATCAATGTCAAATGAGAAAAGATGCATTTGACGTCATTTTATTTCATGGTTTGAGAAAAAAATAAGAAACAAAATTTGGTAAGTCATTTAGACCTTGACATGAGCTGGCATGACCAGAACAATTTTGTCTCTCATAATCAGTGTTGTACGGATTCATAGGAATTAGACACCAATTCTCCAAAATGTAAAATAGTTAGGAATTGCCATGAGATTGCGTTTGCAATAGTATGTGATGTGCTGTACTGTATGTGGTTACACTAAAGGCCCGTTCACACCAATAACAATAACTATAAAGATAAGTATAACGATATCCACACCAACGAACGATGTGGTCTGTTTATTCTAAGCTCACGCTCTGCGGTTTCAAAGTGTGTACAACATTGTTTTTGCTATTCTTATTGCATTTACAGGGCTTTAACCAGCAGATGTCCTCAGAATGCTATGTTTCGAGTGAATAGCTAGTGTAATCGATCTAATCTAACAGTGAATTTAGCTGACAAAGTCAATATAGTGGAATAAAAACAACACTTAGTCTTTTCACTGCATCTTCAAAGGAAACAAGACAGTGTTGTCAAAACTAGCGCTAGATACCTGAAGTGATTTTATGTTACACTGTTTTCTAGCCTGGCATAATGATCTCATCGTTAATAATTCCACCATTTATTCCGAGGGTATGACCGATTGTTTTCCATATATCCATTTTCTTGAATGTATCCTTGAAAAGGGGGTTTGACTTGTCAAACAGTGGTTGCTTTTTCTGGACATCGGTGATTAACTTCTCCGCAATGCTGTCTGCCATTTTAAATGAGCGAGCCCTTAAATTAGAATGGATTCTGATTGGCTGTCAGTGTTTTATCATTCAACAGCTGAAAAAAAAAGTTCTGAAAGTGATCCCAACGATATCGTTCCTCTATATTGTTATCGTTATATCTGTGGTGTGAACTCTGCTATTCTTTTTGTATTTAGAACAATTTTTTAGAACTATATACTTTATAGTTATCTTTATAGTTATCGTTCTTGGTGTGAATGGGCCTTAAGGCTTTAGACATAATCCTTTAATCAATCTTTAGCTGCATGTTGAATTGTCCACACTCTGCTGTGTGATTATTATAGATCTGCAATCAAAAAGACAAGGCAGCCGGTCAGTATCTGATGATTAGTGCTAAACCACTGTGAGCCTTTTATTTCTGACTCAGAAAGTTCTGCAGCCTCTCGACTGTTCAATTCAATCCTATTTTAGTCAGAGAGCCTCTTTCAATGGTTGCTGGTTTGAAGCACCCATAAGAAAAAGCTCTGACCGTGAAAGACTGAGCCCATGGCAACAGTAGCTAAGAGGAAGTGCTCAAAGGGAAGACAGCTTTAGCAAATCTCAGAAATCAAAGAGAACAGACCTGCCACTGATCTTCAGTCAAGCACAATACACCAAAATCATTAATTAAACTGTTAAGATCTAGGTTTAATCAATTATATAGATTTACCCAGTTTACTAGGTTTTTTTCATATAGGGCCTAAAACTAACTTTTGCCACACCTGCCAATGGCTGGTGGCTTAAAAAAAATTTACAGGCCATAAATATTTTTTACCAGCCATGAAAATGTTTTTGAAGATGAAGGTGAATTTTCAGGTGCAGAAATTTCATAAAGTAATCAAATGTAAAATAACACTGTATAGTCTTCACTGTATAAATTAAACATAGATTAATCCTTTATACTTTATTACAAAAGTTACTCCGTCATGAGCAGTGAGTGATTTTCTCTTTGTCTTTTGTTGATTGATTAACATTAATGATACAGACAACAACAGGTTTATTAAGCTTTAAGACCACAAATCCAATATACTGATACACATGCATTTTCTTTCTCAACTGTTTATGTTCACTTAAGACATAACTGATTATGTTTACGAGGATAATTGCCATTTTCAAATGCAAGAAGATGAGAAAGAAAGTTAAATTCAGTATCCGGTCTGTAACGACTGAGACAAATCAGACACAATTATTTGTTATATTTAACAAATAATTGTTTAAAACTTACTCTGGGGTCTGTCCCCCATCCCCCGAGAAGACCAGCCTTAGTTTTATTGGCCTGAAGTATGTGTGTGTTGCCACGTGGAAAAGCAGAGACAAAAAGACACAGAAAACATCTTTCCTGCATTTTTCCCACAGAAAACAGACTTTCCTGCATTAATTTATAGACAGACTGTTCTATAAATGAACATGCATATCCCCAGGAAATGGTATCCATTATTACTGTTTGTTGTATTGTACTCAATATTGTATTCACATGTTTTATGATACATTTAAGGTAACTTCAATTATGCCATGTTTAGTGTCTATGAGTTTGTATCGAGAAGATTTAAATGCTTGTGTATACGATATGTTGATACCTGTGCAACACAACAGTATTACAAGAATCTTTAATAGTTCCTTTTCAACAATTCAGCCGTTTTAATCACGCTCGGTCGTAAAAGCCCCCATAGAGGAATTTTGCCGCTCGGAGATCCTACTCATTTTATTGGTCAGGTCAACCCTTAGGGGTGTGACTTCTCCCAGAGCTAAAGCCAGCACGCAATGCTCCTCCCTCTCTATTACTTTTCCGACAACACAGCGACTGCAAGGGCTGCCTGTGGGCCTGGGCCTGCCCTGCCCCCAACCATGTGCTTGACTAGGAGAGGGAGAACTCTTTCCCCACTAAGAGTCAAATTAACAGCTCAAGTTGTTTCATATGTCTTCAACCAATGCAGAAGATACTGGTTACAACTCTGGACCGAATCATTAAAGATTTCTCCTTAGCCTGCAGAATCGATGCTCCTCAGCCTAAAGGCATTTTGCAAGTATCGTACATTTGAACACTAAACAGTGATTTAGTATTAATTTGTAAACCACCTGTGTCAGCAAAGGTGCTTTATTACTGAGGAAACCAGATTGTCTTTGACTTTTTCCCATAGCTCCATTTCCGGTCCCACTTCTGGTTCCACTCTATCATTGCTCATTCTTACCTACGTATGTGTGTGACCTGCGTGTATGTTATGTTTGTTAGTTTAGTTATGTGTTTGTGAGTTAGTTAATAAAGCTTGTGCACAATACATGTTTGGTTCTGACTCTGTCTGCTAATAAATTGCCTCTTAAATGATTTAGATCTTGACTATATGCTCTGAGTAGTACTGTACAATAAGGATGTTGTTTCCCATAACCTGGAAATGAACATTTCTTAGAATTAATAAACAATTAACACTGAGTGTTCACTGGATGAACAGGTTAATTGATTGTAATATTAATTTTAATGTAGCTACATCAAGTTAATCTGTCATCAAGTAATTTATTACAGTTTAATCTGTGAGACTGGCTTTCATCAACTTGACAGTTTTAGCTCTCGAGAATCAATAAAATCTGGAAATAACATCACGTCTAGAATACGACAAACTAACTCTAAAAATAACTTACAGTGGGCTGATACAAAAACCAGAGACCCAGCAACAAGTATTGACTCAAATGTGGAAGATGCTGATAATATTGGGACTGCAAGTAGAAAGCTCTGCTGCATGCTATTGATTTCAGTAACATTGAACACTGATTAACTGATTCACATATTCATAATTAATCATAATTAATAATCATAATGAGTTATGAATAATTATTAATATTTCCCCTTTGAGTTAATTCGCTACAGCTCGCTTCAGATATTTGTGCACAGAAAACTTCCCACAGCGTGTGAGTAACGAAATGAGTTCCCTTTCACGTATTCTTGAGCTTGAATATTTAAATTGGCAAGGCTTAAACTTTCGTGACAATGCAGCACTGGTCTGTCCACTGTCATGAGCGTCGTTCACGTTTATGTTCTCACAACATTGTATTATTAGAATTTATAAAAATATTACCAGCCAATTGGCGAATGACACCGTTTCATATACTCGCCAATGCTGATTTTTACTCACATTTGGTGCTTGGTGAATGTTATTTTTAGGCCCTGTATATGTATATATATATATATTGGGGTGTAACAGTACACAAACATGATGGTTCGGTACGTACCTCAGTTTTGAAGTCACAGTTCTGTACGGGTTCGATACAGCAGGGTGAGAAAACAAAACACTTTTTACTATTTTTTTTTATTAAACAAGGTTTTACTGAACCAACTGTGTCTCTGTCTTTAAATTTATTCAATTATAATTAAAATTTTCTTAAGGAGAAAAAATCTATTTCTGCTAATGCTGTAAACTATTAGGGAGCCAATTAAAGGTTACAATTAACAACAGAGCCCAAATAATTAAATTTAGTTGCTATTTATTTTTAGACATAATCATCAACACTTAAATAATAATAAAAAAATGTATGTATTGTAAGCATGTAAATAACACATAAGGCAGTTTTTGCATTAATTTATGTTTCTCCAATTCATTGTTGAAATATAATCATTAACACAGTGTGTCACATCCACACGCCACATGAACTGTCAGTTTGTTTGTTTTTCTTCATGTGACGTGTTTCTTTGTTCGAGTTTCCCGCCACAATTTGTTTCCATGGACATTAATCATCATCATCACAGCTGTTAGTCATTTGAGTTCATTAGTATGTGTATTTCAGTTAAGTTCTGTCAGTGTGTCTTTGTCAGGTCTCGTTTGTCTGAAGGAATGTGTTGGTGTATGTTCTGCTCTGGATTCGGTGTTTCTCCCTGTGGATTATCAAGTAAAGACTTATTTAACTTTACTCTTCCTCGTCGTGTGTTTGATACACCACCATTACGTATAACACAGTGGCTGTCATAACTTGTTTTCATGACTGATTTATTTAGGCCTTACATTAACTAACAGGTTAAGTAAAATATAATTAATACATAGGCTAATATAGTGCATTTATTTAGCGAACTAACAAGCTGTGGACACTAAATGGCTTCTGAGGTAAATCTAATAGCCTACTACGTGACATATTCTTTACAAACTGTTTTACTGACATCTTTCTGCGGTTGAAACACTAAGATGTACTGTTTATTTCAACATAACTTCATGTTCATTCATGTTCGTTCTGCAGTAGTGAAGAGGAAGGGATGATCGCGTTCACTCGTGCTCCGCGCTGCCGTTTGTCACGTCACATCAAAAAGCTTAAAAACGGCATATATTTTTGAATTTCGTGATAAAATGGACAGAGTTTGAAAGATGCCACTTTGTTTCTTAACGAAAGTAACAAAACACAGAGCTTATTGCGATTATTGGTGGTTAAAAAAATAGGTTAGGCTAAAGAGCGCGCCCCCTTCTGGATTGGAGTGTGGATCGCCTGTATTCATCGTCATACTGCATGAACCGAACCGAACTGTGACGGTTCGGGACGAATACATGTACCGTTACACCCCTAAAAAAGTTTGGAAACATTACTATTTTTAATGTTTTTAATGTTTTTATGCTCAGTAAGGCTGCATTTATTTCATAATAAATACAGAAAAAACAATAATATTGTGAAATATTATTACAATTTAAAATTATGGTTTCCTATTTTAATGTACTTTAAAAGCTGAATTTTCAGCATCATTACTCCAGTCTTCAGTGTCACATGATCCTTCAGCAATCATTCTAATATGCTGATTTGATACTTGATAGTTATTATCAGTATTGAAAACAGTTGTGTTGGTTAATATTTTTTTGGAACCTGTGATACTTTTTTTCAGGATTCATTGATGAATAAAAGGTTAAAAAGAACAGTATTTATTCAAAATATAAATCTTTTCTAACAATATAAATCTTTACTATCACTTTTTATCAATTTAACACATCCGTGCTGAATAAAATGATTAATTTCTTTCAAAAAAAAGAAAGAAAAAAAATTACTGACCCCAAACTTTTGAACGGTAGTGTATATTGTTACAAAAGATTTCTATTTGAAATAAATGCTGATATTTTTAAACTTTTTATTCATCAAAGAATCCTGAAAAAGTATCACAGGTTATAAAATAATATTAAGCAGCACAACTGTTTCCAACATTGATAATAAATCATCATATTACAATGATTTCTGAAGGATCATGTGACACTGAAGACTGGAGTAATAATGCTGAAAATTCAGCTTTGATCACAGGAATAAATTATATTTTAAAGTATATTAAAATAGAAAACCATAATTTTAAATTGTAATAATATTTCACAATATTATTGTTTTTTTCTGTTTTTATTATGAAATAAATGCAGCCTTAATGAACATAAGAGACTTAAAAATAAAATATATATATTAAAAATAGTAATGTTTCCAAACTTTTGACTGGTAGTGTATGTGACTCCTCACCCAGGTCCTACTCGCCCCACAATACATGGGCTTCGAACCTGGGTCTCCGGCGTGGGAGTCGGACACTCTAACAATGAGGCTAAAGGCTGCAACCTCTAATGTCAGATCTTGAGATTAGAGGAGTGAGGTTTACTTGCACAGCGACTACTAGCTGGCCTCCGTTACATATATATTTTACAGAATGAAAAATAAGTTTTCTATTATATATATATTTTATATATAAAAACATATTTTTAGTTCCGTAAAATATTAATTTAACCTCACTATTGCGAGTTTATATCTGACAATTCTGAGAACAAAGTTCAGATTTGTAGGATACAAACATTCAATTGCAAGAAAAAAAAAAAAGCTTCCATATAAACCCCACCACCCCAAAAAGAATGAAGACTGCCATTTGTTATTTTAATCACCAACTGTTGTTTTAACTGAATAAAAGTTCTTGAAACGTTTGGAGTAATAAAATATATCAGTATATTTTATATCACTGACTGCAGAAGTACCAGAGTAACACTACATACCTCGGCGTAAAAAAGGTTGAGGACCAGTGCCTTAACAGGGCTTTGGTGTCATTGATGCATTTGTCGTTTATGACTATTACAGATTTTTTCCACTGTTAAATATGCAATTTACAATACGGCACTGCTGTAAACACTGCAGAATACAATACACAGTTTATGATGGAGGCTTGGAAGGTAGAGGAGTAATTTATTACAGTTTAATCTGTGAGACTGGCTTTCATCAACTTGACAGTTTTAGCTCTCGAGAATCAATAAAAGCTGGAAATAACATCACGTCTAGAATACGACAAACTAACTCTAAAAATAACTTACAGTGGGCTGATGTTACAAAAACCAGAGACGCAGCAACATCTCGCCATAAAAATATTGTGGAAGATACTGATAATATTGGGACTGCAAGTATAAAGCTCTACTGGATAATGTAAAATTATCTGCATGTGCTCTATATGCTTGCTATTGATTTCAATAACATAGTGTTCTAATGTTTCAGACTTTTTTTGTTTTGTGAAAGATTAATGTTGGGACATTGTCAAGAAATGTCATTTCTGTGTTCATATGACAGATGTTATTAACGGCATACTAAATTCTGTATTAAATTCTGTTTAGTGTCTAATGCAGAATAAATGTTAAAATAAGACTTGAATGCTATTTTTACATGGAATATTTGTGAATTTACAGTTTAAGTGTCTATACTGTAAACCCTAATGCTCAAAATAATGCTCAAACTTAATTTAAACTAATTAGTTCAGTCAAATGAACTTTTATGAGTATTTAGCACTTTCTTTTTCTTTCAAGTTCACAGAACTGATATATTTTAAGTAAACTGAACTGTTTCATTGCTTCAATTTCTTTTAATTTAGACAAATTTAAGTTTAACTGAAACTGGGCTGGGATTCCTGTTTCCCAGCATGCTTTTCCAATGGCACTCGAAAGAGAGAGTAAATGCTAAAATTAAGTGTTATATAATATATATATATATATATATATATATGCAAATTCAGAAGAATTTCTGTTAATGTGGGTTTTGAGAGTGACAAGTGCTGCATGCGGCTTTCAGCAAGTGCTATACCATGCTATTGCTAACATGTTAGCATATTAGCATTTTCAGTTATAGCTAGTTTTTATTTTGTTTTAGTTTTTATTTTCTAGTTATAGCTAGCAAAGTCGCCACTAATAAAAATGTTACATTGAGATTACAGGATAATTTTAAGTTAAATGTATGAATTAGTTTACTCAAATATTTCAATTTAAGAACAATTAAATGTTTTAGTACAAAATAAAAATCTGCTACAGTAGTTCTGCTTATTTAAACTTTGAATTTCTTAATTTAAAAATTTTGATGTAACCGATTGCCTCATTTTTTTTAGTTTTGCCAACTTATTTGAGTTTACAGTGTGTGAAAAAGTAATTCATTGTAAAATTAGCTTTATTGAAATTTAAATATCATGCTTTCACATGTAGTTTTCCCTAAAGCACTTTATGCATTTTATGAGAAAATGAAGAATTTATGTTTGTTCCTCATCTGCTCAAACCTGTTATGCTGTGACATTACCACCCGCTTTGATGTTTGTGAGATTATATTTAGGTAGTGATATAATAAAGCAATAAGCCTGTGAAGGCTTCCAGTCCGATTGCTTTTATGATACAGTTAGTCCAGTGAAAATATTTATTTTCATATTTCACAGGTGTATGTCTGTAGAATAATTTACAAGGGCTTAGCTCAACCAATCAGAATCAGAACTATCCTTAAAAAAAGTTGTTCTGATCACATAGTTCAGACAGGGATAAGTTTCTCTTGTACTCTTTAACAGTTTTTAACTTATTTTAAATCAATTGTGAATTCATCAAAAAGTTTAACTCTGTTATGGGGACAAATAACAGTGATTAATACTTGGAGAAAACTGACAGTAAATAATGTGCAATGGTATATGATGGCCAAGATTTAAAAAATTTAAAATAAAAATAAAATTTAACCCCATTTTGAATGTAGGCCTACTGTAATTTTGTATATTTTTTCTACTTTGAAAGAGACATTACCTGGGGTGGGTCAAAACAAAATGAAGGGGCAACTTATTTTTTACTGCAAGGACGTTAGTTTATGTACCTGCCTGACGAATCAGACAACCATTATAGACCTTTAAAGCAACTTACAGCTTGAATTAGGCCTATCAGCGAAAACGTTAAAAAACTCAGTATTTAAATTTCTGTCATGTAGGCCTATAACTTTCTTAGAACATAAAAGATTATATTTTTTAAAAGATGGTACAAAACTATTTGGTAACCAAAATTCTTCAGTGGGCTATATATTATTTTGTGTTCTGCCAAATAAAGTAAGTCATACAGGTTTAGAAGAACACCGAAAAGTGAGTAAATGATGACAGAATTTTCATTTTTGGGTGAACTATCCCTTTAAATTCTTTTCAGGTACCCACAAACCATATTTTACTCATAACAGAAATTCTTGAGGGAACCTACGACAAATTCGCCTTGAGTGCTGTTGTTTATTTGTCTTATAGATTAAAACAGTTAACAAATGTGCTAACTGCACGTGACAAACCGTTTGCGTTAGAAATTTGCCTTTACAATGAACAGAGGTTTAGAATATCCTTAAAAGTCCCCCTGTAGTCAATAATGTTATCCCTTAAAACTCATCTTTGATCACCAAAATTACATATTTAAACGTTTTTTTCCTATGAAAAAAAAATCTTCATGCCTTAAAATAGCTTGAATGTAACTCTACACCCTTGCCTCCTTTATTATACGCGGATCTATTAATATGCTAATTAGCCCCGCCTCCACTCACTTGCATGAGCTCAGAAATCCACTAGGTCAACTTACTGAGGTAAAGGCTACACAATGTTATCGCTTTTTACAACGTTGGACACATAATGGTAAATAATATGATTAGCCTTTTGCTTGACTATGTTATCAAACAGCAAATAATGTCTTACTAATGTTACATAAACCATATTCCTGTTTGCGAGTCAGTCAGCTGCCTTCTAACAGGCTTTGAACTCAGAACGTCAGTGGAGAAAGGCATATAGTTAATCATAATAACATCGTATTATACATCATACACCCGCCATATTTCTAAATCTACCTATCTAAATTTTTCATATCAACAGAAAAATATAGCAGGATAACCTGACTTCTTTTGAGACTCCCTTGCACGGTCAGTTAATGATATGCTAAAGCCCGCTGACACGTTGACGTGATTGGTTACAAGGTCGTTTGTGACGTCATAAACACCAGCTATTTTAAACCGCTTTTTTGAAACTGTTTTTAGATCACTGCAGTTTTAAGGAGAAAATACTCAGCAATGGTGTTGACTGATGAATTTGCACATGGTTTGTCTTAAAGCATATTACAACAACATTAAAAACTTGATTTTTAAAATATTCAACCCCCTTAAACTCTTTGTGTAATTCTCACACACACCGGCAGCAGGGGCTGAAATGAACTGCAGTGCGCTTAGAAAAGAAAACGCGCACTGATTTCTTCTGAAGGAGAGAGAGAGAGAGAGCTCGTGCAGGGAGTGCGTTCAGTGTTCACTTCACCTCCTACATGTAACGTGGCAGCCAGCGATGGCAAAGCTCCTCAACAAGTGAAGCGTGTTGTCTTCACTCTTTAGCTCCTCGAAGAATCACGACATGATCGCGGTGAGCGCGGAGAGCCCCGTGGATCAGTACCGGACGCTGGCGTACGACACCGCGCTCAGTACTTTACTCGCTGTGCTGGTGTACGTGGTGCTGAAGGTGAGCCTGGACGGGATCCGCCAGTGGCGGGCTCGGATCTCGGTGCTGATCGTGGGCTCGGGTCCGATCGGGCTGACCGCGGCGCTGGTCGCTGTCCGCTCCGGTAAGGTGCTGAAGCTGACGCTGCTGGATGAGCGCTACCGGAGCGCGCTGCTCTGCAGACCGCAGCAGATCGCGCTTGACCCGCGCAGCGTGCGCTTCCTCCTGGACCTGGGGGTGGATTTCGACAACATGGAAGGCTGCTGGCACAACGAGCACTTCTTCACCAAAATCGGAGTGTTTCAGGAGTATTTGCTGAGCATCCTGGAGCAGAAGAAGCAAAAGGTTGACGTGAAAGTCCGTTTGGGAACAAAGGTACGTGCGTTTATCACTGCATGACTCGCAAAACAATCAGAACTACTTGTTAAAGTTAGTATATGATTATTTTCGTCACCCTCTTTCCCTGTTCATATGTTCAAAGTTACATTATGATGCATAAAAAGCTGATATCTGTGATTTGGAATATGGGGAGCGTGTCCTAGCTGGAAATGAGCTGGTAGACAATCTTAGATCAGCTATACCTGATCTGATCATAACAGGTGAAGGTGCTCCAGCTGGGTTTTGGACATGGTAGCTGGTTATCATCTAATGGTAGCTATCAACCAGCTTGAACCATATGAGCAGCTGGCTAATAAACCAGCCAGACAGACAAGGCATAAAAGCATTCATGCTGCGGTTCAACCCTGAGAAAACATAATGATATTCATGATTCAGAAATGCTTGATATATTAAAAAATACTTGATTTGATACTTTGTTTCAAAAAATGCTTGATTTGTCAAAAAATCCCTTTTTTTTTACCTTGTTTGAAAAAAACTTTGAAAAAATAAGGATCATGATGCATCCTTTACGTTTTGAAGGTGCAAGTAAAATATGTTATTACCAATGTTGGGCTCATTACTCAAAAAATGTAATTTATTACTGGTTACTAGTTACTCATTTCAAAAGTAATATTACTTTACTTATTACTTTCTGGCAACAGTAATTAGTTACACTACTAGTTATTACTTTTCCTTCAGAAGTTGTAATTGTGTTTCTTCCCCATAAAATTCTTCTAAAATGTTACTAACAACATATTTCTGAATCATCATTTGGACCAAACTGCACATTGGATCGCAGTCAGAAGTTAAAATAACTGTAAGTGACTTTTAAGTAAAAGTGTTGTATTGATCTCATTAATTGTGATGTGTAGCTTGAAGCTAATTGTAGCTATAATTTCTCTGTTACCCATATATGATTATATTTCAGGATGTATTTTGTCAAAAGAAATCACATAAGTTCGTAATAAAAAATTTTTTTTTTCTCCAGAAAGATTTTTAATTATAGTAATATAATTAACATCGGGATCAGAGGGATGTGGGTGGGCAAGCCATGTAATGCCAGATTAAAGTAATGCCACAACTTACACAATGCCACAGTTTACACAACAGTGTATTTATTAATATAACTCAGATTGTGTTCATCATGATTAAGCTTAGGGTAATTTTCATTTCAAAGTGAACTAATCCTTAAAGGCATCAAAAGTAACTATGTAACGAGCTGTTTTAATGATAGTAACTGTAATATTATTACTGAAATCTTATTAGTAATTAGTTACACTACTAGTTACTGCAAAAAGTATTATTATTTGTCACGGCCAGCTCGTTCTTGACCGTCACATAAAGAGGACCACACAAACAAATGAGTTCTTTAAATTGCAAGGTTATTTATTAAAAAATTATCTGATCCAAACAAAATAACACAATGTCTAGGGAATTAAATAAACAAAAGAAAATAAGAATCCAATGGGTAAGAAAGATTGATAAGTAATAAAGAACAAAAAGAAAACAAGTTGGAGCAAATGACTTCTCTGGTGAACTACGTTCTACCAGAGAAAGTACTGTTGGGTAGATAAGCCAAATATTTATACTCTCCACCCATAAATTATCCAGTTTAACAGTGACGTCACATCTTGACGCCACACTGCCATCACCAGGCGAAGAAGAAAAAGACAGGGTTGTAACACCTCCCTCTTCAAAAAGATTATGCAAAGAAATTAAAGAGAAAAATAGAGGGAAAAACAAAAGTAAAATATGAAAGAACAATACAAAAATCAAAAATATGGTCCGTCTATTCATGAAGCACCTCTCACTCCACCTCATCTCCCAGCACCTCTGGGCCCTAGAGATGCAAAAAGAAGAAAGAGAAAAACATGCAACAGAGACATCATGATATTACGTTCTAGAAAGGGTGTCAGTGATTACATTATCCTTCCCTTGCGCATGCTGAATTTCCAGGTGGAAAGGCTGTGAAATAAGACTCCACAGCATAAGTCGTTGGTTTCGATTTCTCATGCGATTTAAAAAAAACAGAGGGTTATGATCTGTATACACAATAATTGGGGCAGCAGTTGAACCCAAATATACTTCGAAATGTTGTATAGCTAACACAAGGGCAAGGGCTTCCTTTTCAAAAGTTGAGTAGACCTCTTGATGCCAGTTGAATTTCTCTGAAAAACAGGATGTTCAGCTCTGTTTAAATCTTCTTGCAAGAGAACAGCGCCTGCACCGCAAGCGCTGGCATCAATTGCAAGCCAGAAAGACTTCTCAAAATTTGGAGCTTTCAAAATAGGGGCGTTTGCCAATAAAGCCTTACAATTTTCAAAAGCTTGTTGGCATGTCTCAGACCACTGAAAAAAACTTTCAGACTCAATTAATCAGTCAAAGGTAAAACCATGCTGGCAAAATTCTGGCAAAAACTCCGATAATAACCTATCATTCCGAGAAATCTACGCAACTCGCGATGATTGGTAGGAGTAGGAAAACAACATATGGCTTCAACTTTAGCACCAATGGGGGTTACATGCATTTCCAACTATTTTACCCAAATAAGTAACAGTTGCTTTTCCAAACTCAGACTTAGCTAGGTTGATGGTCAAATTAGCCTCTGCTGTTCAGACCAGGAGGAACTATACAAGACGACATCGTCAAGATATGCCTCACATCCAGACATTCCATACAGTATACGATTTACCATACGTTGGAAAGTAGCAGGGGCATTGTGGACCCCAAAAGGCATAACCGTATACTGTAGGAAGGCATCAGGGGTAACAAATGCAGATCACTCCTTTGCTCAGGCGGTTAAAGGCACCTGCCAATACCCCTTAACTGTAACTAGTAACTGCCCAACACTGGTTATTACTTATTACTGGTTACTCCATTTGCATTTAGAGTCATTAAATTATATAGTTTGTTGATTTTTTTTTTTTTTCTCCAAAAACAAACCTGTAAGATTTTTTAATAGTTTTACCAATTGATTGTCTTAGACATCCACAATTTACATAAATCTATTCTTTGTTTCTATATTCCCCCATGTCTTTTTTGTAAGAACAAAAAATAAACAAACAACAACACATGAACAAATAAATAGGTGCATGTTTCCACTGTCTTTAGAAACCACATCACATATCTGAAGTGCTTCCTGCAGTAGATTTGCTTGCTCATTCTGCTCAGAGACGCTTTCCTCACAGTTTAAACTCAGCAGACAGAGTCGAGTCAAAGCCAAAGAGCTCAATAAAGCTGCTGTCCGCTTGCAGAAAAATGAGCTTCACCAGTTAAAATCTGTCTCCCAGAAACAAGTTTTCTGCTCACATGTTTGGCTCCTTGCATTTTCTCAGAAATGTTATCTGTTTATGTGGAGCAGATATTGCCTCAGGAATAAGCCAATGCATTTCCATCACCACCAGAGGAAATTAGATAGCGTATTTAGGAAATGAATATGATGGTTGTTTTTTCACTAGTGCCAGCTAACTTGTCATGTGACTGTCATTTACAGGTGATTATGTTTAACAGGCATTAATAAAGCTATAGACAGCGATTCTCTTGTGATCTTTTTTGTTCTCTTTCGCTTCTATTTCGGTCTTTCGTCAAGGCCAACAGTGTTTTATGGTTTGCTATAAAGTGTTCTTTCTTTTCTGGGTTGCTGCATGCTGAAAGCTATTTATTTTCAGTCAAGACAGAGGTTCGTTTGGGATAGTTTGGGCATCTTATCTGGACAGTGTTCGTCTGAGGGCCAAGCTATTTGTCACTGAACCAAAGATTTTTTGGAGGAAATCGATATCTTTTGGTATTTATTCTGCTGAGATACTGAAGTGTCGTACCCATCTAGCATACTAGTGTACTACCTATACTATTAGTATGGAGTATGCAGTGATCAAAACATTTGACAAAAGTGCACACTTTAATGCACTAGATAGAATACTGTATCCCACAATGCAATGCACTCACATTTGATATCACACATCACATATGATAAACACAGAAGCTCAAACATATGTAAGACTTGGTTTTCCTGCTAAGACAAAACTGAGATCAAGTGCCCTGCAATAAAGCAATAAAACTCATCTGGAGAGCAGATCTCAAAGAAATAGCATAGGACAACGCCTTGCCCTCACAACATCTACAGGATGCAACCCCCCCCCCCACACACACACACCCTCCTTCCCCTCCCCCTAACTCAAGTCAATGAAAGTTCTTCAAGATGTATAATGTAACTTGTGTATGTATTGTTTTTTCCCCTATTTAATGTTTGATGATTGCATTATTGTACATGTGCATCAGCACTGCATCTTTCGCTTGTTTCTGCTTCTTCTTCACATGTGTTTTTGATCCGGAGATTCTGTACTCTTCCAGAAGATGTGTAATAGCGCCCCCTACCTTAAAACATTAAAAACACAGATTTCCATAAATTTCTGTGAATGGCAGGGAAAGAGTTAAAAATATTAATTAAAAATATCTTAAATTGTGTTTTGAAGATTAGCCAAAATCTTATGGGTTTGGAATGACATGAAGGTGAGAAAATTATGACAGAGTTTTCATTTCTGGGTGAACTATCACTTTAAACTTTCAAGATTTTTATTTTATTTTTTTATTAATTTATTTTAATTTTACCTGTAACTACTTTTATTTCCAAAATTATAACTGGATACCACTCAGTGATTCAAACATACAACATGATGAACGTGTAACATAGTAGCTTGAAATGTTTCTTGTTGCATATTGTGCACCATTTCACAAGCAATATGTTTTAAAGTGAGGGAAGTGCTCCAGTTTGAGTAAATGGATTTTTCTGGCCAGTCTATTTATGCCACATCTCTGATGTATCTAGACACGCAGACAAGCTCACATCCAATAAACCAAAGCAGACTTGAGTTTCATTTCATTTACAGCTATTCTGGGTGACAAGCTGTCAGTCTGGTTTAACAAAACTGTCCTGCTTTTTAGAGAAGAACAAACCATCAATGACAAATACGAGTCTTTAGTTGTCACCCTGTCTATGCAAATCAACAATTGATGCTCTTACGCGGTTTAAACATGTGGGTTGTTGAGGAGAATTGTTCTGTTATAAAGATAACAAACAAAATTTTACAGAATACAACTTAATACAACTTATTACAACAAAACTCATATTGTGTATATTTAAATACACTTTTTTAATTGATTCACTATTCGGGCAACACTGGATGAGTTGCATGTATTTGATTAAAAAGAACCGACTCATAAGAGCCATTTGTTCAAGATCTGAAGAACACGGTGCGTGTTGATCATTTTGATTTATCATAAGAGTCATTCGTTTGGAAATCTCGACTACTGGATGCACTGTATGTTCACTAGAAAGAACTGGTTCAGAGTCATTCGTTTGGGAATCGGACCGTAGTGGCTGTGCTGTATGTTTTGATTCACTCAGAATCAGACTACTCTGTGCACGTTGAATGTTTCATTTAAAACAACCGTCTCTTTAGAGTCATTTGTTCAGGAAACCGATTAAACTGGTTGCACTGTTTGTTTTATGATTTGTCTGTAATAATTCGCTAATAAGAGTAATTTGTTCACAAACCGACTTTATTGAACACACTGTATGTTTTTGATTCACTAAAACCAGATCAAAGAGTCATACATTCGGGAACTGCTGTATGTTTATGAATCATTACAAATATCTGACTCATAAGAGGCATTTATCCAGAAATCTGACTACTGGCTGTATGTTTTGATTCACTAAAAAGAACTGGTTCAGAGTCATTCTCGTCTAGGAAATTGGAATCTACTAGCCATGCTGTATGTTTTTGGTTTACTTAAACCGGCTCATCAGGTTGCACTGTGTGCTTTAAATGTTTTTGTTTAATTTAAAACAACTACTAAGAGCCATTTTGTTCAGGAATTTGATTAGACTGTGGGCACACTGTTTGTTTGATGATTCAACTGAAGGAACTGATTCATCAGAATTATCAAATCGATCTGTGGGCCTATTGGTCAATTTGTATGCTGATTCACTAAAAACAACTGGTATTTGTTAGTCATTTGTTAGGGAATTATAGCGTACTAGTGGTGCTGTATGTTTTTGATTCACATAACAGAACCGGCTCATGAGTGTCATACGTTCAGGAAAACTGTACTGGTTGTGCTTGATGTTTTTGATTCCATATTGCCAAGCTAAACGTTTTCCTCTGTAGTTTAGTGAAGATTACCTGAGGAAGATGTCCAGGGCAGAATGGCCGCGGGTGATCGTCGTTGCTGACGGCTCGTGTGGAGACTCCTGCTCTGTGCTGGGCATCAGCTCTGATTACATTGTTGAATCATGCCGCGCTTACGGGGCCAATGCCACTATAGAGAGACTGGACCAGAGACAGGTGAGTTACACACAGCCTTAAGCACGCTCACATGCAGGGCTCACACAAAGAACATTTTATTGTTATTTGACAAAAAAAAAAAAAAAATTACAGTGCACATGCATTTTTCTTCCTTACTCTTTAAAGGGGACCTATTATGCAAAATTCATTTTTACATGGTGTTTGAACATAAATTTGTGTCGGCAGTATGTGTACACAACCACCCTATAATGGTAAAAATCCACCCATTCTTTTTTTTACATCCCCCTAAATCATAAGCAGTGACTCAGAATAAGCAGTTTGCAGTTTCTAATGTGATGTTACATTGTTTAGGCCCCGCCCATGACTGCTGACGGACTCTGTCGTATTAGCATAGACCCCGCCCTGAGTGAGCTGTACACAGTCCGCCATGTTTATCTCCTGCCAGAGCATTTAACAGCAGCATTCAAGTAAGACATGTATTCTTATTTAAGTTACTAAAGTTATTTAATCAAGAGCAGTTAGTGATTTTCTGTTCCCTATCGATATAGTTCACTCGTATTGCGTCGTAATAGACGCTATGGGAAAACACCCGCCTATATAAGCTGGCCAATCTCCACTGTAGGCTTCAGAGTCTTTCTCCTTCAGTGCGAAGACCTTCTCCTTGTTACTTGATAAGACTGAAGAAGCTTTTCGCAGCGGAACGAGCTAATTCAGTGGTGCCCTGCAAGCAAGCTGATGCCCTGCAGTGGGCTGATATGTCACTGGCGGCTTCTGATGCAGAGGATTGCTCGGGCTCAATGGATGACTCAGACCCCTGCCGTCTAAGTATCTGAGCGACACCAGGGCTGGTATGGATATCGAACTCACCTGTATCCTCTCAAAGGCCATGGCCTGCCTGGTTGTATTAGAGCGCCACCTGTGGCTAAATCTAAGGGAGATTAAGGACGCAGACAAGACTGCATTCCTTAACTCCCTAGTGTCCCCCACTGGTCTCTTTGGCCCAAACAGATGTTTTGTTTTGTTTTTTTGGCAGAGTATTTGAGGCACAAGCTGTACAGGCTCCACCTTCTTCTGAAAAGTGGGGTGGGGAGCAGCAGCTCATTTGCATTTAAAGACACATGCATGAAAACAGCATGCTTTTTCTTCCACTCAAATATGGGCATTTACAACATGGTATAATAAATGTGGGATATTTTGAGCTGAAACTTCACAGGCACATTCTGAGACTTATATTACATCTTGAAAAAAAGGGGCACGATAAGTCACATTTAAATCATTATACCATATCACGTCATTATATCTCAGTAGCAACCTTTTTCCCCTTCTCAGGCTGTTATTCTCCGAAATCTCTCATTGTGCTCTTGAATTTAAATGTGGTCTGAGCGGTTTGTGGTCATGAGGTCATCAGGGTCCTACTGGGCTGATTCACTTTATGAATATGGGTGAGGAAATTAAGCCACTATGAATAATAATAGAGTCTATTTCTGCCAGCAGTGATGCAGGTAAGCCAGAGAGAAGCTGCGAGCATACAGCATTAACTGCATGTGTTATAAGTAACAGTGATTCTGTCTGTAATTTGACTGTTTTTTACACAGGTTTAGAATGACAGTTTGTATAATTGATTTTTCTCTCTCTCTCTTTAGTTAATGTGCTTTGTGTTTGAACAGATGGTGTAGAAGGTTTAGCTAATGCAGATAACCAAGGTCAGCTCGTGTCCCCTGACAGGCTGTTTTGTTAGTCGGTGTTATGTATACAGTAATTCATCAAACAAGCTTTAGCAACCTTGATAAGGTTCAGAGATAAGCAGGGTTTTAGTCTAATTAGTGCAACTGAAACTTGGCTATGGATATTGAGGATTCACAACCATTGACCATGATTTCCATGACCATAATTCACTCTTTCTATGAGCTTTAAAGTCTATGAAATCAAAACGGACAATTCTTGTTTTTTAAGGAACATTGCAGGATTTATTATAAATGATTTATCTGTGCACATCATTACTTTGTTAAATTCATGTGCTTGTAATCTTGAATCAAAATAAATTCCTCTCCCTCTTGCAGCGACATCTCTGATGACAAGGGCGGGGCAACCTGTCACTCACATGTGATCCACCAATAGCAAACCACAACCATCCAATCAATTTCCCATGGACAAATTCAAGCCCCGCCCTACATTTGTTCTTGTTCCAGAAGCTGTTTCACTCATACGTCACAAAAGGGAAGAAAAGAGTAGCACAGCTTCCCTTTCATGCTGACTTTTAACAAGTACAAAGACATTTTTTAGCGGTCAACAATTCTTGAGAGAAATAGCACAGACACCGGAAAAATATTAAACTTTCTAGTGTGCATGTGTCGAGCATCTGTGCTTGCGCATACTTAAAATGAAGTATACTTTGAAAGGCTGTGCATTCGCTGTACGGTAGCATATGCATAAAAATGAAGAATTAAACAGGCCATCCTAGCAGGCATGCAACCTATACATTCAATGTTAAAATTTGGTTGAAAATATGTTGAAAAAACATTGGAAACAACAATTTTTAACAAAATTTAGCAGTGATTCAATTTATTCAGTGATCTCAAAATAAAAGGCTCTTGCTTGCGTTTAGGAATATTCACCAGTGAGCGAATATCTGTTCAGACAGGAGACAAATGAGAAATCCTTAAAGGCCAGAACATGACCTGGCTGGATTGTACTGTACTGATGTTTCTGCCAGCATTATTGAATTGTTTCAGAAAATAGTGCCTGCTGGGAGATTTTGCCCCCCATTAGAAATCTGTTTACTCCAATCAAATTTCCTGTCCTTATTTCATCAGAGTAAAAGATCACCAATTTTGGCCCAGATGGGGAATAGAACATGCAATTCAGCTTTTTACTCTGCAGTAATTAGTGTGTCAATCATAGAGAATGAATAATGCAACAACTATTTCAATATATCAAGGATGGCTTATAAATATATATGTATATATGTAATGTTTTAAATGAGGATACTGTTCCAGGTGTAATGAAATGTTAATTATACATAAGCAATAAAATAACGATTTGGTCTGATTCTGTTTTATAGGTTCCTACACCAGAGATCCGTGCACATAGTTTGTACTTTGACCTGTCAGCATATGGGATCGACACCGTGAAGGAACCGCGCAACTCCTGCCAGCCTGCAGCCAAACCCGGATTCCACCTGAAGATATACGGAACCTTCCGGAACCGCTGCATGGCTCTGGCCTGCACTTCAGAAGCAGACTCCAAAATGATGCATTTCTTGCGCCACACGGCCAACTCTTCAGTAAGACATCACAATCCCAGCATGCATCTGTTTGACAACTTCATCTGTTTTTAGGTTCAGGGAATTCTATGCATTCTCAAAGGTTCATCCAAAAACGAAAATGCCCTTCTGCTCCTCCTCAGCTGAACCTTCTGGTTGAAATAATGTCAGTTGGTGTTTTTAATGCTAAATAGCTGTAAAAAGGTTCACAAAATACTTATATTAAAAGTTGCATATACCGACCTAATTTTTGCTTTACCAGTACATTTGTAAAAAGCGATATATAATATAAATAGCAAATCTAGACTGCATAATTGTTTATATCATCGCAAAAATGTTAAGTGTAATATCGCACTCCTCTCTATATAAGGATAGATATATATTATATACACCTTTATCTACATACATACAGTACACTCACAAAAAACAGTTGTGGCAATCATGCCACCGACCTCACACTCGTCCTGCTTGCCACGACAACAATATATACTATATAGCAAATCACAACTGCCTGATTTTATTTTTGTCGTAAAATGTAACTATATTGTCGCATGGCTCTTTATGTAAAGTTGGATATATAAGTATGTCCAACTGTATCCAGATACATACAGTATGTATACTTGCATATGCCGATATATACCATCAGGGCTGAAGCTAGGGAATTCTGGGCCCCCACCGCCCTCCACTCATATCATATATCAGTATAAGATATGGGCATGGAGACCCACATCTGGCACAATGTAACCTAATAGGAATTTCTATAACAAAATAACAAAACAGACAAATAAATAAATGCAAATAAAGGTTACATCAACACAAAGGCATTAAGAGATTAATACAGTAACTTCTTATGAAGCATTGTTTAAAGTCATCAAGCAATTATTCAAGAAAAACTAATAAAATAACAACAAAACACATGAAATTAATAAAATAATAAAATAATAAAATGAACTTTTTTTAGTAGGTCTACCAACAATATAATATAAAATGTCTTTCTAGTCAGTCTGGTGTTTAACAGCCGAGGTAAACATTCAGATTAAAAAAAAAGGCAAATGTAAAATAAAACCTCTTAAATTTCTTATTATCTTCATTTTCGAAGAAAATAATATGCTATATATATATATATATATATATATATATATATATATATATATATAGCATCATCTCTTAATGAGACGTACAGTACCGGCAGGAGGGCGGCAGATTTTGTCATATACCTTTGAAAATAATTAGGGTACGGCATCCCATCACATTGACATCCCTACAGTGCACTAACCTGTCTTATTAAAGAATGTTTTGATAGATTGATTAAGTAGTTCTCCTTTCCTCCCTCTCCATGACATTACTGGTACCCAGATTTTTCCCCCCAACATTTTCAGTCAGTCGCACTTCAATGTAACTTTTTCTACCTTTTACTGTTATCGGAGCACCCTCAATTCTGATTGGTTCTGTTCTGTATAGCTGGGGTGGGACTTGGGATTTTATTGGGTCCCTCTGTGTTTGTCGCTGACTGAGCTGAAATAATTCATAACCATCGGACTAAACCATTTTTAAGGAGGCGAGAGAGAGGAGATATTTGGAAAACTTCTTTAAATTGCATGTTTTTGTGATTTTCATTGAACTCTCAGGCATATAAATATATGTACTATAATGATTCATAATTGTAGGGGAATATATTGCATAACTACTGTATTTAGTGGCCCCCCTCCATCCACCAGCTAGAGTGCCCATGATCTCCACCAGAGGGCACTCCTCCTAACTGAGCACATCCAGGTCTGATGAATGCTAGTCCAGTGATCTCAGCTCTTCCCAGTCCAGTGGTCCCAAGACCAGCACCTCTTCGTAACATAGCCGTCACTCCAGAGCCTCTCCACAACATGGATACCACGCCAGAATCTCCAGCCGTCATGGACGCCATGCCAGAGTCTCCAGCCGTCATGGACGCCATGCCAGAGTCTCCAGCCATCATGGGCGCCATGCCAGAGTCTCCAGCCATCATAGACACCATGCCGGAGTCTCCAGCCATCATGGACACCACGCCAGAGTTCCCGGACATCGTGAACTTTGCACCTGAAGCTACCAAGGCAGTCCCTAGGCATTTGAGACTGGCTTCCAGTTTGGCATGAACTTCCTCTTTGCTCTGACACGACCACAGAGGTCGTCAGTGTACTCTGTGCTTGTCTCCAGCCATCATGGACACCACGCCAGAGTTTCCTGGCGTGTCTCCTGTCTCCTGTCTCCAGCCATCATGGACACCACGCCAGAGTTCCCGGACATCGTGAACTTTGCACCTGAAGCTACCAAGGCAATCCCTAGGCATTTGAGACTGGCTTCCAGTTTGGCATGAACTTCCTCTTTGCTCCGACACGACCACAGAGGTCGTCAGTGTACTCTGTGCTTGTCCTGACATGACCATAGAAGTCATCCCTGAGTTTCCTGTCTGCCCTGATGTGACCACGGAGGGCGTCCCCGAACTTCCTGTCTGCCCTGACACGACCACAGAGGTCATCCATGTACTTGCTGTCTGCCCTTACATGACCACAGAGGTCGTCCATGTACTTGCTGTCTGCCTTGACACGACCACGGAGGTCATCCATGTACTTCCTGTCTGCCCTGACACTACCACGAAGGTCATCCCTGAACGGCCTGTCTGCCTAGATATGACCACAGAGGTAATTCCTGAGTTTCCTCAACAGTTAGAGCTTCCTTTCTGCCTAGATATTACCACAGAGGTCATTTCTGAGTTTCCTGTCTGCCTAGATCTTCCTATCTGGCTAGATACAACCACGGAGGTCACCCTTGAACTCCCTGCCTGTGTCGTCTCGCCCAGAGAGGCTGTTCTAAGTTTCAAGGAGACCATGACTAAAGACTTTGATTTCTTTGTCAAAGACATTACTGCTGGATGTCCTGCCTGCCCTGTTATGACCACAGAGGCCATTACTGTGCTCTCTGCATGTTTTGACATGGCCCCAGAGGCCAACCCTAACCTCTTTGTGCTCTTTGTTCCAGTCCTGTCTGCTCTGCTGTGGTGGTCTTCTTCTCCACCGTGGGGGTCTTCAGTCCTGTCTGCTCTTCTCTGGTAGTCTTCAACTTCGCTGAGGTGGTCATCTACTCTGCCGTGGGGGACTTCAGGCCTGTCTACTCTGCTTTGGTGGTCTTCTGCTCCGCCATAGTGGTCTACAGTTCTGCCTGATCTGCCCTGGTGGTCTTCTGCTCCACAGCGGTGGTCACCAGCTCTACCTGCTCTACTGTGGTGGTCCTCAGCTATGCCTTGGTGGTCTTCAGCCCTGTTAGCTCCACTGTGGTGGTCTTCTGCTTCGCTGTGGGGATCTTCAGACCCATCCTCTCTGCAGTGGTGGTCTTCTGCTCTGCTGTAGGGATCTTTAGACCCGTCCACTCTGCTGTGGTGGTCTTCTGCTCCACAGCGGGGATCTTCAGACCCGTATGCTCTGCTTTGGTGGTCTTCTGCTCCGCCACAGGATCTTCAGGCCTGTCTGCTCTGCTATGGTAGTAGTCTGCTCCACCGTGGGGGTCTTCAGCTCCACTGAGATGGTCTTCAGCCCCTTCAGCTCTGCCCTGGTCATTTACCCTGCCTACTCTGTCCTGGTCACCTGCTCTGTCTCCCATGATCTCTACCAGAGGACACTTCTTCCAACTCCCTTGCTTTCCCATCATGAACTTCAATTCCCATAACCTGGACTCATTATGTTTGATTACTTCCACCTGTTTCTCATTATCTTGTTAATGTCTGCCTATTTAAGCCCTGTTTTCACTCAAGTCTTGTGTCACATTGCATTTCTGATCGATCTCTCTCTGGTTACCCATATTTTGGTTTTGACTTTCTGCCTGGTTTCCCAGATTTCCCTGCGTTTTTCTGCCCTGTTGTCTTGTTTGATTTTCTGCCCTGTTATTTGACCTATTGCCTGTTTTATGGATGATTCTGGATTGCCCTAATAAAGCTGCATTTGGATCTTCAACCCAAGTCTCGGAGCAGTTGTGACAGTATGTATCGCAAAATGTAACTATATAATCGCACAGCTCAAATCTCCTAAATGTGACTATAAGGCATTAAGATATTATAAACATTAACATCATGATTTTCTGTAAAGCTGCTTAAATTTGATCAAATAAATTTGACTTGACTTTACTTATAAATCAGTGTTACAATTTGTAAAAGTTGCAACAGGATCTGTTGAAAACTATAATACATTGTATGTATCAGCCATCAATTCACCAAAACACAAATTGCCATGAAAGATTTGTCAGTGTTGGTAATACTCTGGTCCAATATTGGTGTACAATAACCCCTGAACCCTCCTTAAAAACACACAATCAAACAAATACAACTAGTTATGAAATTATGCAGCAGGGGCTAACTAGTAAAACCTTGAGCCATTGGTGCCAGACTATAGTTTCACAATTCTAGCTCTGCTTTTGCTTTATTTGGAAAGCTTCATTAATGAATAACCAGACAAAAAGCATAAACACAGATAAGAAAATAACAAAAATATGTGAGTGGTTGAAAAAGAAAACAATAAGAGACAAGATGTATCAGGGCACAGTCGTCACAGGATATGTAATTCATGAAGACTCGTGCTGTTACCTAGTTACAGTCACAATGTGTGTGCTTGTGTGCGCGTGTGAGAAAGAGAGTGTGTGTGTGTGTGCGAGTGTGTGTGTGAGTCTGTGAGTCTAAAGCATGTAGAGAGGGAGATTAAATGATTCACCTGATCTCTAATGACTTACCTCTCTGTTGACTCAGATCATGAAGAACATCTTCCACCAGTCGTTCAATGCGTACAAGACTGACATTGAGCCTCGTCTGAGTGAACTCACGCTGCACCACATGCAGTGCAGTCGCAAGCTGTTCGAGATCATGCTGTCATACAGACGCGTCAGCGCCGCTTACATCGAAGGAGATAATGTGGCTGTGACTGTGGAAGGAGAAGCTGCAAGAGTGCTGAACTTTGACACGGGTGAGAATAGCAGCATTTGAACATGACCTGAATGCAAAGAAAGTTACTTTCTTATACTTGTGTTTATGAATAGTCATATTAATAACTTTCATTACTTACAAATTTAGCTGGAAAAAAGAGAAACAAACAAACAAACAAACAAAAAAATCATCTGGTCTTTAGCAGGTCTTAAATTTAAGTAAATACAACCTCCGATGAACAACAACACATGACATCACACCGTGTCAGTATTTATTTAACAAAAATAAAGCCAACATTGAAAAGCCATGGGTGACAAACTAAGGACACCCTATGATTCAGTTGTTTGTAGAGCCACTTTTAGCAGCAATAACTTTAAGTAATCATTTTCTGACTCTGTCAGTCTCTCACATCGTTCTGGAGGAATTTTGGCTCGCTCTTCTTTACAATGTTGCTTCAATTCATTGAGGTTTGTGGGCATTTGTTTATGCACAGCTCTTTGAAGGAGCCACAGCATTTCAGTCAGGATGAGGTTTGGACTTTGACTTTGGTCATTGAAAAACCTTGATTCTTGTCTTTTTCAGCCATTCTGTTGTAGATTTGCTGATGACCTTCAGATCATTGTCCTGTTACATGACCAATTTAAGCCAAGCTTTAGCTGTCAGACGAATGGTTTCACAATTGATTCTAGAATACTTTGGTATACAGAGGAGTTCATGGTCGACTCAATGACTGAAGGTTCTTGCAGGTTCTGTGGCTACAAAACAAGCCAAAAATCATCATGCGTGATGGACGGTCGGTATGAGATGTTTGTGCTGATATGCTGTGTTTAGTTTTCTGTGCATTATGGCCAAACATCTCCACTTTGGTCTCGTCTGTCCAAAGGACTTTGTTCCAGAAGTCTTGTTGGTTTGTTCAGATTCAACTTTGCAAACCTAAGCTGTGCTGCCGTGTTCTTTTTAGAGAGAAGAAGCTTTCTCCTGCAACCCTTCCAAACATGCCATACTTGTCCCGTCTTTTTCTAATTGTACTGCCATGAACTTTAACATATTAACTGAGGCCTGTAGAGTCTGAGATAAAGTTCATGGGTGTTTTTCAATTTCTCTGAGTGTCTCTGAATTTGCTGGGTGTCCACTCCTGGGAAGATTGGTGTCTGTTTTGAATGTCCTCCTCTTGTGAATAATCTTCTTCACTGTAGAATGATGGACTTCAAATTGTTTGGAAATGGCCTAACCCTTTCTCAGATTGACAGCAGCAACAGTTGCTTCTCTAAGATCATTTCTGATGTCTTTCCTTCCTATCATTGTGTTAACACACACCTGAAGACTCCAGACCTGCAAACTGCCAGAACTTCTGCCTTTATAGAGGTGATCACACTTGCTGATGATCAATTAATCAAAGACATTTGATTAGCAGCATCTGACTGATACTTACCCTCTTCATTCATAAGGAAACAGTAAGGGTATCCTTAGTTTGTCACCCATGGCTTTTCCATTTTGGCCTAGTTTTTGTTAAATAAATAATGTCACAGTGTAATATGTCATGTGTTGTTGTTCATCTGAGGTTGTATTTACCTCATTTTAAGACCTGTCAAGGACCAGATGGTTTTTTATTATGTCCTGATATGGAAAACCATAGAATTCAATAGGGAGTCCTTTCTTTTTCACATGCAATTTGTAATGCAAAAAATAAAATAAAATAAGAATAAAAAAAAAAAAAAGCTTTTAAAAATATATATATTAAAAAAACATTATTTAAAAGTGTTTTTCATTGGAATATGAGCAAAATCACATATATAAAAAAATATTGTACCTAAATTTTGCTATAAGAGAAAATGCATAAAATGTAAATTGTTCCTGCACTTTCTGTTCAACCCTGTTATGCTGTGATATTCACCTCTTAAAAGATGTTTTGATATTATATATATATATATTTTTTATTTTTTTTAATTAATAATAATATTACATTTAGTACAGTTCAATTTACAATAGGGCTAGAACGACACATTGACGTAATCAATTACGTTGATTACGCATTTGTTGATGTTCATCCCTAATCCCGTCATGTTTCGCACAAAACAAAACTCTAGAGCAGATGCTAATGGCTAGTGTGCAGCGCTGCTTAATACGGTTGTGTTCATACGGCGTTTTGTTTAGAAGTGTGACAATCCCATTCTATAACAGAACTGAATTTACAAGCTTTATCAGTATTTCAGTTTTGTCCTTGTCAAGCATAATAGTTTAATCTCTTTTGGGAAAAATCATTTTTTTTTTTAAATTATATATTGTACAGGAATATTGACTATAATGTGATGTAATGCACTTTTATTTGCAATCCAACATCATTTTTTTTGCACTGATCTTCAACCCCATAACATTTTTGATGTAACGACACAAACCGGAGACAGAAAAATGACATGGGTTATTAATATTTTTTTTTAAATGAATTTATGTGATTTATTACAAGGCACACCAAAACTAGGTGATACTGTTACAGGGTTGAAATGATTTTGACTTTAACTATAAATATGAATTGGAAAAATAACATAAAATACAAAGTAATAAATAAATAAAATAAATGAGAAAGACTGTTTTCTGTAGCTCTGTATGTCTGCTAACAACATTTTCAATGAAGCCAAAATATTATTTCAGTTGTAACATTCCCTTTCAGATTATATCTGATTGTATATTTGACACTATTTGTCTGTAATCTATTATATGAATATGTCTTTGTTGATTAAGGTTGTGGTGTGAACCTGGGCATGAGAGGCCTGGAGTCACTGGGGATGTTCATCTACAGAACCGCCACGGCTCTGGACCAGAACGATGTGTTCGAGGCGCTCTCGGCCAAAATCCAGCACTCCAGACACGTGGCAGAGACCTTCAGGAAAAGCGGACTGGCCTCAGCCATGTTTGAATGACCCTGCATATGTTTGTACGACTGCCAAAGTGTGTGTGTGTATTTTGAGGGAAGTTATATTACATATGCTTACATATAATGATCAATATTGAGATCGTTTGGGAATGTTCAATATTCACTGCACATTGGAGTGACCAAAGTTTATGTATTTGCATTTAAATTGTGAAAAAAAACTATGTTTATTGGTGTAATATGGAAGCTTGTTTCTGCCAGAGACTAAAAATTAAAAAGGTAATTGCGACTTTTTATTCCACAATTCTACTTTTTTTTTCTCAAATTTGTGAGTTTATATCCCACAATTCAAATTTTTTTCTCAGAATTGTGAATTTAAATCTCATAATTCTAACTTTTTTTTCCCATTCAATTGCGACTTTATCTCACAGAATTGTGATGTATAAAGTCACAATTACCTTTTTATTTTTTTATTCCACGTATGCAACCCAGTTCCCTGAGAAAGGAAACTTTGGCGCTGCCTCTTGGTGTTGACACTATGGGGAACGCCCTCGGGCTGACCGGTGTCTGACCCTGACTATAGTAAAGTTAATCTCCAGAGACCCATTATGGACAGCGACCTCCAACACTGCGTCTAAGTGGGCAACAGATAAGAGGGACGGCATTTTCCAGACAATCTACTTCTATTGTCATCCCTACTATACACAATTGTGACTTTAACTGTCCTGGTTTTCCTTCTCAGAATGCCTCTGAGTGATCAGCTCCCTGAGGTCTTGCTTCCTCTTCTTTGCAGCCCGCCACTTCTGCCCCCTACTCATACACAAGCATGAACAGCCATGCTGTCTTTCTGACCCTGCACTCCAGGTTTTTCCAGGGGATGGGACAGAAGGTTTAGAAGAGGAAGTGGAGGGTTCAGGAGGTGATTCAAACCTTTGCGTGATGTACTTCCTGAAGGCAGCTGACTGCACTCTCACCTCCCTGAAACTCCTCACCACTGCTTCAACAGAGGTGCCAAAGAGTCCAGAGGGCAAGATCAGAGTTTGATTCCTGACAGATTAAGTCACAGGTGCCTCTCTGTGACCACCATCGCTGTCATCGAACGACTGATGGACGTGACCGTCTGCTTGGTGGCCCAGAGAGCAAAATCTCTATTCCAGAGCAGTTCAGCAACCGCCTCAGGTGACCATACCTGCCCCTAGTCCCTAAGCAGGTTGGCTTGGTATGCCTGCAACAGCAGCCTGACCCACTGCCACATATGCCTTACCTACAATCTGCGAGGTGGTCTGACATGGCTTCGATGGAGACCGAAGCCCTCAACAAGGATACCCTCTCTGATAGAGATAGCTATTCAGTGCCTCTTCCTCAAGGGCATCTTCACATAACCTCCACATTTGTATAATTTGAATGTTGAAAGGGAAAAATGTGTGCCCAGTATGGGTTCTTCCAGGATCTCTCCACCTCAGTGTTAAGGTCCGGAAGGCTCACGGGGAGGGGTGATCATGGCCCGCCAGGAAGAGCTTAGATTTAAACGTCAAGCAACTCCCCACATGCGGGGCTGACAGAGGAAGTAGGCTTAGTAATTTCACTATCATGCCCTACTTCCACCACATCTAGCTCCTCAGAGGTAGACGTCGACAGCAACATGCTCTCTGCTAGTTCGGAAGAAACTGCAGGGTGGGCTTCTGAATCCAGCAGATCACCTGAAATGGCAAGAGGACATCGGTAAATGGACACCCCCCTCCCGAACTCCTCCGCCAGCTCAACCCATGACCCCCATGAACGAGGCCGCGAGCCGCAGGGCCTGAACCACGGGTTGCAGATGCTCCTCTTGCCTCGAGAAAAGGGACAGGAGTGAGTGGAGCTTCTTCATTGAAAACTGTTTTGCAGTGAGCGCATTCAGCTCCCTCAAGAACTGAATGCATGTGCTCCACTTCAAGGCGGATAACACAAAGCTTGTGCATGTCGGAAGAGCACACTTCCTGAAAATCTTCTTCTCCATTGCCATGCACTACAAACAAATGTCTCCTGAAGATAACAAAGCTGATGACGTGCAACTTGGGTGCCTTTTTATGTGCACAGGCACTCCACATGTGACGTCATGGACTGCATGTTTACAGATGCTCAGGCACCGGTCACTCTGAGGGCGTTCCCCATAGAATCAACAACAAGCACAATGTCAAAGTTCCACTTTGAAAGGGAAACAAGCTCCCATAATGTAATGTAATTGTAAAATTGGTACATTTGTGTTTTGTGAGTGGATCAAACACCTTGACAAAAAATAAGAACTGGAGACCAATCCAGCCTAGAATAACCACAGTCCAAAAGAAAACCTGACTAAAGATACAGTGATCTTAAAAAATATTTGGACACTTCTAAAAGTATAAAAGCCACTGCGTTAGATAACAAACCCTCACATTTAGTGCAGTATTGGCCTTAAAGGGATAATTCACCCAAAAATGAAAATTACTCCATGATTTACTCACCCTCAAGCCAATCTAGGAGTATATGACTTTCTTCTTTCAGATGAACAAGATCAGAGTTATATTAAATAATGTCCTGGCTCTTCCAAGCTTTATAACGGCAGTGAATAGAGGATGAGATTTTGAAGCCCCAAAAAAGTGCAACCATACATCATAGAAAATAACCACATGGCTCTGGGGGGTTAATAAAAGACTTCTGAAGCAAATCGATGCGTTTGTGTTAGAAAAATATCCTTATTTAAAACTAGTGGAACTAGCTTCCGGCAGATGGCCGTACACACATCTACTTGCGCCAAAAGAGTAACCCCTGATGCGATGTAGGAGGAGTGTAAGCTTAGACGTCTCTCACAGTTCAAACAAATAGGGCTGGGCAACAAATTCAAGCTCCTCTTCTCTTATATCAAAATCCTTCGACATTTCTCTTTAAAATTTTAGAGATCTAATTTGTGACCGGTGTTTTGTTTTGCTCTCTCCTCTGCGCTTCCACGTTCGTCAATACATCATACGTGGGGTCAGATTTCACTCTTTCGCCGTAATTCGATGCTTACGGCTGTTTGTCGGATGCTAGTTATTTAGTTTTAAGTTATTTAGTTTTTTTTATTTTAGTATTATTAGTTTTAAATATGGATATTTTTCTCACACGAATGCATCTTTTCACTTCAGAAGGCCTTTATTAACCCCCCAGAGCTGTGTGAATATATCTTTTATGATGGATGGATGCACTTTTTTGGGCTTCAAAATCTCATCCTCTGTTCACTGCCATTATAAAGCCAGGACATTATTCTTTAAGACAAATACAATCGGAGTTATATTAAATAAAGTCATATACACCTAGGATGGCTTGAGGGTGAGTAAATCATGGGGTAATTTTTATTTTTGGGTGAACTTACCCTTTAATTTCTCTTTAATCTCCCTTTAAGCTCATGGGTCACCAACACTGAGCAGATGATCTGCACTTGAGGCCAGTGTGAAGAAGTGCAGTGTTTCTCAAAGAACTTCAGTGCCTGTGAGTTTGGACACATCGGTTCGGCCGATGAAGCTCGCTGTTGACGTCAATCATACTCTACAGGACAGACATGTTTATGACATCATTTGCTTCACTATGAAACAGATACTAGGCAAAAATAAGTAGGTACTAGCAGTAATTTTTAATGGTGGGACAGTGCCACAAACAGACAGAATCAGTGGAATGACATAAAAACACATTGATCAACAATCAAACAAAAGGAATGACTTGTCAGATCAGTAGAAACGAAGTGCCTGCCAGAAATTACAAGCACCACATTTTACATTTAGTTCGATAAGATTACATATAAACATGAAGATGTCTATTTATTTTGTAATATTTGTAAATAAAATAAAGTGTTTGCCTTATGATTCTGTGCATTCTTTCATATTAAAGTATAGACTTTTTTATTTGAAATCTCTGTTTTTTATTAGTGAAACAATAGTAAAACACTGTAATATGATTATATTTCTAATAAAATAATGTTTGTTTTTTATTTTATAATCTAAAATGCTCGGGCTCAACGTATGGCACAAGTGTGTTTGCTTAGGCGAGTATGACCTCTAGTGGACAAATGTCTAATGTGAAGATATTGCAAACTTGGATTTGTGAGGGCTTGGTTTAAAAGGCCAAACAGGCTTGGTTTAAAAGAAAAAAAAAAAAAAAAGATTTGTTTGCTTGTCATGTGACCATTTACTGACATCTGACCATTTACTGACATCTGAGAACTGTAAATATGAATGTGAGGTGTTACTTTAGTATTATTTATATACCGTTATAGTATTTCTTATTATTTTGAATTATGTTTTAGTATTATATTTTTAGTTTTAATTTTAAATTTAAGTTTGAGAAATATTGTTACATACTTTTGCCATTTTTAGTAGTTTTTTTTACATTTAGTTTTAGTAGTACTTTAGCTTTAGTTTATTTCAGTTAGTTGTCAAGGCAACATCTTTAATTATCATTTAAAGCTTTGCATGTAATATACATACATATATTATATATATTTATTGAAGAATATCCAAACTTGCTCTTTAGTAGTTTTACAGCTCCATTACAATCATTTTCACTATGACCAGAAACACTGAATCTGATGTGTCTTTCATAACTTGCTCAGTCTGCGATTAAGAAAGTCTTTAAACCCAGAAACTGGATCTTTCAAGTCGAAGCCAACCTCAAACTCTGGCTTCTTTCCGAGGGCAAGAACAGCAACCGTTACGGCCAAAGCGGCTGTCAGACCCCAGATCTGATGAATGTTGCCTGTGCGGGGGTCCGTGTACATGAAACTATGGGTGGGGCCGAAGATGCTGGGCACAGGATAGCAGGAATGATCAGCCTCTTTAGTAAAGAACTCCAGTGGAAGAGTGAAGACCTCGCTCACTTCATCTGCATTCGGACGGGCTTCGAAGGAGCTCTCGATGAAAGCTACGACCGGAGTGATCAGAAGACCGGTCTGTGGAAAGGGTTTAAGCCATTATAGTCGACCACAAATTAAAATAAAAATGATCATATTAAAATTGCAGAAATGTCAGTGAACCTTGTTTAGGATGGGGAAGAGTTTGCAGATGACCTCCACTGTGTGTGAAGGAAGGCCGATCTCCTCCTGAGCTTCTCTCAAAGCCGTGTGTGTTTCATCTGTGTCGCCGGACTCTGACTTTCCTCCAGGGAAACACACTTCGCCTGCGTGCTGCTTGAGCTAAGAGAGTCGAGAGGATTCATCAAGAACACTCCCTCGTGCGACAGAAGAGCACTTAAAGGGAACCCCTGGTGTTAAGACTTGTATGGCTTAATATAACGTAAATGATGTCTCTTTCTGAAATATGTAGTAGAAAACCCATGAAAGATTTACATTATTTAAAAAAATCCATGACATATTTGGACCGATTTCATCAATGGGCGGCACCATTTTGTTTAGGTGCACAGTGCGTTCTATGTCGATGACGTCAAATGGTTGCACTCACTGAGCTACTGACACTGTCCTTAGTTATTTTTACATCAACACAACTCAGAATATAATATACGATGCCACATTGTGCAGCTTTTGGTTGTAATTTTCAGTCGATGAGCCACAAGAGAAGCGATGTTTTACTGCTTTACTAGTGATAAGAGGAGAAAAGAATGGGAAGTTGTGCAGAATGTGAACGAATAAAACTCCCTTACTGTGTCTTTGTTCTCTTCACTTTAGCCCTGATGCCTTTGAGGTTTTTATCTGTATGTTTTGGTGCAACGGTAATCTAGTAACACAAAGTCTGCGGGGTTCCTTTTAAAACACGATCAGCCTTTTCAATTTGAGCCAGAGCGCAAAATTAGTGAGGATGAAAACATCGAAGCTGTGCAATGTCTCTGTGGCTATTTGAACTACTATTGTATGATTGGCGTGTAAAAATCGTCTAATCACCTGAATGCATTACACACGGTTAAACATGCTGAGAAGGTGCTACTGTTTATGCGATCACAGATATCTCGTGCTTCACAGCACACACACTTCGAGTCAGTCTGTCTCAATCGAGATGTGTTATAAGCTTACCTTCGTCAGTCTCCATGACAGGCGCGGCATTTGGTTAAAGCATACACTTATATCCATTGGCAACTGTAAGCTCTTTCAGCTGTGGTCTACTAAAAGCCTCAAAGGCACCAGGGCTAAAGTGAAGAGAACAAAGACGCGGATCTTTAGGAAGTTTATTCATCCACTTTCTTCACAACTTCCCATTCTTTTCTCCTCTTATCACTAGTAAAGCAGTAAAACATCGCTTCTCTTGTGGCTCATCGACTGAAAATTACAACCAAAAGCTGCACAATGTGGCATCGTATATTATATTCCGAGTTGTGTTGATGTAAAAATAACAATAGGACAGTGTCAGTAGCTCAGTGAGTGCAACCATTTGACGTCATCGACATAGAACGCATTGTGCACCTAAACAAAATGGCGGCGCCCATTGTCTAAACCGGTCCAAATATGTCATGGATTTTTTAAATAACATAAATCTTTCATGGGTTTTCTACTACATATTTCAGTAAGAGACATCATTTAAGTTATATTAAGCCATACAAGTCTTAATATCAGGGGTTCCCTTTAAGAGGACTTATTATTGAAATAATAGACTTAAACAGACTTGAGTGCAAACTGAATGTAATCAGTTTCTAAACACTATCTGTTTTCAGACACTTAACTCTTTGTTAAAGGGTTAGTTCACCCAAAAATGAAAATAATGTAATTAATTACTCACCCTTATGTCATTCAACACCCGTAAGACCTTCATTCATCTTCAGAACACAAATTAAGATATTTTTGATAAAATCCGATGGCTCAGTGAGGCCTGCATCGCTAGCAATGACACTCCCTTTTTCAGTGCCCATAAAGCTACTAAAAACATATTTAAAACAGTTCATGTGACTACAGTGGTTCAACTTTAATATTATAAAGTGACAAGAATACTTTTTGTGCACCAAAAATAACAAAATAGTGACAACAATATCTAGTGATGGGCGATTTCAAAACACTGCTTCATGAAGCTTCAAAGCTTAACGAATCATTTGTTTTGAATCAGTGGTTTGGAGCGTGTGTCACGTGAACTATTGAAGTTTCAAAACACTCACGACATAACGAAGCCTCGTTTACTGAAATCATGTGACTTTGGTGCTCTGAACCACTGATTCGAAACAAGTGATTCGTAAAGCTTCATGAAGCAGTGTTTTGAAATCGCCCATCACTAGATATTGTGGAATAAAGTCACTATTTTGTTATTTTTGGTGCACAAAAAGTATTCTAGTAGCTTGATAATATTAAAGTTGAACCGTACTCACACAAACTGTTTTAAATATGTTTTTAGTAGCTTTCTGGGCTTTGAAATAGGGAGTGTTATTGCTGGCAATAGAGGCCTCACTGAGCCATCAGATTTTATCAAAAATATCTTTTGTGTTCTGAAGATGAACGAAGGTCTTACGGGTGTAGAACGACATGAGGGTGAGTAATTAATGACAGAAATTTCATTTTTGGGTGAACTAACCCTTTAAGTGCAATTAAATGAAAATGTATTAGTTTAATTTTATATTAAATGCAATTAGCTGAACTTTAGAGTGCTTTTTGTCCCACTTAAGTGCAACTTAAAAACATCTTTATATGTAATTTCATAATTACTTCTATCGTCTTTGAAATATGGTTAAAGTTTAACGCTGAATGTACTTCTATTTCCACTGAAACTTGTTTGTCAGGTATTTAAATACATATGTAATTACACATTTGTAATGATGGAGCTGAAATTTAGCAGGCTACATTTAATATACATTAAGTTTAAAAGTAACATCGAATTACAGTTCCAATTATTATAATGTCTTGAATGTTCTTTAGTGTTAGTCAACACATTGAAATAAGTGTACTTATTTAAAGCAGGAAAACAGATAATTAAATGAATACATACATTAATTAAAATATACTTTATAGTAAAACTTTTAATGTGACATTATTACAAAGTGCAGTTTTTAAAACTTACTACATTATTATCTGCAAGTACTTTTTTTTATTTACTTCTAAGATTTTAAGTACACTACAAGTGCACATCAGTACAAATAAGCACACTTATTTTCATAAGGGTATTAATGGCATTCATTAATAAGATTTGTATGTTTTCATTCTAAACATTTTTTTTTGCTTTAAGACACAGGTACATCTAGAAGAATTCAGAAGAGACCTAAAACACCAAACATCAGCTTCTTACATTGATTGATCGAACGGTCAGTAACACGTGCAGCTGTCCGTCTCTCAGCAGCAGAGGAATCAGCACTGAAGCTTTAGGAAGCGCAGGTAAATGGGAAAACTCGTCGCCACTATCGTATTTCTTTAATGACCTGATAGTTTTCTCCTTGAGATCCATCGCGGATTATAAGCACCCGCAAGGAGACTTTCACTTTACGCTTCCGCTTATCTTAGAGCTTCCCATAATGCTCCTCCCCCCTGGGCTCTTGGCTCACCTCTAGTTCAGTGTGTGAAAACGTTGCTAGATAACAGACAGAAATAGAACAAGCAGTTAGACGAGTTATTGGCGTTGACACACAGGGCGGGACTAAGCGGCTCGAAGTCGTCAGAGAAGTTCGCGTCATTTAAAGTGACAGTGTGGCGGAAGATTATTAGTTACGGGATCCCCAAAAGATCATTCACTCACCCTAGTGTTTAACCATGACTTTTTTCCCCGTGCAACATACACGCTAAAAAAACAAACAAACAAAAAAAACAAATAAGGTTGAGGATCCAAACGTTGTGATCCTAAAAGGGTGATCCACAATCGTAATCCACATCCAGGCAAAAGGTCATACACAAACAAACAATTGTTGTGTTTCATGGGGGACAAAAAAAACCCCAAATAAAAATAACTTATTGTTGATAACAAATCTTCACTTAAGCTTTCACTGTAACACTGTAATGCCATCATATCCGATAAACAAATAAACAAAATGACATAAATTCCAAAAACACTCAGCAGGGATGAATTAGGAACTATTGAATATTCATGAAGGGCAGAGCTACTATATGACATCACTGCAGGTGGGTGAAACTATAAAACTGATGAACTGGAAGCTTCTTCAAACAAACACCTCTTTATTCACACACTGAATCTAGTGATCACTCACAGCTGACATTCACTCAAAGGTAAGTGATGGAAATGTAAGAGCTTGTTCAGTAGTTTTAAACTCTAAAATAGTATCAGAATATATCATTCAGTTGTTTGATATCTGCTGTCATGTCACACTACTAAAAGACTTTAGACAGAAAGTACTTGAACTTCAGACAGAATGAACAGTCTAATTAAACCTACAATTAAAAATCATAAATACATTAAATTACACCAAGTGTTTACAGGTATTTATTTTGTAATGAGAAATATTTTCTGCGCTAATTGTTTGAAAAACAACAAAAACATTTTTTTTTTTTTTTGTGTTGTCTTTCATAGGCCTATATATAAGAACCTTGTGTTTACAAAGACTGGGGTTAAGATCCATATGCAGCTTTATTAACAATAACACAGAGAATAGTCACACAGGCATGGATCGATAACCAGAGAGCAGGGGTGCAAAGAGTACTGAAAATATGTGCTCAAGTAAAAGTATCATTACTTTCCAAAAAATGTAGTGTGAATAGAATAAAAATCACTTGTACAAAACACTACTTGAGTAAGAGTAAGAGTCTTTTGCAGCTGTAGGTCTCCGGGTAATCACCTACCTCACATTATTACTTATATTATCTGAGCCCACTATTACCTAAAATTGTGTCCATTAAAGAGTTAGTTCACCCAAAAATGAAAATTCTGTCATTAATCACCCTCATGTTCCAAACCCATAAGACCTTCGTTCATCTTCGAAACACAAATTAAGATATTTTTGATGAAATTTGAGAGTTTTTTTTTTAATTTTTTTATCTCTAATAGAACGCAACAAAATTACCATAAAGGTCTTACGGAAATGGAACGTCATGAGGGTGAGTAATTAATGACAGAAATTTTATTTTTGGGTGAACTAACCCTTTAATGATGCATTTCCCACATGTGCACCTCAATAAATTAGAAATATACACATCAGTTTGTTGATGGACATACACTTGTTAATGCTGATGTAGAAGAATTACAGCTGCAACATCTCATAATGTATGACAAACTGAGTAGCATATCATTGAGAAATGTCTTGCTCAAGTCATTGCATGTCATACATGCCACTAATGTATATCTCAAACTATATTGAGTAAAACAAGATCTTAGTTCATGCTTTATCATGTGATGGTAGCACAAAGAGTCTTCAGTTCATCACATGGCAGATTACTATATGGCTGTGCACAAGATCATCACATGTCTTCTCTTTATGGCTACTCATCATATGTGAGCATACACATTTGACTATAATAGTAGAATAACTGGTAACACCTTACTGTTCTGTTCTTTACTGCACATTTTACTGTTCCGTCATTAGTAAGTAACTGTACTGTAGTACTGTTACAGGCACTTCAATGCAAGATAGAGTAGGGATAGGCGGAATAGGAGTACTCACCACTGGTGTGTGTTCCTGCAAGAGGCTAATGGGACAGGTCGATTGTTGATGTCCCACCTAGCCGCAGAACAAACACAAACACTGTCTAATTTGGTGCACTTTCTCTGTCATTAGGTAAGCATGCCTTATCTGCATGTGTTTTGTGTCCTCCACGGTGGGTGTCATTTAGGGAGTGGAGACAAGGAATCTTCTGGGTCTCAGAGAGCGAATTAAGTTATCAATACGAATGGCAGGGTCAATGAATCAGTCTAGGGTCCTCCCCTCATCGTGACAGGATAGTTTTGATTGCAGTTCTAGGTTTAAGCACTTACGGAACAGCAATTTCAATGTGTCATCTTCCCACTCAGCTTGAACGGCCAGAGGGAGAAAAATAAGGACATACTTGGCTAGAGTGCACCTCCCTGCTAATCCCCAACATCTTTACCTCCCTCGTGGTGTTTGAAGACTTCCCAAAAAAAAATGTTGAAGGAAGTCATCGAAAGGGTTGAATGCTGTACCTTTTCTCATCAAGAATGCGGTTGTCCAGCACCTTCTGTATTGAACATCAATCACTGCATAAGCAACCCCTTGCACTTTGATGCGGTGCCGTCATATTTCTCTATGAAAGGCGAGCCATAGGTTGCTTTCCAGGCAGAACAGGGTTTGTTACCAGGTTAGACTGGGACACAGGTGGTGGTGGTACCTGTGCGGTGATGCTGAGACTCTGTAATGTCTTCATCATCTCCTCTGTGAGCAAGGTTAGGCGGCTGAGTTCCAAGACCTCAGTGGACAGCTGCCTGAGAGCCTCTGGATCTGTGTGTGGTGAAGTCTTCTGTATTGAAAACTCAGAGGAACTGGGGTTAAGATCCATATGTAGCCTTATTAACAATAACACAGAGTATATTCAAACAGGTAGGGGTTGATAAACAGAGACCAATACATACAGAACCGTGGGCAGATCAGAGTGGTAAATAGTCACAGGATTGGGGCAGGCAGAAAACAGTCAAAGTCCAGGCAATAAAGAGCAGGGTGAACAAGGTAGGCACTAGGCAGCAAGGAATCGTAAATAAGTTAAACAATCAGAAGGTCAGACACAGGCAGTCAGAACAGTGGAATAAACGCTCAGTAATATTAGCGGTGGCAAAAGAAGACTTCACACTGAGCAGTATGTGTTCAGTGCTTAAATAGTCCAAGGTTATTGATAACAAGTGTGTAGGTAAGCAGTCCAGGTACGGGGTTATGGGAATGGTAGTCTCAACCTCAGACGTCACACCCACAGAGTGTTGGGTGAACGTCTGATGCATATGGCACACTTATCTGGAAACACTTCAGGAGTTTCGAAGTCGTCATCTGGTTGGTTGAATTATACAGGATATCCGGGAGACGCGTGTGTCGGGTTCTTTAACAGTCCTCCTGGAAACAAATGCCGTGACGCTAAACCCCCTCGTGGAAGAAGAACGCCGTTGTGTTTACAAGCGCTTACCGTGATCAACTAAACGCTAGATCTTCAAAAGTATGTGAAGTTCGTGGCTCCATTGTTGCAGTAAACTTGCACAACTCTCTTGAATTAATAATTTATAGATGCACGCCGGTCTGTTATTGCAGGGACATCGACTTTACATTTTCACGCCTTAAACATGACACGGAACAAAATGAACTGTGATTGGTTGCGTTACATGTCAGTCAAACGTCCTCTTGGGCGGTCTCTGGCCAATGAAAGCTGCAATAGAGTCCAGACCTTCTGCCGTCAGTCTGAAGGTCTGGCTATGTGGGACTATGGGAATGGTAGTTCTGAATGCAATCTGGCTAGTTCTAATGATAGCCTACTGTTTCTGTAAGACCTGTTTCTCCTAGAGACATATATTTAGTATTTTGTTCAGCATTCTTTTATTTCTTCTTTGTGGCAGAGATAAAAATCAGGTACTTTAACTTCAATAAAAAGTGGTTACATGTTTAACTTTTAACCTTTTTTTAAGAAAACTTTTATGAGCAGACACACTCCAAAAATAAAATGATCTTATTTTGTTACCTTTGTTTGCTGTTTGTAAGGGCTAAAACATGACCTTGGATACTTTAAAATATTTAGGCATATTGTGAAAATTGCTCTTTTCAGCAATGTAGATGAATTATTGTCATTATTTTGTCAGTCATGGCATCCTCCAGCGGTCCAGCACTAAATGAGGAGCTCCAGTGCTCCATCTGTCTGGAAGTATTCACTGATCCAGTCACCACTCCATGTGGACACAACTTCTGTAGAACCTGCCTGAGCAAATGCTGGACGAACACAGAGACCTGCTTCTGTCCATTCTGTAAAGAAACATTCAGCAAAAGACCTGATCTCAAGATTAATACAACACTCAAAGAGGTTGTGCAACACTTTAAGGAGAAGATCAATCTAGAAGAATCTGAGGTGTTCTGTGACTTCTGTGATGAAAGAAAGCAGAAAGCTGTGAAGACCTGTCTGATGTGTCAAAGCTCTTACTGTGACTCTCATCTGGAGCCTCATCACAGAGTCCCACGTCTAAAGAAACACACACTGATCAACGCTGTGGAAAACCTGGAGGATTATATATGCCAGAAACACGAGAGACCTCTGGAGATGTTCTGCAGAGATGATCAGATGTGTGTGTGTCTGTCCTGCACTGAAGGAGAACACAGGACTCACAACACTGTTCCTATAGAGGAGGAGAGTCGAAAGAAGAAGGTAAGAGTTATTTTAAATACATGCGTGTATTTTAAAAGTGAAGGTATCATCTTTCAAGAATACAGTAGAAAATATTTATATATCATCAAAGCTGACAAAAACAGTGAATTAAATGTTTTTATATACAATGTTCAAATAAGACTGTTAGAAGATGGAAAGCTAAACTGACAATATGCACGGAGCGTTCTTTAGAACTTCCGCAATAATAAGCCAGCTGGAAAACTTCCGGTGAGATGTCACTTGCTGGAGTGTTGAGCATCAGTAGTGTGATACTTAGTTTATAATCAGAATATAGTCACTTAAATAGTCAGGCATAGCATTAATTTAGTTATTCAAACGTAAGACGACATAAAAAATAAATAAATAAAGACGTACCTCATTGTTCCTCCTTGGCTAAATTCAATTCAACCATCAGTTTTCACCCTTTCGTGTGAAAAAAAAAAAGCATACAAAATTAAATATTTATTGTGCAGTTTAGTTAGATTCATTGAATAAAATGTGTGTTTTCACAAGTGTGCTGAAATGATTGATCTTGCGCTGCACAGACTGACACTTCTGTAGTTACAAAGGGAAAGAGTGGTGCTCGCTTTCTGTGTAATTCATCCACAAGAAAAGTTATTGTTTTTCTTAAGATTTTGTGAGTACTTCATACTTCACATTGACAAAATGTATTTTTAAACCTAGTTATTTAATAATGTTTAATATTTAGTCAAAAACGAAACTAAGTGAAAAACTATTAGAGGAAATGGCTGATATATGCGCAAATAAATGCTACTTTGCCGCCACCTGCTGGTTATAGTGGTAATTAAAGTCTTTTTATTTTTAAGTAAGTGTTTTCCATCAAATGTTGGATTTTCTACATTTTGAATCGTTCGGTTTTACAAATGGGCACAATCTCAGAAGGATGAACAAATAATGTTTGTGGTCATCACATTAAAAATAACATTTGAAGTGCTGGAAAAAAGAATGCGTGTGCGTGTCTAATTACAGACACAGCATTTCTTAAACGGTCCCAGTAGCTTCATCTTTATTGCAATCAATAAAACTGGTTTATTGGCAAATTAGGTAAATGTGATAACTGCATTAAAATATGAATACAACATTAAAAAGTCAACCATTGATGGTTTTGTGTCGATGTACAGCGTACAGAATGATCAGCTAACAGTTCACCGGAAATGCCCGAGCCGGCTTAACGACAACCAGGAAGTAACCGTGCATATAGTCAATTGCTGTGTTCGAAATCGCCCCCTATACCCTCATTCACTATTCCCTACATTACTTCACTAATATAGTCCACTTGAAGGAGTGAATGAAACGAGTGAGTGAATTCGGCCACTTAGTGCGCCGGAAAGGGCTGCCATTTTTGCATAGTTTGTGCTTGCTGTATAATAATAATTGAAAACGTAGCAAATTGGCAGCTCCAGTAGTAATGAATATTTATGTTGAACTCTGTCATGGAAACTAGCATGTAAACCATAATTAAACGATTTAATGATCAATTAAAAAGGAATTTACTATGTTGGACCAGCGTGGTTTGGAAAATGAATGAATGATTGATTCAGCTGCGAGCGACATCTCCTGGCGAGACGCGGGAATTCATTCAGCGCGCGACTCACCGTGCATTATGGGTATTCTCAAGCCGTTGAGCGTGCATAGGCTGTACACTCGTTATTGCGGTGCATTGTGGGATTGAATGAGTGCACTTAACATCGTCCACTATGGTTTCGGACACCACTACAAATGGCTGTCCCCTCAACCAGTGCCCTATTTAAAGGTATAGGGGGCGATTTCGGACACAGCCAATGTGTGTTCTTCACTGTATGTAGAATCAGCTGGTTCAGAAACAGACAGACGTGCAGCAGATGATCCAGGACAGAATGAAGAAGATTCAAGAGATTGAGCACTCAGTAGAGATAAGAAAGGTGAGTGAAAAAAAAAAAAAAATTACAATTAATAGTCACACATCATAATATTTCAGTTTGCTTATTTTTGGAATGGATTTATATTGTTAGTGATATGAGGTCTCTCTCTTTAAATATATATGTACAGTTGCATGAAAAAGTATGTGAACCACTTGCAGAATCTGTGAAAATGTGAATAATTTTAACAAAATGAGATACAAAATTCATGTTACTTTTTATTTAGTACTGTCCTGAGTAAGATATTTTACATAAAAGATGGTTACTTATAATCCACAAGAAAAAAAACAAAAAACAAACAAACAACTGAATTTATTAAAATAACCCCATTCAAAAGTTTGGGAACAATTGGTTCTTTATTGTGTGTGGTTACCTGGATGATCCACGACTGTTTGTTTTGTTTTGTGATTGTTGTTCATGAGTCACAGCTATTAAAAAAGGTTCAGACATTCACTGATGCTCCAGAAGGAGACACGATGCATTAAGGGTCGGTGAAAACTTTTTGAATTCGAAAATCAAGGTAAATTGTACTTAATTTGTCTTCTGGGAAACATGCAATTTCAACATTTCAACAAAATAAGAAAAATTTGGACATCTTCATCCTGTTCAAAAGTTTTCACCCCCTGACTCTTAGTGCATCGTTTTTTCCTTCTGGAGAATCATTGAATGTTTGACCCTTTTTTAATAGTTGTGCTTGAGTCCCTCAGTTGTCCTCAGTGTGAAAAGACGGATCTCAAAATCATACAGTCACTTCTGGAAAGGGTTCAATATGCAAAAGATGCTGGAAAACTGAAGAATCTGCAGGACCTGGAGGATTTTTCTGAAGAATATTGAGCAGTTTAACTGCTCAGAACAAACAAGGGACTCATGAACAACCATCATAAAACAAAAAGTAGATCATCCAGGTAACCACACAGTATTAAGAATCAAGTGTATGTAAACTTTTGAATGGGGTCATTTTTATAAATCTTGTGGACTATATGTAAACATCTTTTATGTAAAATATCTTACTCAGGACAGTACTAAATAAAAAAATTATTCACATTTTCACAGATTCTGCAAGTGGTTCACATACTTTTTCATGCAACTGTAAACACATAATGGATGAACCTGCTAATTCTCATTTATCAGAGAAACACAGAGAAAGAGAAATCCTCCAGTGTTGAGCTCTTCACTGATCTGATCCGCTCCATTGAGAGATGTCAGTCTGAGCTGCTGAAGATGATGGAGGAACAGCAGAAAGCAGCAGAGAAACGGGCTGAAGATCTCATTAAAGAGCTGCAGCAGGAAATCACTGAGCTGAAGAGGAGAAACACTGAGCTGGAGCAGCTCTCACACACTGACGATCATCTCCACCTCCTACAGGTCTGTCAACATCTGTCTCATGTACAATATTACAGGACAGACACTCTGTTCACAAACACGATCAGCTGCTGTAAGCTGCATGGTAAGACTTTGTAACACAACTTAAAAAATGGCCATTCTTGAACCATTTTTTTACCATTTTTACCAGGCTTTAGAAATTGTATAGAATGTAAACAGTAAAAATGTCAAAATGGAAAAAAAAAAAAAAAAATTAACTTGAATAATAATAATAATAACAATAATAAAATATTTAATTGTCTTCTCTCCTGCTGTAGATGTGCTCATCCCTGTACAGTCATCCACCCACCAAGAACTGGACTGAGATCAGCTTTGACTCTGATGTGGATGTGAATTTGTATACAGCTCTGACTCATCTGAAGCAAACTCATGAGACACTAAATGAAAAACTCAGTCAAACTGGTATAATCATAACACAGCTAACCCTGTCATATTAAAACTTTAACTCGCGCAATATTACTGAACACTATTACTAGAAAATAATGTGTAACTAAAAAAACTATAATCTGTCTTTAAAAAGTTTCCCACCTCACAAGGACAACTTAGACACTTAGCAGCTCAAATAACAAATATCACTGAATTGTTAATAACAGAGCTTTAATAATACAAGCTTCAAATTTCTTCTCTTACATTCTCATTATGTTTGTCCCATAGACATCCACTGCAAGTTTATTTACTGTAATAACATTTTGCATTTGGTTTTACAAACAAAGCGACGAACAACATTTACATTCTACTGATGCAGCCAATGCAGATAAACTCACTGTAACCTAAAATTATTCCTATAAATAATTCATTAATATATTATCATCTGTGTCCACAGGGTTGAAGTGGGCTCAGAAGTATGCAGGTACAGTGTGATTGACACAACTTTCTTCAATACACTAACAATACTTTGTCTATAATCTATATTATATACTGTACATCTGAAAATGTTTGTTCTGAAGTAAATGGTAATGTCTGATCTCTCTCAGTGGATGTGACTCTGGATCCTGAAACAGCAAATCCACATCTCATCCTGTCTGATGATGGAAAACAAGTCAGTGATGGAGACATTAAGCAGGATGTCCCAGAAAACCCAAATAGATTTGAAGATAGTTGTGTTCTGGCAAAGGAGGGATTCAGTTCAGGGAGATTTTACTATGAGGTGCAGGTGAAGGGAAAAAATGAGTGGGGTTTAGGAGTGGCCAGAGAATCCATTAACAGGGAGGGGATGATTATCCCAAGACCTGAAAATGGACTCTGGATTCTGGGTCTGGTTATTGAGAATCAATACTTAATTTTTGATAGTCCATTTGTCTCTTTCCCTCTGAGAGTGAAACCTGAGAAGGTGGGTGTGTTTGTGGATTACGAGGAGGGTCTGGTCTCTTTTTATGATGTGGAGTCCAGATCTCATATCTACTCTTTTACTGGTCAGACTTTCACTGACAAACTCTATCCAGTTTTTAACCCACGCTCTAATGATAAAAATCCACTGATCATCTCACCGTTGAAATGAACAAAAAAATCAAGAAATCTGAAAAGATTAACTATGGATGTGATGTTTTTAATGGATTAGAATGTGTAAATTAAATAAATAAATAGATTTTGAACACAATCAAATAGATTTTACTTACAATATGTGATACACATGCTACACATGTTTACAAGTGCAAAAAAAGAACTGTATATTCAGGCCCTCAAAAATCAGTCACTGACAAAACATCAACTATAATTAAATTTGTGAGTTATATGTTTATATGTGAGTTATAATATTTCATCACAGTTTGAATGGCCAAATTGTTAAGAGTCTATATTTTCTAATCAACACTAATATTTGTTTGCTTTTAACTTTAATACTTTGCTTTAGCTTATCAAATCTACTATGACATTTTACACAATATGTTTTAATATTATATTGTGAAATTCTACATAATATACTAAATTTCCAAACTTTACAGTGTGTTCTGTTATTTTGTAAAGAAATTTCTGAAGCCATTTTCTCTCTCTCTTCTCCAGCTGTTAACATGGAAAATACTTGTGAAATGTTGTGGTTCTTGGTTTGTATTGTTATAACTGCAGCATCTGAATAAAGACAGGTGTTAAATTACATAACTGATATTGCTTATAATCTAAACAGCTTGCTAAATGTTGTGCAAATACACATTATAGAATCCTGAATATCTGCTCGCATAAACATTACAATAGAAAAAGATATGAATAAAACAGAGGATCTTACTGTTGACTTACATCAGTTGTGAATGAAAGTACTGAATTATTATTTAGTGTAGATGACCTTCAGTCTAGTAAATATTCTACTATCTTCAAGTGAAGGGCATTATAAGGCTTCACAATGAAAGTGTTATTCACTTTGGTATGAGCACAATATCAGTGAATCCGTGCACCTGAGTGAGCTGACGGCAATCCATCGATGCCAGGAGCTTCTGAGAGCAGATGGTGAGTACAAACTTCTCCATCAGTGTCTTTGAGCTTCTCCACAAAGAGATGGAAAAGATGGATCTCAAATCATACAGTCACTGTTGGAAAGGGTTCAAATATGCAGAAGATGCTGGAAAATCAAAGAATTTGCAGGACCTGGAGGATTTTTCTGAAGAACAGAGCTCAGTTTAACTGCTCAGGACAAACAAGGGACTCATGAACAACCATCACAAAACAAACAAACAGTCGTAGATCATCCAGGTAACCACACACAGTATTTCACAAGTTCACACTTACAAATAATCAGATAGTAATATATAAAAGTAAATAGTATGCGTATTTGGTGTGCTGTCCGAGGAGAGGGCTCCGAGCTCGGTATTTTGGCCTGAACGCAGAGTACTCCCCCCGTATTTCTGGTTAGGAAAGTAACCAGGCGAGTGTGAGGAGACGGGTGGTGGGGATGCTGAAAAACTGTCGAGAAACATAGGTGAGTCGACTGTGTATACATATATATATATATATATATACAGTATAGGTCTCCACTCATGCTGATTGGGTATATGTTGATTGCTGACTGGTGGTTCGAATGATGTGATGATTAGTCAGATCATTTGAATTTGTTCCTTCTGAACTTTTTAATAAAACATCATTAAGAATCAAGGGTATGTAAACTTTTGAATGGAGTCATTTTTATAAGTTTAGCTATTTTTTTGTAAACAAAAATTATGTGAAATACTATTATGTGAAATAGTTTATTCAGAACAGTACTAAAAAAATAACATCCAATTTTCATGATCGTTCTTTTGTTAAAATGATTCAAATTTTTGCATATTCTGCAAGGGGAATGTAAACTTTTGAGCTCAACTGTACACTGCAATCTTCACACAGCACACAGACAGGCAGCTTCCTGAAGACATTGAAACAGATGACGTGTTTTCAGGTGCCCTTTTTATATGCTGGGGAGCATCCTGCAACGTCATCACTGCATCGGCTATGATTGGTTAAGTTGTTACACATGCCTCAGACACTGAGTCCTGCGGGAATGCGTTCCCATTGCATCATTGACGTAGCGTCTCGTTCCTCTCTTAGGGAACCATGGTTACATGCGTAACCTAAGACTTTTTTAAATGTGTAAATAATCTTGCTCCAGATATTATATGCCAAATAATATCAAAACAGAGTAGTAAGGGGATCACTACAAGAGGTGCAACTAATCAGAACTGCACAGTACCGAAGAGAAAAACTAAATTTGCAAAAATCACATTTTCAGTTCAAGGTACACTGCTTTGGAACAGCCTGCCAGCTGAACTGAAAATGCAAACAGAGTTGAATATTTTTCAAAAAAATCTAAAAAATGGTTCAAACAAAAGCAGGTTTGTGAACACTGATGGTCGTACAGTCTCTTTTTGTGTGATTATTGTTTTATTGTTGTTACAAAAGCCTAACCAGGGACTAGGGCTGCAAATGAGCCTTTGCCTCCGGTGTCAACCTGTTCTGCCAGGCCACCGTTTCCACCTCGGTTCCTCAAGCTGTAAACCAACAGGCCATCGATGTCGTTCTGGATGGTCGTCCTCGCAGCTTTGCAGGGGCCTCCACCTTGTCCATCTCTGTCTTTGTCGGTCGGCCACCAGACTCTGCCTGGAAGGTCCAGCTGGGCTCTGCCTTTGCTCTTCATTTCATCGGCTCTGCAGTTGTATTCTCCTCTGCAGAATTCTCCAGTTCCCTGTTCCTCACCAGCTCCTCGCCCTCCTCCAAGACCCCCTCCCTCCACCTATGGACAGTTATTCATGGCGTGAGGCCTTGTGGGAGGGAGAACTATCAGGGTTATTTTTGGTATCTTTATGTTATCATTCCTGTGTCTTTGTTCCTCACGTTTCTTTTCAGTTTGACCTTAACTGCTCTCTGTTAGTTTCCTTAGTTACTGAATATAGCCCCACCTATATCTTGTTTCACCATTTATATATACTCCCTGTTTGGTTCTGTTGCTTGTCAGGTCCAGTTTTTATTTAATGTGTGTGGATTATGCTATGATTTCATCTGGTTTTCTCCTGCGTGATTCTCTGTGTTTATAAAATACTTTATATATTATATCTGCATCAAATTTTTTGGATTGCCATACATGTTGTGACAGAATAATTTTGTACTCCTTATAAATATGGTCACCTGTTCTGACATGTTTTAACATTGAAAACATGATGTTTAAAGAACAATAACTGTATATGAAAAAAGAAAAAATTAGCAGCTATATAGTGAAATATATTGTATAATAATAATTTTATTATTATTGTATTGAAGTAATAATTATTATATATAAATGGTGGAGATTTCACATAGTTACAGCAACAGAGACATGGCTAATTCATTTTAGGTTTAAGTATAGCAGGTATTGGGAATCAAAATTGTACTGTAAAAACAAATGTTTCTAGTCTCTTGAAGGCACTTCAGAGGTGTTTTCCAGAACACCTGTGGCCTAACTTGGATTTTCCCACCTGTAAAGGGCAGAACAAATTTTCCAGCCACACGTCAGACTCAAAGTTAATCATCATCAGAAACTTCAGTGCACTCAGAAACTAAACAGGTCTCTGGTTTCATTTAGCTTATTGTCAGTCATATTTCAGATCTGAAATGTTACAGAATGGCATTTATCCTGTTTGGCTTCTGTTATTGTTTGGGTTGAGCAGCAGTGGAACGTTGAAAGACCCTCATCCAGAACTATCAGATCAGGAGCTTTTCTGGGGAGCGGATCAGTATGACTTTGCCATCATGCTGCGTGCTGGAGATCTCCAGTGCTTCTGGCACTTTGCTCACTATGGTGAGCGCTTCTACTTACACTTCATGGTAAGACATTTTTCTGCATTTAAATATTAGTATGCACTTGAATCGTTTGAATGTTTCAGCTCAGTATGTGTGTGATCAGGTCCAGCTGGTGACTGGTGTGGCCCTTGATAGTCATCTGTCTGTGATTGTTAATGCTCCGAGCGGATTAATAGTCGGCACAGCTGACGATGGAAGTGGTCAGATTGTCTTCAGTGTTGAGGAGACTGGTGAGTCTCACCTTGATACGTGTTTTAGTACATCTGCTGCCCACGTTGTGAACAGAAAAATCATCGTTTTTTTTCAAAGTGGATTTCATGCGGACCATGCAGTGAATGCCAGACACAGAATAATTCACCCAGAAATTAAAAATCAATGTTGTTCCAAATGTGTATATTTTTTTTATGAAACATTAAAAAAATGACACTAAATTAACCTCAAAGTACCATAAAAAAGTCACACTTTCAAACTCCAAAAATAACAAATATAAAAGTTGAATGAATTAATGAATTACTAACTAACTATCTGTATCTGAGCAGGTTTTTATCAGATGTGCTTCAGCAATTTCCACAATCGCTTCGGAAGCATGCAGGTTTTCCTGAACTTTGGAGTGTATTACGAGGGACAAGAGAACACCGAGAAACAAAAGGAAGAAGAGAAGAAAAAAAAAGAAGAGGATATGAAACAGATAAACAGTACATTGTCCTTCATTGAGGTAATACACAACAAACAGATCCTTACTGTAACGTGATTTGCTCTTAGTTATTATAACCTCATTACCTATATGTTTTAATTTCTCATTAATCTCATGTGAAATATTCAATAGATTTTGTTCTTTTTGACAGAAAAAAAGAGATTTCTTGTATTTCACATTTTTTTTTTTCCACTACTCAACTGAGTAAACTTACCTGCACACAGGAGAGCAGCATCAGGCTGCAGAAGTCTGTCTTCCACATGTGGCGTCACTACAACTTCGAGCGAATGAGACGAGGAGCTGATTTCTACCTGCTTCAGTCCAACTCCACTTATGTGAACAGCTGGTCTGCTGTCCAGAGTCTCGTCATCATCACCGCTGGATACCTGCAGCTCAGCTTCCTCAAGAGGCTCTTCAAGAGCAAACCAGCAGAGGGCGACAAACCCCGCTGTTAACAAACACTAAACCTGCGACTGGTTCAACTCCATTTATAACCTGCTCTTAAATAATTCATACACGGCTGTTTCTTCAACATTAGAATTGTTTTAATGTATAATCGGTTTATTTTTTGTTATAACAAGGTCCCATTTTAACTTTTTTTTTAAAAAATTCTTTTCAAATGCTTTTTATGCAGAGATTTAATTATTTTGCCCTTGTCCCAGAAATAGACTTTAGAATATTAAAGGTTTAGTTCACCCAAAAATGAAAAAATGAAACTTCTGTCATTAATTACTCACCCTCATGTCATTTCAAACCTGTAAGACTTTGTTCATCTTCAGAACACAAATGAAGATCTTTTTAATGAAATGGATTTCTGTCTTTCCATTGGCAGTCCACCTAACTACCACTTTGGTGCTTCAAAAAGTTTATAAAGAGATCGTAAAATTAATCCATCTGAATTGAGTGGTTTAGTTCAAATTTTCTGAAGAGACTCGATCCCTTTATATGACGAACAGACTGAATTTAGGCTTTTATTCACATTTAAACATTGATCAGCGAACATAAACAGAAGCTCAACCGAACCTGAATGAGGCGCAAGAACAAACCTCCTCCGGAAGCTCAAACATGCTGCGTGACACGAAAATGAACCTCATTGGTTCTTGCAGAAGCTCAAACAAAGTGAAATATTCACAGCTTAAATATACGACCACATTGAATTTGACAATTTGACTTTTGGGGATTGAATAATTTTGTTCATGCAAGTTTAGAGCCAGTTTGATTTTTTAATTTTTCATCAACTTTACATTCTCGGGATCACTCAAATGTGTATTAATAAACTTTGTATAATAGTTTACTGATGCTTTTGATGAATTGTTTTCATAAAATTTTGTTCTCGGGAGCAAAATGTCTTGCAGGTTAAGGGGGTTGAATAACTTTGATTGCAACTGTATTTCTTTTGTCACATACAGTTTTTGACTACAATATTGTAGGGAAGTATGTGATTTTGGATGCAGCCACGGTCTTAAAGGAAAGGTGTGTAGAATTCACCTTTGTTATGTAAAATACATGTGACCCTCTAGTGGTGAAGTATGGAAGTGCAATTAAAGGGATTGACATTCCTACATTAAATAATATAGATAATATTGTAGTGGCAAGTTTTGCAGGGACTAGCACCACTCACATTTTTTCCACATTATAGTCCAGTTTAGTAAGTGATTTGTGATTGTATGTTACATGTTTACTTAGTAAATCATAATAAATAAAGTCTCTGAAAGAATTGATATACCATTGTGTTGTTTGTGATCCTCCATCAGCAGCTGCAGTATCTCTCAGCTGTATCAGTGCATCACTGTGACATCTGACTGACCGAGGTTTTTGTACGACTCTATCACTGTGTGAACACAGCTTTGCTGAGTGGTAACTCTGACAGTAATTATCTCCTGTACAGGGGCATCAACTGGGAATGGCTGTCAGGGTTCCTATGTTTCATTGTATTTTTCCCAGTGTATCTGATTATTGATTTCATTCACCTATTCTGTCAATTATCTCATCAGTTCTCCTTGTTATTTAAGCCGAGTGATTCTTGTGTTCATTATTCGGTGTTGTCTATGTTTGAATGTGGTTGTGTTCTCCTGAGTTCCCTATTGGATTTATTATTAAAGACTGTTCTATTCCTTGATCTCCTGCGTCATGCTATTTGTACAATCATTACATGACCGAATCTCAACAGAAGTTAATTTTGTGGCATTTTCCTTTTTTCCTCTTCTTCCGTCACCATGGACCTTCCTGCTGTTCAGTTGTTATGCCTGGAGCAGGAAGACCATCCCACACCTGGGACTTCATCCAACTAGAGTGCCAAACGCACTATCCAGACCGCTCAATCTGTGTAAGGCACACCTTCCAGCGAATGGTCCAAAAGAGGATTTTGCCACATTCGTGGAGTGGGTGCTGGTGAACAACGATTCGCCATTCACCATCGGCTCCGCGGAGGATGACGTCGTCACCAGCCCCACTCCAGCACTGCCAGAGACCAGCCAACCACCACCAATGAGCAACTTGATCTCCAAGATCTTCCATGTTGCACGAGCCCACTGCAGACTGTGAAGACCGGCCGGCCACAATGCATGAGCCTGAACCTGAGGAGAGGACAGGAGAGGATATCACCCTGGAGCCTGAGCCCCTTTCAGAGTCTGACCAGGTGTGGGAGCCGGCAACACTGCGGATCGCCGAGGGAGTGTTGTGGAGATTGAAGATAGCCCTGCCCACACTCCTGCCGCTGTGTGTGAGTACGATTTGGCCTCTAGAGGATATTTTGACAAACTAAAGGACTTGTTTGAGGAGCCTCTGGGCCCATCGCCCCACCTTGGACTGTTGACACTTCGGCTCTGCCTTGGCTCTACCCTCATTCAGCTCCACCGGGCTCCCTCATCCCTCCAGCTCTGCCTTGGTCGGACATCGTCCTGCCTGTGCCTTCGACTCCGTCTGGCTCCGACCGAATTACTTCGAGTTAAAGAAAGCTATCATGAGCTTTGCAATGTTTGGGGCGGATGTCATAACAGTTCATTCATAAAAAACATAGATCTTTTACCTTCATGCTGTGTGTGGAAATACAACCCTGAAGACAGAACGCATTGAGTGGCTTATCGTAGTTTTACTGTTTAGACATGAAATCATTAAAATCATCGGGTTAAAATGCTTGGAAGAGACTGGGAGCGCGAGGAGCGACGGATCAATTGGCCAGTTTGCGAATCGAGGAAAAAGAGAGCTGGGATTTTGTTCGTCTTTCGTGGAAATTGGAACTTTGCTGTGGCAAATCACTTGATTGGATGAAAGCGGCTGAGCTGTGGTGCGCTGACGCCTAGCTGAGGGCGGGAGGAGCGGGTTTTAATGGCCGCGCCTGAACAAATTTGCAGGAGAATGCCAAGGATGACATGCTCACAATCACTTGTTATGTGCGGAAGGGGAACCAGAGGTAGAGGATCCTGGTGTAACTTGAAAACGGAAGAATATTCTGCGGAATACTCTTAGTTGGAGGTAAAATGCTGCTCTGCTCGTTGGGTTAGGGGGCGGGGCCAAATGCTGGAAGAATTGTCGCTGGGATGATGCAGTGACTGCTGCTTATATACGCTCGTAATGATGATTGACAGGACTGAATGTTTAGGCTCCTCCTGAACCTACGTTTGGAACTATACTTCAGCTCGTGGAAAAGCTACATGTGATGGACTGATTCTTCATGTGGCTTTCTCTTTTACCACATAAATTATTAAGGTGGTTGTCAGTATATGTTAAAGGTACAATCAGATTTTAGTAGCAGTGTGAGTTGTTAAATTTACTGGTTTACATTCACATTTTCTTGTTTGTAAATTACAGTTTTATTCTGTAATTGTTACAGTTTGTTCTGTAATTGTATTTACAGTTTTTCTGTTTTTTTTTTCCCCACAAAATTATAACAAAGTTAAGCACACCAATCCAAACAAACCTGCCAGAATATTTTGGAGGTGATGCCACAGCTTCAAGAAGACTCTGTGTATTGTGCAAATATAGGGCAACAAAGTCATGACTCCTTCTTTAAGTGCAATGTTGCACTGTCCACCCACAACTGCCACTCTGATGGACACTCAAAGTAATTAAAATTGATATAGTTCTGAAGTTTGGACTGTTTTTCTTTCTTTCTTTTTTTTGGTAAAATATTTATTTATATTTCATTTTTAGATTTTTTATTTTGTTTGATTTTTAGATTATTTGTGTTTGCACAGTTTGTTTTTTTATTTCCAAAATACTTTTTGTTTTATATTTTTGAATATTGCACACACTAAAGTAATAATTATAATGTAAAATATGTTTGCACTGTTTTTTCCCCTTGCATACAATGTAACAGAGACCAAATTCAACATGTACTATATATGTACTATAATGTTTATCACTTTCAGCAGTGCTTTATGTAATTTCAAAGAGTTTCTTGCAAAATGACATCAAAACTTTTCATTTACACCACTGCGAGCTTTTCAGTAGGCGGAATTCCACTAAATTGCCTAGAGATTAACAGCCAATCGTGATTTGCTGTATACTTGCTGTTGAAATGTGCTGGGTTGGTGCAAATGTTGTTTTACTTTAAGACAGTAAATATGTTAGGGCAACTACTTGATAGCTGTTGTTGAATTACAACCTTTTAAAAATGATGAATTCCACAGTGTCATATTCTGAGTTTGTTTTAGTCATTTTTATTGTTTGTATTTCAGTTTGATTTGGTTTCCTTGTCATGTTCTAGTTTGCCTGCTTCTAGCTTGTTAATTAGTTCTGATTTCCTCTGTTCCCTGCCATTTAGTTTCTACTGATTGATTAGAGTCCTCAGTTCAGGTGTGTATTGTTGAGTTACCTTATTAAGTCTCTAATTCTCTTAGTTGCTCTTGTTTCTTTGTTTGGTGATAGTTGTGTTTAGTTGGTATGTTATTGTTTTCTCTTGTGATTTTTTACATTTCAGTTTGTGGATTAAAGATTACCTTCCTCGGATTCTTGCCACCTGTACCTTTGTGAGTGAGCTCTACCCAGCAGTACCATGACACACAGCTTAAAAAAAAAAAAACACCTTAGCATTAACTGAACATATTAAAGAACTCTGGATATCTGTGGCTATATGCTGACCCAGAGGGTCCAGAAAGTCAAAGTCACGGCAGGTGTTGTCAAACATTCTTATGACTAGGTTTTAGTGAAGAAAAACACTAAGACTTAAAATGCAGTAACCAACTTTATTTCAGCATATTGAAAGCAAAGTCCCAATGGTATATGCTATAAAGTAATAATGCAGTAAGACAGAAAGTGAAGAAAAAAAAAATATGACAAATATGATTCATAGAAATATGTAATGCTGATAATCAGTAATAGATTATAAGTTTATACTGGATACAGATGAAAATCTAAATTTTAAACAATAGGCAAGTGGAAAACAAGGCTTTTAAATGCACCAGTAGTTACATCTACTGTAACTGAAAAATTGCTTTGCTATATACCAACCTCCTCTCTGCTTTTTTTTTTTTTTTTCAGCAATGCTTGCAGATATCCAAGTAATTGTTTGAAAAGTTAGAATTAAGGTATTTAACTGAGGCACTTGGTTATTCTTGGAGTTAACCAGTCCTGATTTTTTTTTCATGAATGCGCAGGTGGCAGTGGGACTTTAGTTGGAGGGTTTGGCTCATCGTCAATCATTAAATCACGGCAGAACAAAACTGTTTCTTGACCAAGACCCAGTTTGTACTGCCACAGATATACACTCTCGTTTGGCTTCAGCTCCAATGTGAGCTGTTCTTCCACTTCAGTCGCTTCATTCCAGCTTTCGTTTTCAGTGCTGACATATGAACCTCCATATTCGGTAGAAAGGGAGAACTGGCACTTCGCAATTAACCCTAAGAGGTCTTTGGATTCAGCCGAGGTTGACATGGCTATCTTCCAGTTGTGTGTGATCTCAGACATCTTCTCCTTATTGTATCCAACCTTTTTGTTAATTCTTTTTTGCCATGTCACTGGTGTATTTCTGTCATTAGTTATAGTTTTAATGTTCTCCCAAATGCCAAAGGCTGGACCTTTAGTTATTGACAGCCCTCCAGGCAAGAAGTTAAGAACATCAGGATGAACAGAATAGACACCAGTGCACTCGTCTTTGTTGAAGTTGGTGCCTTTGTAGTACTCAACTCCCCACTCTGAGACTGGCTTGAGGAAGTAGTAGTGGTTTGGCAGGCCCCAGTAATACAGACCGATTTTGCATTTGGGATGCAGCGGGTATTCTACAGCATCTGAGTCTCGATTCATGTTTGTTGTTCTTCGGTAAGTGCCCTTTCCTTGGAAGATGATGTAAAACTTGCCAAAGGCTGCAAGGTAGTGGTCTCCACCCTGGCAGTTGGGATGAAGGCTGTGAACTGAAGCACTGCTGTCTGTCGTCAGGTTGCTGACTCTACGGTATGACGTGCCCTTGATGATGTAAAAGTAGCCATCTCCACTACCAAGGTAATGGTCACCATTTTTGCAGGTAGGGTGCAGACTGAAAACAGAGATGTCTGAACCTTTATTGAAATTGCTTGACTGCATATAGCAGCCGAGATCAGAGCGGATTATATAATAGTAGCTGTTGATGCCACAGAAGTCGGTACCTTTGGTTTTGCTCTTGGGAATAATGCCTTCCATCATGCCTGAACCTGCAACACAGAATAAGCCAAATGTTCAATCTCCACCCCCCATGGAATGCTGTCGTTCCACTCATCCTGTAGATTGAGCTCACTGATTACCAAATCACTGTATCTTTATGTATGCTGTAATCCTGAGCTTTTAATTTAATGTATTTAATAATTTTATTTAATAAAAAGAATGCACCTCTAATATGTAATATGTTGTTATATGGTATATAATTTATATTTGTATTGTCGTGATTAGGCTTTACTTAAGGCTACATCAGTCTTGGGACTTGACTGCATCCCATGAGGTAAAAGTCCAGGTCCTTAACCACTATGCTCTCTGAAAATAACAAAACCATTGCTGCATTATCAATTGTACAATGCACAGTTAATTGTTCTGACTGTTGGATTTCACTTGGAACTACATAAACTACAAACTTTTTTTTTTTCTTCCATAAAATTATCAGTCTCTCACTTGTCCTGCTTTATCACTTTACAGGTCAAAAAGCAGGCCATGACTGTTCTAGCCAGGCTATATGTGTACATGATGAACTGGTTGGTCCAGTAAAACAACCAATCCTTAAAATTAATATGACAAGCTGTTTTTGACGAAACTATGAGCCTGGCAAACAACTAATAACAAGATGTAATGAAAACTAGAAGAAGACTAGAAAACTAGACTTATCCTCTCACAGAAGGCGCTTTAATCCTTGCCTTGTTTTTCAGAACACATGCAATAATGAGTGAAATTGACTGAAGTCTGCTAAATAATTATCAGAAGCATAATGACCGCTTCTAAAGCAGACTCCAAATTTAAATGGGTTTAATAGCCTAGTCTGAATAGTCTTCTAAGGAACTTTATAGAAACATTTGCCATGCCTTACACATATAGCCTACCTATAAAAGAAAATGAAAATTGTTGACCAATGACCAATAAAGTAGAATATTTTCTCACAACAGTAATATGCTAAAATAACAAAAGATGCACGTCTATATGAGTGCAACTCCCCTAGAAATGGTTTGCAATCTGGTCCTCTTTCTGTTATACTTAATTAATAAACCGATTAGTTAATGAGTTACTAGTCAACAATTTTTTTTAACATGTCTGTAATACAAAATAATATTGTTTGAACATTTTTAACTGTCCTCCTTATAAAAGTTCCAAACAAACATACAAACTATCCCAAACTAGCCCACAAGTGCTATTGAGAAACACACTTACTTGGACAACTGTAGACAGTAGAACTGGTTCTGAAGAGCTTTCAATCCTGAGAGATATCTGTCTGCCAGATTACAGGCTGGCAGAACACACCCACAGGCCTCAAGGCCGGACGAAACTGCTTGGTGTTTACTAACTGTCAGTGCAATACTACAGGGATGTCAAAAAGTATTTGCCCCTGTTTCAGGTTTCTCTATTTGTGCAGTTTTCTGTTGTATATGAGTGGAGACTGAGGGGGGAAAATGACAGAATTCATATACTATTTGCAAAAGGATCTGATCCAATATAATGTGAAAAGCCTTTTTGCAACAACATTATATTTTGTCAGACCTTCTTCTTAACATACTAGAATAGTAACAATTTCAGATTAAGTCTTTGTGAAAACTTGTCGGATTTCTTACCAATCTTTAATCTTTTAAAAACCTCAAAAGCTTACAATGATTTCAGTCAATATTAAGCAGAACATGCTTTTCACTTTAGAATACTGTTATAAATAAATTCCTGCAGAAAGATTTGATAATACTTTAGTGATTATTAGTAGGTTACCATGATCTTTACTTTGGAATTATACGTTTTGTATTGGTCACATTAATTATGAATCTGTATCTAGTCTAGTAGTTTTTAGTAGTTCTCTGGGAGGTATGGGGGAAAAAAAAAAAAAAAAAAAAGAAAAAAAGAAAAGAAAGTTACTTATTAACAGTGAACTACTTATTTAATTGAGTACTAATACTCTTACTACTATTCGTTAATAAGAGTTTCTTCTAAGAAAATAGTAGTTAACGCATTATTCGTTTTTGTGTAGTTATTAATGACGGAACGGTATTCTAAAGCGTGTTATGGCACATCTAAATTGTCATACGATCAAGGCCGCAGATAACATTGAAACACTTCAAAAGCTCTTAAATCGAGAAGATGGGTAGCTCTTAAAAGAGCCTTTGGGGTAGTTAACAATCATATCACACCTCACTTGGAGCTGGTGTACTTGGTCACAGCCTTGGTGCCCTCGGACACGGCGTGTTTGGCCAGCTCTCCGGGCAGCAGCAGACGCACGGCGGTCTGGATCTCTCTAGAAGTGATGGTGGAGCGCTTGTTGTAGTGAGCGAGACGAGACGACTCACCGGCGATGCGCTCGAAGATGTCGTTGACGAAAGAGTTCATGATGCCCATCGCCTTGGAAGAGATACCGGTATCAGGATGAACCTGCTTCAAAACTTTGTAAACGTAGATAGCATAGCTCTCCTTCCTGGATCTCTTGCGCTTCTTTCCTCCCTTACCGGCGGTCTTCGTGACGGCTTTCTTGGAGCCCTTCTTAGGCGCGGACTTTGCTGGTTCAGGCATGACGCTAATTGATCCCAAACTTCAGAAAGCAATGTGAAATCGGTACCTATACAGAGATATTTATTCCCTACCCTATGCTAATTTTCAAAGAGATACCTATCTGATTGCCTCTTTTAATAGGCCAAACCCATAAACTCGTATTTCATTGGACAACTCAAAGCATCACGAGCGGAATAAGGGCCAATCACATGCACCGCCGCCAACCGTTCAATGTTTGAGCTACACCCTGACTGTTTCCTTTGTTTCGTTTCCCGCTATTTTTATTATTAGTTTGAGAAAATAAGCGATTCTAGACAAAAATTGTGAACCATCATGTAATTAAAACACCATTATAGAGCCATTGAGGGAGTTTTGGAGGAAAGAGACAAATAATGGTCAGACCACCTTTACAAACACTTTTTCCTAGAAATGTCTTTTGATTCTTAAAACTGTTGTTTAACTGTTTAAAATACCGGGATAATAAATAAAAGCCAACTTGACTTTTTGTGTTTTCTGCATTTCCACTTCTAACTTTGGTAATATTTTAATGTTAATGCCCCATTGTTCGTTTTGTAAAACACAGCATTCTAAATTAATAAAAATTAAGGGGGTGTTGATAGTCTAGATGCATTACTGTTAAACGTTACGAGTTTAACTTTGGTTAATTTCATTCTGAATTCAGAACATCCAAAAAAAAAGCGTTTCATAATTTAGTGTGTGTGGTCGACATGGGTAAAACATTGGACTCTTTATGTGACAGAGTGGGTGGCTCTTAAAAGAGCCGTTGGGTTGGTGTAGTTTTTCCTGACTTCAATGTTTAACCTCCAAAACCGTACAGAGTGCGTCCCTGTCGCTTCAGCGCGTACACAACATCCATGGCGGTCACGGTCTTTCTCTTGGCGTGCTCGGTGTAGGTGACGGCATCGCGGATGACGTTCTCCAGGAACACCTTCAACACTCCGCGGGTCTCCTCGTAGATCAGACCGGAGATGCGCTTGACACCGCCACGGCGAGCGAGACGACGAATAGCGGGTTTGGTGATTCCCTGGATGTTATCGCGCAAAACTTTACGGTGACGCTTGGCGCCTCCTTTCCCGAGTCCTTTACCGCCTTTGCCTCTTCCAGACATGACTTACAAGAATTTATCAAACACTGATAAAGAATAGATGATAAGCGTTACTAGGAGGCCTTTTAAATTTACTTACAGGACCTGACAGAAACCAGCACCGCGTCACATGGCACACACCCCTCCCCCAAAGTAGCTAGAGCACATGTGATTTAATCCCTGCCCTGACGTTTTTCATGTTAAATTTCAGGTTTCATAAAATTTATTTCACAAAGGTAATAATTTACAGTAATTCAGTTTGATAATAAAAAGTGGTATTCTACTAAGGAAGAGGGACACAAGACGTCATATCACAATATTAAAGTAAAATTATTAAATTGAGTGGCACATCTCTGTTATATATTATGTTTATGCCTGTATGTGTTTGTATAAGTATATTTTAATTTTTAAAAAGCAAACAGAGACGCAGACAAAATTATTGTATTAAAACTGCAATCATAAATGCAGGATTACGTTTGATACTCTTTCACAACTTTACTGACTGTACATTTTAACCCTTAAACAGGCAAGAGTAGGAAATGATCAGCAAAAAACCATTTGCATGAGTTATATCTCCCTGCTCTATTACAATATATATATATAAAAGGCAAAGTCATCAATATTTGTTTCATGTGATGCAAAACACAAATGTACAAAATATGGCTCATATATGACGTGTAATATTGAGGGACTTAAATTTCTAGTGTTTTTACACCGCTGAACGGTCTCATTTTCAAACTAAGGGCTTGAGGTCGGCTGTCCCGCACAAAACCCAGCAATCTCAATTCAACGAAAGAATACAGCTTTCGACTTATATTAAGCATTAAACTGGAAAAGGTCTCATTCAGTGCAATGTTGGTGGCTCTTAAAAGAGCCTTTGGGGTTTGATGTGGCTGATGCGGGTTTAGGCGCGCTCTCCGCGGATGCGGCGGGCCAGCTGAATGTCCTTGGGCATGATGGTGACCCTCTTGGCGTGGATGGCGCACAGGTTGGTGTCCTCAAACAGACCGACCAAATAAGCCTCGCTGGCCTCCTGCAGGGCCATGACAGCGGAGCTCTGGAAGCGCAGATCCGTCTTGAAATCCTGAGCGATTTCTCTCACCAGCCGCTGGAAGGGCAGTTTGCGGATCAGCAGCTCGGTGGACTTCTGATAACGGCGGATCTCTCTGAGAGCCACGGTCCCGGGCCTGTAGCGATGGGGCTTCTTAACGCCGCCGGTGGCCGGAGCGCTCTTACGGGCGGCTTTGGTAGCGAGCTGCTTCCTCGGGGCTTTGCCTCCGGTGGATTTACGAGCGGTCTGTTTGGTTCTTGCCATTGCTGTACTCTTTCTCTATCCTACTTGCGAGGAAAATACTTGTTCCGTGTTACACGCCTGCTTTTAAAGCATTGCCCGGTCATGAGCTCATAGTCTCGGGAGGGTGCCGAGGCTTGTGATTGGCTAATGTGTGACGCACGCTAATGACTGCTAGCCAATGACCGCGCGCTCCCTCGTTTCAAACAAGCAGAGGGTTTCCCGCTCAATGTGCTTTGATCTGCTTAATAATTTGCGCATCAAACAAACGGCGTACATGGCCCCTGCATGAGCTTTATACTCACATTGTTGTATTTATTTGTTCTGAAATACTCGCCTTAATTCCTAGTGGTTGTGCAGATTTTGGATCAGAACAGAATTACATTATAGGCTGTATAAAAGCACTGCAGCCAGATACCAGAGTCACCCCTCCCGTAAATACATAAAGCATTGTGCGGCCGTGATAATAAAGAGCAAAAGACCCAGAGTAACACTGACCAATTTCTGTTACCCTGACATATACATATAGCTTTTTATTTAGGATAATCTGTTAAAGTAATATTCAACACATTATCAGAGCCTGGTAGACATAACTGACATGGGTTGGGTGGCAATCCTACACGCCTCCTAAAGAACGATCACTATCAGACACATCAGGGGATCATCATGCGCTTATTTGTAATCGTCAATGCAGAGCAATCATACATTTGACTGGCTTCATGGGACATTTTTTTTTCCCTCCCCTCAACCAAACGAGTTTATGCTTGTAAATATCAATAAAGAAAAGCGCTCTCTATCAGATAAAATGGGTGGCTCTTAAAAGAGCCTTTGGGTTTCAATAAGACGGACTTGAGTCCACTTATTTGGATTTGGCGGGTTTCTCGGTCTTCTTGGGCAGCAGCACAGCCTGGATGTTGGGCAGCACACCGCCCTGAGCGATGGTCACTCCGCCCAGAAGTTTGTTCAACTCTTCGTCGTTGCGCACCGCCAGCTGCAGATGACGGGGGATGATGCGGGTCTTCTTGTTGTCCCGAGCGGCATTTCCAGCCAACTCCAGGATCTCAGCGGTAAGATACTCGAGCACAGCCGCCAGATAAACAGGAGCACCAGCACCAACGCGCTCGCCGTAGTTTCCTTTACGGAGAAGCCTGTGAACACGGCCAACGGGGAACTGCAGTCCTGCCCTGGATGAGCGAGTCTTAGCTTTCGCTCTTGCTTTGCCACCGGTTTTGCCTCTTCCACTCATTTTTACTCCAGACAATCTACTACAAGCTTCGCACACAATAGTAATAGAATGAGTGTTCGTGTCTCCATATACTGTCTTTAAACGAGAGTGCCAGTCGCCCATTGGTTTAGAGTCTATAAAGATTCAAACCAATCACTGAACTTCCCTCCAAAGCCCAACCCCCTTTCTGGCGGGAATAATTATGCACAAGTATTTGTGACGGAGATGAAACCACTGAAATATTTGTTATAGAAAACTTAAAAGTACAAAAATGGATATTATTCGCTGTTCTTACCAAAAGTGCTACACCTTTCACACACTATATATTCTGTGCACACTGCTCTGATACTGTACAGTATTATCATCCTGTTATAATATTGGAGTGTTTTCACTGTTGTTTGTATTGTTACAATTTTCCAGCGGAGTGTTGTGTGTAAATATTCTTTGTTCTACAACATCCCATTTGGACTGATCACTGTCTGAACCCATATAAGCTTTTCATCAGTTTCTAATATATAAAAACGGTTTATAAAAAAGTGTTCTAAATCACATCTTGGCTATCTACTTTCAACGCTATATTAATTTACACGAGTTTTGCTCTTTTTTCGGAGTTAGTGGGTGGCTCTTAAAAGAGCCGTTGAGGAAAAGTAGTGAAGCCTTTATTTCTTTTTGGGCGCTGCCTTTTTAGGCTTGGCGGCTTTAGGTTTTGCCGCCTTAGGTTTAGCCACTTTTGCCTTTTTGGGGCTCTTGGCTGCTTTCTTAGCGGCCGCTGGCTTCTTTGCCTTCTTGGGGCTCTTCGTCGCCTTCTTAGCGGCTGTGGCGGCGGGTTTCTTAGCCTTCTTGGGCGATTTCTTCGCGGCGGGCTTCTTTGCCGCTGCGCTCTTGGGCTTCTTGGCAGCAGCGGGCTTTTTGGCCGCGGGCTTCTTCGCTTTAGGTGCCGCTTTCTTGGCCGGCTTCTTCTTGGTCTCAGCTTGCTGCTTGTTGAGCTTGAATGAGCCCGAGGCGCCGGTCCCTTTGACCTGCACTAAGGTGCCTTTAGTCACCAGGCTCTTGATGGCGATCTTGACGCGGGAGTTGTTCTTCTCCACGTCGTAGCCGCTGGCGGCGAGAGCTTTCTTCAGGGCAGCGAGGGACACGCCGCTCCTCTCCTTAGATGCAGACACAGCTTTGACGATGAGCTCACCGACACCTGGACCTGCTTTCTTGGCTTTCGCAGCTGACTTCTTCTTGGGCGCTTTGGCTGGGGCGGCAGCAGCCGGGGCTGGAGCGGTTTCTGCCATCTCTCTCGGATTAGATCTGCAGTCTTCCAAACGCTGTCTGGTTTCAGCAATGAACAGCGGTCTAGGGCGCTGCGCTCTTAAATAACACATGAGAACCTTATAGACTCAACCCGCCCTGCTCGGTGTCTGTGTGCATCCACGAGCTCCTCACGTTTGTGTTTTCTTCTCTTACATTTGGGACAAAACTGGAGCGGTAAAATAGTTTGTCGCTGTCAAAACAAAGTGAGCATCAAGCAGAGGTTCTGAGCTTTCACTGGAGACTAAAATACGCGGAGAGGAAATGTTTCTTTTGCCTCCGTCAGACCAAATCCAAGGCGAGCATCAGCCACGGGAAAAAGCCGCGTGTACATTTGATGCCTCGTTTTAATTGAAAAGTTGATAAAAGCCTGAACGCGTCCACTGTGTGTTCAGAAAACAGTCTGAATGCAACTTTAATGAAATCAGCATTAGTGAGGGGCGTGAGGAGGCTTTCATACAGCTGTTGTTTTGGGCAACTTGAAACACACGAACATCATCCGGAGGATCCGAGACTGTTTGTGACTCTCCTGTCTGGCCATCATCTTCGCTCAGCAGATGATCTGTCCTTATAATAATAATATTAATAATAATAAATATATAGCCTAAGTCTGATCACGGAAGTATTAATATTTTAACTTGTTAAATAATTTTTCATAAGGTGATATACACGTATCACTAAATGAAAATGTAAGGCGTCATATTTGTTTCTCCTTATTAAAATTCACCTTAAAATACAACTTATTTGTATTACTATTTCTTATTTCCCTCCTTGCTTGTACTTTTCTGGACAATGTTTGAAACTTTGCTAAATGAATAAATGTAAATACTAAAGCACAGGTCACTTACTTTAGTTTTGTTATATTTTAACTACTATTAAATGCTAATTCATAAAATAGTTGTATTATTTTGATATATATTTGCACAGATGTTGGGTTTTGGTCAGGCTATGTAGTAGTTTGGCTCTAACCCTAAACAAACACACTAGATCAAGATAACGGTGTTCAGAATTACACAGGCGGGTTTTAAACTGGGATTGGTACTAAAGTCTGAAGGACACTGGAGCTGATAATAACTCGGTAAAACATTTTGATTTTTTCAATATTCAAAAACAAAAAAATGTAGCTTTGTTGGGAGTAAGTTGTTTAACTTACTCCTAAAAGGGGTCACGTCAGGGGTCACAAGGGTTTTCTGACCCAGGACAATATTTTTCTTACTTTTGCTCATGTCAGAAGAAATGGGGCTCTCAGGAAACAGTAATTATACATTTTCCTCATGTTTCACTATGTAAGTGAGAAGATTTTTGAGTAGTGAGGCTGAAGATATTTTGTGCCTCACATGTAAAATAAAAACATTCACCATCTCTCTTTAACCCTGAACCAAAACTTGGAAAACTTCTCGGCCTAAAACAACATACTGTGGACAATGATGTCCTAAAATGGATATAATTTTGCTCTTGAAACTGATTGAACCATGATAGAGTTATTTTATTCATAAACTAACAGTATCAGGGTTTCCAGGTTGGTTTGGCTGGTTGCAGTGAGATGCGTCGGCGGTATGATGAAACAACTTAATTTTGACGTTGAATCTAAATCTACGTTGAGTCTAAATAATAATGTTCTAGGAACTTTCTTTTTAGTTTTTTTTCTACAATAAAATAATGTTCCCAGAACATTGCAGAAAGGTTGTTTTTAAATGACTTAAACATAACTCATACAGAGTGTTCCCTAATAATTATTTTTAGGTTTCATATTTTGCAACCATAAAATAACATTACAGGGTAGTTATTTTTAAATAAAATAAAAATAGCTCATACAGAATGTTCCCTAATGGTTATTTTTAGATTATTATTTTTATAACCATCAATTAAAACTTTGCAGATGTTTTTGTTTAATGACGTGTACACAGCTCTGAAATTATTGTAATTCAGCATATAATAAAATGTAGTAATCTTGAAAGATTTTCAAAGCACAGTGATTAATTTGATTTAGTTCACATTATTCTTTGGCTACATCTCTTTCATGAAACAAGGACAAGCTGTTCATGTCCTCTGAATGGGTGAAACCCTCAGGCTCGGTTACCTCTCAGTGACATCATGAGTATCATTATGTGCACCAGTTTTAAAATTAAGTGTATTTTTTTTTTTCTTCTAATTGCATTTTCTAGGACTTCTGCATGGCAGCAGCAGACTGAGAGAGAGTTTTGACAGATCATTTCTTGTGAAATTGTCTAATTTCATTGCACTGTTTTGTCCAATTTAATATTTAAAACACAAAGGATTCCAGTGAGAGATTTTTTTTCCTTGGTGTCCAATCCTGCTCCTGGAGGGTCACTGTCCTGCAGAGTTCAGCTCCAACCCCAATTAAACACACCTGAACCAGCTAATCAAGGTGGTACTGTATAAACACACAACTACCTGACAAATATTCTGACTGAAACTCTCTCCCCCAGTTTCACAGACAAGGCTTAAGCTAGTCCCAGACTAAAATGCTTGTTTGAGGTGTTTTAATTGAAAGCAAATATGTCTTAAAATATGTCAGTGCCATTGTTTTGTCTCAAGATGATCACCAGTAATGTTTTTTCTAGTTTATAAGATGCTTAAATACCCTAATTGAACTAAGGCCTAATCCTGTCTTAGGCTAAGCCCTGTCTGTGAAACCAGGCATCTGACTCTTCCATCTGGATTGGAATATCCTCAGAACAGGCTGCGCGAGAACAAGGCCGGTTACTTTCACTTTCGCTTTAAATGAATTCGTTTTGGCTTGCTTAGCTTCTTACATTTTTCATTCTTGTTCTGAATCCTGTTAAATTGAAAGGGTCTTTTGTTGAGTGAGGAGAACTAAAATAACCATTATCTAATGGCAGAGCGAGAGGCTCCAACATATGCAAACACATTCATTCTCTTACAGGCTTCTACACAGACACACACACAGTCAGATACATGTTCACAGGAATGGCGGTTATATTTACATCATTTATATTCTGATTAATAAAAATGTCCACAGGTATGCGATCACAGTTAGTCAACACATGCACACTAGAACATTTTTCATCTTTGACCAGTGTCTGTGCTATTTTTCTCCAGATGTTATGGCCAATAAAAATGTTTTGTACTCTTTTAGACTAAAGTTGTGGCTATCTCATAACCCCCTCGCACAAGCGCTGGTTAATGTGGACATCTGTTGTTGTTCTGTCTCTAGTTTAGTTTTCTACTGTGAAACAACGGCCCGGGCCAGCGCTGCCATCTTGTGGAACAACTGATTAGTGCAAAACACATTCAGTGCACATGTAAATCAGATGTGAGTACTGTTCTAGAGACGAAATTTAGAGCTTGAGAACTATGGGGATGATTAGAAGACCATGATTGATAAGGGCCAATGGAGGGAATTTGGCCAGCACACCGGGCTACACCATACTCTTTACAAGAAGTGCCATGGGATTTTTACTGACACAGAGTCAGGACCTCAGCTTAAGGTCTCATCTGAAGGACGGTGCTTGTTACACTATACTGGGGCACTGGGAACACACAGAGCACAGGACGAGCAGCGCCCCTGCTTAGCTTCAGTTGACCAGTCTTGAGCTACAGGGTGATTTGACTGTGGCTAATTTAAAAAAAAAGAGATTTTGTTGCTCAGTACATACTGTTACGGTCCTCTCCCAGTCTAGGGTTGGGAGAGGGAGTAACAGGCTAAATTATATTGAAAATGATAACATTAGTAAAAATAAACGTGGAGGAATCACTTCAGTCCTCTGCCCCAGAAATACAACAATTGCTGGAGTTGGCAAAAGTAAACAGTTTATTGAATTTCACAAAATAAAGATAAACAAGAAAAAGGAAGTATTAAATGTCTTCAGGAGAGGGCCCTTACTAACTAAAAACAGGGATAAACATTACATACAAAAGAAATTAGCACCCTCTTCCTACTGCTTCCAACCATTAAACTAAAAGATACAACGACTTAATATACTGTAACAAAGAAATAGACTTGGGTAGAAACTCACTAGCTGTATCACAGCAGACAACAGGGAAATCAGAGTTTACTTTTAACAGGAAAACACAAGTTTTCAGATTCAACAGGAGATCTCTAAAGGTCTTTAAAGATCTCTCAAGACTGGTAATCAACATGAATATGGGGTAACACTTAACTCACAGCAGAAGAACACACAAGTTCTCAATTTCAACAGAATTAAGGAGTTCTCAAAGCACAAGTCTGGAGTAGGGGATAAGTGAACCTCTCTCAACACTGTTTCTTCTGCTCTCTTAGACGGATCGGTCTCTGCCGCACACTCTCAATGACGAGCTTTAGCTCTGGACAGTTAGTGACTGTTAAACAAGCAGAGTGAGAGAGAGACACAGAGAGAAAGAAAACAACACATGGCAACATAAACACACCTCAATCATGAATATTAATACATTACAGCCTCAGGACGTAATAAAACAAGTCAAGTCATCTTCATTTATATAGCGCTTTTTCACAATATAGATTGTTTCAAAGCAGCTTTACAGTGATAATAGGACAATTAATGGACAGAGATTATTTTGGCTTTACAGCAGCTCCAGGAAAAAAAGTTATTGAGCTAAATTAAGTTTTTGATTGAATCACTTCCGTTGTAAACATCGTTAATTATTAACTTAGGGGCAGCTTAAATGACACCTTTTAACTGAAAACAGAAGACATTTAATGCGTTCTTGCCATTCATTTGCGTGTTTAGTCTATAGGTATGTGCGTTTGAATGTGTATGTGTGCAGACGCTTAGTCTTTTTTTACAAAGTGGCATTGCCAAATTACTTGTCTGGCATAATAGAGAATTATAGATACATATTAAAAATACAAATGAACTACTTATTTCAGACTGTTGTGATGTGGTTTCTCCACTGCATGGATCTTCGTGTGTATCTTCAGGTAGCGTTTAATAGTGAAACTCTTTCCACACTGATCACACGTGTGCGGCTTCTCTCTGCTGTGGATCCTCTCATGTGTTTTCAGAGATGATGACTGACTGAATCTCTTGTCACATTGTGAACACTTGTAAGGTTTTTCTCCAGTGTGAATTCTCTGGTGCTCTTTTAAACATTTTGTTGTAGTAAAAGTCTTCTCACACTCAAAGCACATGTACTCTCTTAGACCAGAATGTATTTTCTGATGTTCTTGTAAACTCTGCAGCAGTGTAAATCTCTTTCCACACACAGAACAAGAATGTGACTTCTCCTTTGTATGAACTACCTGGTGTGTCTTCAGATTTGATGTCTTAACAAATGTTTTTCCACATTGATCACATGTGAACGGCTTCTCTCCAGTGTGAACTCTCATGTGTTCTTTAAGGTGTGATGATTGTGTGAAACTCTTCCCACACTGATCACATGTGAATGGCTTCTCTCCGGTGTGGATCCTCATGTGAATCTCAAGACTTTGCTTTGTTGTGAAACTCTTTCCACACTGAAAGCAGGTTGTAGATTTCTTGGCTCTTGTTTTCTTTAAAAATGTATTTTTAGTCTTTGAGCGACTCAAAGGTTTTTCTACAGATTTGTCATGATGTTTCTCCTCCACTTCACTCAGTTCTTCACTCTCCTCCTTCACTTCCATCAGGTCTGAAATGAAAGGAAAAAAAAAAAAAATCATTTTCAGTGTATCAAAACAATTCAAAGAGAGAAATATAGAGTGAATGGAGATACTAGTGAGCACTGATGTAACAGCAGAAAATGGACAACTGCTATAAAATATTATAATTTTGATGCTTTTGGATAAATTAATTAGGACTATTGATCTTCCGATTATTATTTTTAAAACATTATAGGCACAAATCCCATGTTTCTGTAGTGAGAACTATTACATATATTTGATCAATGACACAATGATCTAATAATCTAATGTAGATAATTGTGGGGCAGTTGTGGCCTAATGGTGAGACAGTCAGACTGGTAACCTGAAGGCTGGGGGTTCGATTCTCAATACTAGCAGGAAATGACTGATGTGCCCCTGTGAATGGCTGCAAACTGCTCCAGCTGTGTGTGTGTGTTCACTATTCACTACCCCTAATGTGTGTGCACTAACTTGGGTTAAATGCAGAGGACAAATTTCGAGTATGGGTTATCATACTTGGCCTTCACTTGTCACTTTATTCAATATTTCCCCGCCAGCGTATTTGAAAAAATAAAAAAAGCCAGCGAGTGCCAGCATTTTTGATCATTTTCACAAAAATTTCCTGGCCCCCAGAATATTTTGTTGTATGAATATCTTAGCATGCAACACATCAAAAAAAACCATGGCAGATAATTATTAGGGCTGGTCACACCAGACTTTTCGTTCCATTAACTTCCATTCATACACAATATGAATATGGGCAAATTTGGTGAATTCACTTGACGTGAAGACGTGTGACCAACAGAAGATCGAGATGTCAGCTGAATTTAAAGAAGGCAAACTTTTTGCAGTCAAGTGGAGTGGGTTGTATATTTTTACATTTTGGAATTATTGTTATTAGCTATACAAGGGGCCGGCTTGTTTTGAATTATTACACTTATATTGACAAGTTGTCACCCCATTAATTATTCTAAATCTAAATTATTTTCCTTCATTCTACCTAGTGGTGCCTAGTAGTATAAACGCTATGAAGAGCTGTGCATGGGTGTACGAGCAAACCGTCGCTTCGACGCTACTAGAACTACCACCAATTTGCCCAATTTATGAGCGGCCTACCAGGAATTCTTCCAAATCTTCCGATGCCCACTCTGGACCTGTACATTATTACATAATATAATACAGAATGTGCATTTGAAGCTGTACTAGTTGCATGCTGATTTTTTAATTGTTTTATTTACATTGCAGAATGAAAAAAAAGAAAAATCAGAAAACATGCTTTTGTATTCTTTTATTTTAGTGAAATTCTTTTATGAATGAACAATAAACACCAACCTCTTTGTTCTTCAGTATCTTCAGTGTGTTTCATTCTGCAGGGTTCTGGATCACTCATGTTCTCACTGTCCTCTTTAATAAACTCAGTCTTTGCAGATTTCAGACTTCCTGATGCTTTGATGCTCCTCTGATGGGAATATTCCAGCATTTATTGGAGAATTACTGTGGGAGGAGCTTCACTGATGATGTGAGTGATGCAGGAGGAGCTTCACTGGTGATGTGAGTGATGTGGGAGGGGCTTCACTGATGATGAACTGCACAGGGAGGAACTGATCTGTCAAAATAAAAAAATATCAGTTACTAGGTTTGTTTTATATTGATGTCTTAATAGCAGATTATAAATAATGTAAATCTTCCAAATATAAATAATGTAGTGTTATAAGTGTACATACATTTTAAAAAATTAAAATATAAAAAACTTTGCAGGATTTATGATATAGAGGATGTGGCTGTGATGTCACGCCGCATTGAGTTCTGGGTAACTTCTTTGTTTATCCGCCATGTTGGATCGCACAGCCTTTCCGTTAAGTTTAGTGCAGTAATTTGTTTTCTGATTGTGAAAAATGTCACCATTGTATGTCACTAATCCTGCATCGATAATGGCGATAGTAACTGATCATCATTCTGAGAGAAAACTGGACAATGAAAAATGCCTTTTCTACGTATAAAAACACCAAGGGAAGCAGGGCCAGGATAAGTATTTATTGTATTGTTATATATTGTGTTGACAACTCATCACTTAAATATTTACCATCTTATATTCTGCATAATTGGGTGTTTTTAAATAAAAACTTACAAAAACTATGTTTTAGGGCTGGACGATATGGCGATATATAATATTGATATAAGTGATCACTCGATTTAGACCTATCTATTGTAGCTATATAAAGCATTCACATGCATATTGCTTTATGTATTTCCCCGGCGTCGAAATCAGGCACATCTAAATGTCAGGAAACACGATTCCTGGCTGCATGTCAATATCCATGGATTAGATTTCTTTGACATGTTATAAGGAACACTTTTGAGCCCAACCTTTAGTGTAATCGTTTGTTTTACTCGCGTTTTCGCAGTTTTCCCTGTTAAATCCAGTCATGCAGCAGGTTCTTTAGCCGATCAATCCAGCTGAAGGAGCTCGTTCCGGCGGGAAAGTGACGTCAATGCATAACGCGTCATCACAGTCTGTGAAAAGGGTTTATAAATAAATAAAATACATGGTCATATGGAGAACATAAATATCAGGGGAGTCTATTAATTTGCATAAATGTTGGCATACAGTTTTAAATGGTTTATGTGTTATGAAGAAGAACGGAGTATTTACTGGAATATACATTCTTTACACACACATTCGCTGATACAGTCAGGTAAAAAAAAAAAAATCAAAACAATGAATTCATCATCGCAATAACCGCGTCCACGTCCATCTCATCTGGATATTATCTCGCGGTATTATCTACGCGTTTACACTCAGCTACTCTCGCGGAGATTATCATCTCTACATGGCTATAATAATTCAGATGTTTAACAGCGAAATAGGGTTATATGGAGTTTTAAACGAGTGGATCTTGTATAGGCTACTGTTGCCATGCGGGAACAGAATGTGATTTCAGAGACTAATAATGAACCCAGACAAACTCAACAGTTTTATTTCAACATGAACTCATTTATGTTTTGTTTAATTGATGTAAAGTTAGCATATCTTTATTGGGACATGACTTGACGAGTGATTCCGTGAGTTCATATTTATTTCTTAGCAGTTTAAACTACATATCAAGCATTTATGTAACAATATCTCATTTTTACATTAATGACTGTTACGTTAAATAAAGTTCATAAATAATGGTAAGCAAGTTATTTTATCGTTGAACCTGGGGCCTGTACCATGAAACCGGATTAGCTGGCTAGCCAGGTAACTTTTAGATTAGTTTGCGCCAATCCTGGGTTTTAGGTACCATGAAAGTGACTTGGCTTTTAGCGGTGTTCATCAGCATAGTAACTTAAGGCCCCGATATACTTCAAACGAAGTTCTTTTTCGTTTAGGGGTAAAACGAAGTTCGGAATGCATGAGCTGCCATACACTGTAATCGAACATCTGACGCCGCCCACACTGCTGAGAGATCTTACCTCAACGAACTCAACGGATCAAATGAGTCAGTGAAGACTTCCACGCGAAAGAAGGCGAAGCCTCAGCGCACATCTCCTTATCGTCACGGACCAATAGAGACAGAGCACAAGTAAGGAAGTTAAAAAGAATGTTAATTATAATAATATTCATGGTGTTGAATTACATGAAATTAGAGGATAAGTTAAATCAAATGGTGTTTTGGTGCCCCCTAGTGGTTAATACATTGCAGACAGTCATTATTTTGTCCTTTTGCGCCTACCGTAGTTCAGCAGAAAATGGCTGACACTGCTGCGGGTAAGTTTCTCTTCTCTCCTGTTTATTGTTGATGCAAAAACTTGAGAAAATTAGATCCAGGCGGTCCAGCAATGATTATGTTAGAGATCAAATAAGGAATAACAATATATTTATTATTTATATACATTTATTAATTAAAAATTATAGAGAGAAACAAATTAAGTAATTAATGGTTAATAATAAAATCTAGAGTATTGTAAAATCCAGAGTGTTGTATCTAATAGATGAAGATGAAGAATATACAGAAAGAAGGAACAAAATTAAGACATTTGCAGAATGAAATGAGAGATAGAAGAGAAGAAGCAGAAGACCAAAAAAAAAAAAAAAACCAAAGGAAAAAGCTAAACTATCAACGACTCAGTCCATTTTATACCATAATTATAGGGAAATTTACATCCCACTCAAACTTATATTTTGGTCTAATAAGAAAAGGTCAAATGGATTTATCCATTATGTCATAGACTGGTCAAAAAATAGATTAAAATAGATATAGGGGTTGTTTTGACACCCCTAAGGGAATTTTGCAGATCTTGCATTATCACATGTCTGAAGGAATGGATATAAAAGGTACATCAAGTTCAAATGAGCAACTAATTCTGAAAACACCATCACTTCTGCAGTTCTTGGCAGGCGTCCAATATCTAACCACAAACGTGTCAACATGACTTGTCACATTGGAACACTTGAAGAACAATTAAATATAATAAGCATACATACCCTTAAATATAAAATAAGAATAACCATAAGGGTACAATAAAAAGTAAATACTTGAAAATATGATGAGAATTAATATATGGAGTAGGAGTATATGAATATACAGGTGCTGGTCATATAATTAGAATATCATCAAAAAGTTGATTTATTTCACTAATTCCATTCAAAAAGTGAAACTTGTATATTATATTCATTCATTACACACAGACTGATATATTTCAAATGTTTATTTCTTTTAATTTTGATGATTATAACTGACAACTAAGGAAAATCCCAAATTCAGTATCTCAGAAAATTAGAATATTACTTAAGACCAATACAAAGAAAGGATTTTTAGAAATCTTGGCCAACTGAAAAGTATGAGCATGTACAGCACTCAATACTTAGTTGGGGCTCCTTTTGCCTGAATTACTGCAGCAATGCGGCGTGGCATGGAGTCGATCAGTCTGTGGCACTGCTCAGGTGTTATAAGAGCCCAGGTTGCTCTGATAGTGGCCTTCAGCTCTTCTGCATTGTTGGGTCTGGCATATCGCATCTTCCTCTTCACAATACCCCATAGATTTTCTATGGGGTTAAGGTCAGGCGAGTTTGCTGGCCAATTAAGAACAGGGATACCATGTTTACTTTTATCAGAGAACATAACTTTGGACCACTCAGCAGCAGTCCAGTCCTTTTTGTCTTTAGCCCAGGCGAGACGCTTCTGACGCTGTCTGTTGTTCAATAGTGGCTTGACACAAGGAATGCGACAGCTGAAACCCATGTCTTGCATACGTCTGTGCGTAGTGGTTCTTGAAGCACTGACTCCAGCTGCACTCCTTTTTCCTTTTGTGTCTTGCCCTCCTTGTGCAAGGTGTCAATGGTCGTCTTTTGGACAACTGTCAAGTCAGCAGTCTTCCCCATGATTGTGTAGCCTACAGAACTAGACTGAGAGACCATTTAAAGGCCTTTGCAGGTGTTTTGAGTTAATTAGCTGATTAGAGTGTGGCACCAGGTGTCTTCAATATTGAACCAACCGTCTCCATTGACTTTAGCGCGAGGCTGCCTTCTTGTCATTTCTGGCTTACAACAAAAAACAGAACAATGTCTATAAGCTGCTGTGTGACAAGGTGTACAGCTAACAAGCTAAAAAACCCAGAAATAAGTTTTTATAAGCTGTCGACCCCAAAAAACGAATGTTTAAGGACACAAAAGTGGATACAGGCAGTGAGACAGATCGCAACGGGTCATATTACTATAAGAAATACACTGGAGGGGAACGTAATCGGTGACAACATATGCTAAACAAACAAACAAAAACAAACCATTCATTATTTTTAATCATGTCAAAGAATTATTTCACCTGTCGCCGAATACGTTCCCCTCCAGTGTAGTATCCACTTTTGTGTCCTTAAACATTAGTTTTTTGGGGTCGACAGCTTATAAAAACTTAGTTCTGGTTTTTTAGCTTGTTCGCTGTACACCTTGTCATTATAGCAGCTTTTAGACATTGTTCTATTTTTTGTTATAAGTCAGAAATGACAAGGAGGCAGCCTCACGCAATACAAAGTCAATGGAGACGGTTGGATTGTTTTCCCCCCCGGTGGGCGTGGTTTTCAGATTATGACGTGTGTCGCTTTGTCTCTGTGGTGGCATGAAGGTGTTTTGCAGCTGAAACAAACTTTTCCTGAAAGTTAGCTTTGGCAATCGAACTTCCAAAAATAACACAAAACGAACTTTGTTTTGGCCTGATTTTGTTCGAAATGACGTCACATCAGTTCATTCTTCGATTTCGTTTTAAATATATTGGGGACTTTACGCTCCACGGCTAACCTGCTCCAGGGCAGGTTATGTTCTGGTTCAGAGATCTCAAACTGAAATTGGGCCAACCAGATGTGAGCAAAGTGACACTGACACAACGCAATAAAGTCACTCCCCCAGTTTCTCTTCCTCCAAATTAAAGGCCACTATATAGTTGTAAGCTGTAAATAAACTTTAAATATGACTACATGTGACCTTACATGTTTGAGTCTCTATTGCTATATATAGCTATTATCAACTATAACTAACTTCACAAGTTTCACTTGCACTGATAGAGCAAGATAATTTCTTTTATTTGTCCTCTTTCATGGTCAAGTATTTTCTTAAGTGTAAATGAGTATACTTCATTTTCTTCAATCACTTAAAGTCCCTGTAAAGTAATTTTAAAATATGTGTTCTGAGTTTGTCACACCGCAGAAAAATGTGTTATTAACCACCCAGCCAAATTTGAATGATTAAAAAAATCGGCAAGTAAATGAAATAAGTTATCAAAATCTCGAAAAAATGAGTAGTATTCTCTGCTCTCAAACGCTGGGGGCGTGTCGGATGTCGGCGCTGAAACCACACCCACTCGGGAGAGCTGCCGTCTCAACTTACTTGTCTAATGAGTCAAACATACTGATGCATATAAACAAAAGAATCACATTAGATGGTTGCAAATTTTAGTAGAGTTACTGTGGACTACCTACTAATTATAACATAAGCACACACGGCAACTTACACTCATTGGTGGGCACGCCGACTGTTGTCGAGTCGACAGATGACGGCACTGCGAGACGGGAGGATGAAGGCCGCCCCATATCATCGGTTGTCGGTGGGACGGGACGACGAAGGCCGAGGCGTGAGATAGTCGGTTCAGCCCCATTCACCAAAAACAGCGGATTATCAGTGAATCCCAGCTGTCTGATGAAAGTTTGTAAAACTATCCGTGTAGAACGATCACTTTAGAGACAAAATTAATCCACCCTTTCTTCATATCATCGTTTTAGGAAATTTAAATAAGGCGGAGACCGAGCTGTATTGTAAATTATAACAACCATGTAATATGCATTTGCAGCGTGACAAAGGCATTACTAGCTAAATGTGCAAAGGGCTGTATAACTAACGACACTCGAGACTGGCGCCGCCCCTAACGCTACATGCTCGGTGGCTCCAGTGCGTCATCGAACCCCCGATTTAGCTCCGCCCACAAAATCCTGAACAGAAAATTGGTGAAAAACTGTTTAACGCTCTAACTTCACAATTCAGCACTACACAATTCACAGTCTTTGTAATGTGTTTCAGCAATACATTTGTAACATTTATAACGTGTTTAGAAACATTTAATAGAATTGACTTTACAGGGACTTTAATCATTAGCAAAAGAGTTTTGAATCGCGCTGGCTCTCTCACGAGAAGTGAATCAAAGTTTATCTCTGTTGCAAGGCATGTGATTGGCTGTTCACCAGTGATGCCATGCATTCATGTGCACGCGCACCACAAACTCAGGATCAAAGCCTGAATTGAGAAAGTTGATGATCATCATCATGGTACCAACAAAGCCGGATTGGAGTGGTTTGGTTTTGTCAACTCGAAACTAATCCTATAACCCTGAGTTTGTTCAACTACCATCATGGTACAGGTCCCTGCATCTTCCTCAGATGTTGATCTTATCAAGCGTGCCACACGAGTTCTGAAAAGTAAAGTTCTTAATTTTGTCTAATGTAATACCATATTGTTTAATCTCTTTTATAAAATGTTCAAAGTTTGGCTTAGCTTTAGTCAATTTTTTCACATGAATTTAATATTTTCCAAGTAAAATAAAAGAGTTGTATAAGGAAGCACATTGTACTTTTGGAATCAACATTGTCTTGTACAAACAAAAACAAACAAACAAAAAAAAACTACACTACATCATACAGATCAATTTGTATACATGTTCCAAATTAGAAACATCCAACCAACACATGTTTTTTTTTTATAATTCAAGTTTTTATTATTTTCATCTGGTACATGACAAATTCATGCAAAACACAGATTACAGATATATATAAATGCTACACTTAGGCCAAAATATATACAGTGGTTGCAATCAACAAAAATAAACAAATACTAAATGAGGAAAAAGGGACAGAGAAGAAAATAAAAACCAGTGATCTTGCATATAAGTAGTGCAAAAATAATAAGAAGTCAAAGTTAGTGTGTCACATGGGTAGACAGCGTCACATAGGACCAAAAATCTTCCCAGACAGGGATACACACTGGGACACATCCTCTGTTCTTATTATGTAGTTTGTAAAGCAGATGTTCATACGAGGCTGTCTTTGTCATTATGTTGACCCATTCTTTTAACTCTGGGGTTTTGGGAGTTTTCCAGTGTTTCAAAATGACTCTAGACGTCACAGAGACCTCCACCATAATCACTGTGAACTCTCCATTTGAAATATTTGGCATCTGCTCCGTCTCCCAATAGACACAATTTTGGTGATAATGGTATTGTTGTTCCAAGCCATTTACTCAAAATATTTAGAATTTGGTGCTATAAAGGCTGAATAATTGGACACTCCCAGATACAGTGAATAAAAGTACCTCTGTCCTTTTGACATTTCCAACAAACATTATTGTTTGTCAGACCCATTCTATTAAGTCTAAGAGGCGTCAGATAGAACCTGTGTATTATTTTGTACTGTGTAAATTGCCCTCTGGCTTCTCTTACGTATTTACCTGTATTTGACAATTTTTTTCTAATCTTCAGCCCCAATAACAGCCCCAATGTCCTTTTCCCATATTGTCTTTAAATTTGTCCAATCATTGCTGAGCACATTGGTCATCCTGTAGAATACAGAGGCTTTTTGTTGGGAATGAGGCAGTGTTAGGAAGTCCAAGATATGGTTTCCGTCCGTGTACTGGATTTTTGTAGAAACACAATTTCTAATTTGTAGGTATTTCCAGAAATGTTCTTTTCCCTTTAGATTATACTTCTGTACAAGGCTATTATAGGACATAAACACACCCTGTTCAAATAAGTCTGCCACAGTGCACAAGCCATTCATATACCATTTCTTCCAGTATAGGTGATTTCCCGATACAAATAGCAGAATTATGCCACAGGGAAGAGTACGGTTGTTTACATTCTGATATTTTATGCATCTTGTGAATCTTCGCCCATACCTCTCTGGAATACCTCATAATAGGATTTGTGGTCATGTCTGAACACTGAGACAAATGCTCAATAGGGCTGTATGGCTAAGACAGAGTTTTCTCAATAGTAACCTAATCTAATCTAACCTAATCTAATTGAGAATTATTGTTCCAATGTTTGGCCAATTTGGCCATTTCATAAGATAGAGCTGAGGGTCTGGTAGTCCCAACCCTCCCTTATCCCGAGAGGCACATCATTTGTTAAGCTTTATCCTGGGCCTTTTCCCATTCCATAGGAAACGTTTAACCATTATATCATATTGATTAAAAATCAACTGTGGTGTTGTAAGTGGTAGCATCATAAGGACGTTAAGCTGGGGCGAGACCACCATCTTGATTATATTCACTTTCCCCCATAAAGTTAACTGGATTTTCCCCCATTTTCCAGGTTATTTCTTATGTTTTGTAAAAGTGGTGCCAAATTTAACATAGGAATCTCTTCTAACTCCCTGCTTTTCTTGATACCCAAATATTTTATCCCTCTTGGGATCCATCTGAAGCCAAATTTAGTTAGCACATTTGCATTACATATTCCGGATATAGGCATTGCTTCAGACTTTGTCCAGTTAATCTTATATCCAGACAATTTAGAATAGGATTGAACTGTCTCCATTAAATGAGGTAAAGACTTATCTGGATCTTTTACTAAGGCCAAAATGTCATCAGCATATAAAAACAGTCTGTGTTCTTTGTCACCTCCCTTTATGCCTAGAATGTTTATATTAGCCCTGATAGCAATGGCCAATGGTTCCAATGTGATATTGAACAATAATGGCGACAGCGGACATCCCTGCCGTGTCCCCCTGGTAAAGTCAAAAAACGGGGAGACTTTACCGTTGGTAATCACGCATGCCTTAGGTGTTTTATACAATGTTTGGACCCACTTTATGAAACATGGCCCAAACCTAAAATTTGACAACGTTGTAAATAAAAATTCCCAATGAACCTGATCGAATGCCTTTTCTGCATCGGGTGAAAGGGCAACAGTTGGTTCTGGTTCTTCACTGTTTAGCTAAATTAAGTGTAGTAACCTTCTCATGTTGTCTGTTGATGACCTATTCATCATAAATCCAACTTGATCAGGGTTTATAATATTGGATAACACCTTCTCTAACCGTAATGCCAGAATTTTACTTAAAATCTTACAATCTACATTAATCAGGATTATTGGTCGATAATTTGAAGGTTCAGTGGAATCTCTATTTTTCTTAGGAATCACAGATATTAGAGCATTGTTAAAAGAACAAACCCACATTTGCTAAAGATTCCTATTTATCTCTCTTTTTTTCTGGGACAATGATAAACACAAATTCTGCATTTATGAATTTCTTTACAAATGCATAATTTATGTATTTTAATGACTTCGGCTAAAAGTCAAGATAATTCAGTTCAACTTAACTATGTGGTGAAGGTACACAGATATGATTAAATAAATAAAAATAATAATAATAATAATACACATACTTTGTGCTTAAAATGAGTCTAAAATGCAAAATAATAGTTAAAACAGTTGTAATTTTTGTAATAGGACTAGACAGTAGCTAAAAACAGCTTGTGAAAATAAAAATATTAAATTCAATAATGTTAAAAAAACATTTGTTAAATGCCATTTTATATTTATCTTCTTATATTTGTTATTTTATTTTTATAATGTAATGTGCTTTTGTAAAGTCATACTAATGTTATAACAGGCATATTGTTTTGAACTGCTTTCACATGGTTCCACTGTTAAAAAATTAAAATTAAATAAAAAAAAAACACTGGCAGCAGGGTTGCCAGCCAGTTACTGTAATTTTTACAGTAGTGTTTCTGTAATTTAATTTACAGAATTTTACTGTAATCGAGAATGCAGTAAAATTCTAAATTAAATTACAGAAACACTACTGTAAAAATTACAGTAACTGGCTGGCAACCCTGCTGCCAGTATTTTACTGTAAAATTTACAGTAATTTATATATTTTGTATACTGCACTTTTACAAAAAAAAATATATATATATATTGTATACTACATTTAACACTTCTTTAAATAGCAAATACACACATTCAAATAAATTACTGTGAAAAATACAGCATTTTTTTTTTTTTAAAGCTGTATTTTTCACAGTAAACTACTTGAATGTGTGTATTTGCTATTTTTAAAGAATATGTAAAATGCAGTATACAATATATTTTCCCTATTGGCAGCTGAATTTTAAATTTAAACTATTAACAGCATAAGCTTTAAACAAATTTAACTGCATAAAGTGTTGTATAATGCATAACTTAATTCACCAAAAAAAAATTATATATTTGATGCTTCTTAATCTTGAAAAACATGTCAAAATGTAACATATAACTTTCAAATTTACATGAAGAAATGCCATAAAAAGTGTATTATTTTGAATTTTATTTAGAAAATCATTTTATTTTTTAAATGGACATAACAGTGTCATGAAAATGTTTTTAAATCACTTATTGGCCATCATGGCCCTTCACACAAAGAAATACGCAAACTGCGTTATAACTATAACTTGACCAACATGGTCTTATAAAAACATTTCTTAAAAACCAGATCACTTTCATCATTTCATGAACAGACCAACATGGCCAAACAACAAGTCCAACAAACTTGCGATCAAAAAAGAACAATTCTGCTCCAGATGATGTTCCATCCCAGGATTCAAAGAGAGGCTAGAAATATTGAAAGGAACAAAGAGGACAATACATCGGATATATTACATAATAAAACTTTCAGAGACTGATAGAGGGATGACAGATACAGTCAGTGACAGATAGAGGGATGATACAGTCAGATACAGATATAGAATAATAAAAGTAATAAAAGGAAAAATAGATCTCGGTGTGTGTGTATTTCTTATATTTCAGAAATTCCACTGAAAATCCATTACTTTGCACAGAAGAGTGGCAACATGTAGGTTGACCGCAACCTGTTTCTTCTGAACCATTTGGCCTGTTGTTTTAGATGGCACTTTTCCTTTCGTCTTTGTTCCTCTCTCCGGATAAATACCTACAAAGTGCCTAAAGGGTCAGGAAACAGACAGTTCAGATTGGTTTTTGGTTTTAGCTTTTGAGGCATGTAATCATGTTTTTGAAATTGTACCATGTGGACCTCCCACAAAGTTTTAGATGTCCCACTAATCAAAACACCTTAACTAATTTGTTAGCCAGCGTCAAATAGAGAGACATCTAAAACATTCACCCTAAAAAATAAATGTCTAATCTAGTTGAGAAACATTGTGTTAAAGACCTCAATTGATATAAAATGTATATCTAAAAGGGCAATACACGATGATCAGTTTGTTTAAGTGTCAACAAACACGCATGTATAGCTATCTGTAAATAGCACATTTCATTTCAAGTTAAAAAAGATTTGGTTTTGGTATGGTAATAAATTAACTATACAAGGCAAACTTTATATCAAACAGAGATGTTAAAGTGTTTGCATTACCTAAGTTAGCAAATGTCCACAAATACATATCACATCGGTTACGTTAACAGCATTGAGCAGCACCAATTTACGTGACACATCCTCCGTGAGAGGCCTGAACGCGTTGCGAGGCTTTTTCGTTTCGGCCCCCTGACTACTGAACTATAGGAGCTGACTGAGACACACCCATAGTTCATAATAGCCATTTCTCAATATGCGTTCTTGTCTGTACTTGTGTTCTTGTGAAACGTCATCAGTCGATGCCCAAGTACTGTTGCAATTCAAAGTTCACATCTAGCCAAGTACAGTTCCCTGGATGTGTTCTTGATCCGCCCCTTTTATCGAGGATGCATCGAGAGGTGACTTGTGCAGACTTGAGAAAGCCAGGTATCCCAGAATGCATCTCACACTAACCAGCAAGCTTCAATAGTAAAGGAGAAAACCCACGTAATTTAAACATATTACCGTTATTATGTCATTATATGTAGTTTTAAGAGTTTTTCAGGCGAGAATATACTGGTTTAAAGCTTTTGTATATCTAACGGGCGATCTTTGGTCTCATGAATTTATAATTTGTTCCCTGGCAAATCATTTTGGCTGAGGGCAAAGTGACGTTTCATAACTTTATATATTTTATATACTTTATATATATTTCATAACTATTTAACTTTACCGTTGTAGCCTACTAAAGCACTGATTTTGTATGTTTGACTGAATTGTTTGCTTTATTTTTTTATTGTATATATTCTTATACCTTTTATACTTTTAGAATGGCTATTATTGATCATTAAAACTGACATTTAACAAAAAGAGACAGGTGTGTTTTATCATATGTAGGAACCATGGACGAACCAGACAAATGAATCGTTCAGAGGATTCTTTTAAAACATAATTCCAGAAACCAAAACTCAGAGAATCTAGTTTTCGGCTCTAGTCCGTCTACAGAACAACCTTTGATAGGTACTTTTTATGGCACCCGTGCTTCCTGACTGCAGGAGAGGTGATAACCTTTAAACCAAAATGTAGCAACCAAATGGTCACCAAAAAGATAAAGACTCTTTGATCACCAGATCAAAAGAGAGACAGAGAGACAATGCAGGCCTCTTTTGTTTCTCTGAGGGACCTAACTTTACAGAAAACCCAACGAAGACTGTTCTACAACTAAAACTGCATCAAAATTGTTCCAAACAATTTTAAATGGACTTATCAAACATCTTTTAACTGCATACATTTTACATCATGTCCACAAATACTACCTGTAACCAGTTATGCTTTAGAACACCCACAATTCATGTAAATGTGATAACTCTTGAATGACTGATTGAAAGTATGCCTTATTTGGAATGAATTTAATTCTCTTTCTCTCTTCTTAATCATGGCTTGAATGAAATCTGTGTAAAAGTGTATCATATTCCATTTAATAGAAATTATGTCTAAAACGGTACTCTGCCAAAGCGGAGACCGGAGGTAACGCCTATGTATGATTGGGGCAGAGAAAAGCCACCTTTTGAAACAGGACGGTATCTGATTGGCCAAAACTCCTCTCAGAGGTGGGACAAACACCTAAGTTTAAATAGTCATATCGCAAGACGAAGAAGAAGAAAAACGAACGAGAAAACTAGAAGAAAGAACCGGTCAGCAGTGACCAGAGTAAGCAGAACAAAGAATAACTATGGAGTAACAAGAAGAACAGACAAGCAGCTCATTCAAGCCATCCAACTTTCACTCACTTTTCTTTTCTTTTACTTAATTTTCTTTTCCATTGAGTCTCGTGTTCTAAGTTTTGCCGCAAAGTTCAACCGACGACTTTTGCCGCTTCAACTTCAACTCCAGCGACAAAGAGACTTCCTTTCATTTTTCCAGCAAGCTAAAACATGATTGGTTTTTACCTAACCACCATCTGGACCTGAAAAGACAAATCATCGACTTGGAAAACGCTTCGCTGCACTCCGACGAGAAGATGCACATTTAAAGTCGACTCAAGCAAGTAGATACCTCCAGATTCTATCAACTGAACTGGTGCATTTAAATTAATGATTCATGGTTCGTTCAGGTCAGATCTTCTGAAGTGCATATTTTTGCTAGGAAACCTGTTCATCATATCACTCTCTCTCTCTTAAAACTCTTTCTCTCTCATTTCCTTTCGTTTACTGCAACACGTATGAATGTGTGTGTATGTATGTGTGTTTGTGTTAGATTAGTTTGTGTTAGAATAAATAAAGTCTCTTGTAGATTTTTAAAGAAAGTGTCTTGTATTATGTGCTTCTAAAATTTAATGTCTTAAACTGTCGATCTTGTTACCAAGCTATTATTTTCACGATAGTTGGATATTCATATCCGCTACAAGAGCTTATTACGGCTTGAGCAAATGAACGCTGGACGACTCAGTTGCTCGGTCGTAAATAAATGACTCTTTATAATTCCCTATAAATTAATTATTTCATTTGAGCTAATTTTACTTCTGTAGTTCCCTACACATATATCTCATTTTATTACAGCAAAGATAATCAGATGCATATTTCCTGAATCATATTAATATGTTTAATATTTTTGAAATGTTAATGAAAAGAAGCAGGGTTGTTTTATATGTCGTTTTGTTATAAATACTATACAGTGAAGATAATCGATGAACGCATTGCCTGAACCACATTTGTGAGGCTATTAATGTTTTTTTTTATTTTATTTTTTTTAAATAAAACAAAAAGAGGCAGAGTGGTGTTTTATTACACATTTTGTTTTATTGTTGCCTAAAATAAAGCCAGAGCACGCTGAGTGACGTTATCAAGTACGCTGCTGTGCCATTTGCAGAATCACCGGACTTGTGTCCTTCTGTCCACTGGAGTCCGTTCTCCTGAGTCGAACTTGCCAAGTCGGAACTACTAAGGACGCAAGTCCAAACTTTTGCGAACTTGGTATTGAGAAACGCCTTATGACATTGTTGGTCTGCTGCTAACTTCCTTGTTTGCTTCTGTTGTACTTGGCCCCTTAATTGCTGCTTGCAGCTATATTTTCCTGTGTTTCCCTTCAGTTATCATAGTTTCTAGCTTGTTTTCATTGGTTGTCATGGTTACTCATTGTTTCATAGATTTTATCCACCTGTTTCTTGTTTAGTTCATTAGTTCTCTGTGTATATATTGCCCTCAGTTTATAGTTTGTCTTTGTCTGGTGTTGTCTGTGCTTTGCACAAGGTTTTGTTTAAGCTTGGTTTTTAATATCGCACTTTTGTTTTATTTAATAAAGTAAAGTACATTTAGATCCACTACGCCTGCTTCATCTTGTTCTTCAGCCTGAACTGTGACACTGCACATGCAAAATATATTAATGCAGGAAATATAAACTGCAATACAATATTCTGTTAGAGTAGCATTTCTCAATAGGGGCAGTGAAGACAAACCTGCCAAATCCAAATAAACAGATTAAAGTCTACTCTTTCTAGTAGCCCAAAGGCTCTTTTTAGAGCCAAGCATTTTGTTTGATAAAAAGCACTTTGCTTACAAATACCATTAAAGGCACAGTATGTTTTTTTCGCCGCTAGGGGTCGCTAAACTCTTCAAAACAATAACAAAGCCGTAGATTGATGACGCAGTGAATGAGCATGGAATCATGGAACTTACAGTAATGCCGATGGATCTAATAATGTTTATGGGGAAATAATGTTTATGGATGAGTGAATGCATTCATGTTTTTTAACATGACTGTGGTATGAAGCAGGGCGTGGCCAAGAATCACGGGCGCAATTGCTAATGAGAGACAGATATCAGTGCCACACACGAGTCCCAGGGGATATAAAGGAATGAGGACATTTCATTCTACCGAACTGCTCACAAGTGCGTACTACTCATACAGGTCAGGTTATTTGACGAATTAAAATTGTGAGGTAAGGCAGCACTGTTTCACTTGGTCTAACGTTACACTATCATACTACACTGCATTAGAGTGTGTTGAAAGTTGTAATGTTATTCTATGTATTAGTTTTTTTGGCTGTATGAGACTTAACAGTAAGCTAGATCAACATTAGAATATCATACAGATGATATTCCAACATTTCATTGTGTTGAGCTATATAACATTGATTAGTCTTACGTAGCCTGCTGTACCTTGTCTAATAACATGCAAGAGCGTAGACTCTGTCAAGTCAAAGTTGTTGCAAAGCTCTCACCATCTCGGAAACACCATGCCGATATTGATCCTCGTTTTATTTCTCCTTTTGCCTCAAAGTTTGCTTGCTATGGTCCATAATGTTTGAACGAAACAACAACAGCATGTCGCTAGACATTATGCAGCTGTCCGTGTCTGTTGCCATGGTTACTATGCAGTACAAGGAAACCAGGGATAACGCAGATATTACGTAATTGGCAGGCAAGTTATATTACAAGTGACAAGGGAGGGATGGGCACTATTTACAATTGTGAATTTCTCTGAATTTACAAATTCTTGGAAACATTCAGGATAATGTAAGTACACAGCTGAACGAAATATATAACACTATGCAAGTGGTTTTTGGATATTTTAAGATAAAAATCTTACATATTGTGCCTTTAACACAGTTGGTTTATGGGAAAAAGTGACCCATCAAATGTATGATTGCTCTGCATCAACAATTATAAATACAATAATAATAACCACAAGGTGTGCGTGACTGTCATGAACACATGATTCAAGTGTCTAGAGAGAGCACTTTTCTTTGTTAATATTTACAAACACCATAAACGCAGTGGGTTGAGAAAAAAAAAAAAAAAACGTCCCATCAAACCAATCAAATGTATGATTGTTCTGACAATTTCAAAATATTACAAAATACAATTGTAGCAGCCACAAGCTGTGTGACTCATGAACACATGATGATCTTGTAATGTGTCTGATTGATAGAGATCTGGTTGCAGTGCTTTTAATCAGATAGTCATTTTGTTCTAATCTAAATTCTACACAACCAATAAGGTAAATATTTCAGAATAAATACAGAAATGAGAGTATGAAGTCTAGAGGGATGTCATATACACTGTTTGTTTGATGTGTAGTAAAATAGTAAACAGAAGAGTGGAAACACAAACAGTAATATAAATGAAAACCAATTACACACACACCCCCAAAATTTAGAGGTAAAATCACAAAAGTAAAAATGGGTTTCAGGAAAGGTAGAAAAAACTGAAAACTTTTCTGTAAAAATTCCATTATGGATACAAGATTTCCTAAACAGGATTTTGTAACAAGTCTCTTCAACCCAAGTCTGGAAGGAATACAGAAAAAGAGCATTCCATTTTTTTTTAATGTTACTAATTTAAGTTAAACTATTAGTACAGTAACTCATTTTCAAATAAGTTTAACAAACTTTTGAAAACGCTGAAGGTATTTTAGTTATACACTTTATTTTCATATGTATTACTTTGGAATATTTCGTTTTTCTTCACTGAAACCGAATCATTATTTGCAGGAACAAGACATAAGCTAAATTGGTATAATATTTTGCATCATTGATTAAACATTTGTTATTAGAAATAAACATGTAAAGCTTATAATTTTATAAAAAGCAGCTCTAAAGGCAAAAAAGTTACAAGACCTAAAGTTCTCATTTTATGATAGTTTTAAGCAATGCAAATCTAATATATCTTTACACGCAAAGTTAGAGCATCTTTTACATTAAACTAGCCTAATTAAGCACTTGTTTGGGTCTTATAACATAACATTTTGCAGATTGACCCAATTCTAAAACCCATTTTCTTCAAAATCCTCATACGAATCCCCAAAAATAAAGGCCGAGAAACATAAGCGACTTAAAATTCCAGAAACACAAAGTCTCTTTTAACTGAAAAAATGGGTGGCTCTTAAAAGAGCCTTTGGGTCGCTGAGAGCCTCGGTTGAATCTATTTGGAGCTGGTGTACTTGGTCACAGCCTTGGTGCCCTCGGACACGGCGTGTTTGGCCAGCTCTCCGGGCAGCAGCAGACGCACGGCGGTCTGGATCTCTCTAGAAGTGATGGTGGAGCGCTTGTTGTAGTGAGCGAGACGAGACGACTCACCGGCGATGCGCTCGAAGATGTCGTTGACGAAAGAGTTCATGATGCCCATCGCCTTAGAGGAGATGCCGGTATCAGGATGAACCTGCTTCAAGACTTTGTAAACGTAGATAGCATAACTCTCCTTCCTGGACCTCTTGCGCTTCTTTCCTCCCTTACCGGCGGTCTTCGTGACGGCCTTCTTGGAGCCTTTCTTAGGCGCGGACTTCGCTGGTTCAGGCATGACGTTACTTCAACGCAAACTTCACAAAGTAATGCAAAATCAAGAGCGATACAGAGGTATTTATTCACTGCCCTATGCTAATTTTCAAAGAGATACGGAACCTATCTGATTGCCTCTTTTAATAGGCCAAACCCATAAACTCGTATTTCATTGGACAACTCAAAGCATCACGAGCGGAATGAGGGCCAATCACATGCGCCGCCGCCAACTGCTGAACTACAACCTGACTATTTCTTTTGTTTCGTTTCCCGCTCTTTTTATTATTTTTTTGAGAAAATAAGCGATTCTAGACAAATATTGTGAACCATTATGTAATTTTAACACGATTATAGAGCCATTGAGGGAGTTTGGAAGGAAAGAGACAATCTTTTAATTTAGAAAACGGAAACACTAGAGACGCAGACAAAATTGTTTTAAAACTGCAATCATAAATACAGGATTACGTTTAATACCCTTTCACAACTTTACTGACTGTACATTTTAACCCTTAAACAGGCAAGAGTAGAAAATGATAAACAAAAAAATCCTTTCATGTCACTTTTTAGTCTAGAAATACACCATATTCAAAAATATTTGCACTAGTCGTATCTCCCTGCTCTATTAAGATACATATAAAAAGCCATCAATATTTGTTTTATGTGATACAAAAAAAATAAAATAAAATATGGTTCATGTATGACGTCTAATAATAAGGGATTTAAATTTCTTGTGTTTTTACACTGCCGAACGGTCTCATTTTCCACCTCAGGGCTTGAGAGACTCAGCTAATTTTGATGCAAATTTAAAAATACAACTTTTGACTCCTATTGAGCGTTAAACTGGAAATTCCCTCGTTCAATGCAATTTTGGTGGCTCTTAAAAGAGCCTTTGGGGTTTGATGTGGCTGATGCGGGTTTAGGCGCGCTCTCCGCGGATGCGGCGGGCCAGCTGAATGTCCTTGGGCATGATGGTGACCCTCTTGGCGTGGATGGCGCACAGGTTGGTGTCCTCAAACAGACCGACCAAATAAGCCTCGCTGGCCTCCTGCAGGGCCATGACAGCAGAGCTCTGGAAGCGCAGATCCGTCTTGAAGTCCTGAGCGATTTCTCTCACCAGCCGCTGGAAGGGCAGTTTGCGGATCAGCAGCTCGGTGGACTTCTGATAACGGCGGATCTCTCTGAGAGCCACGGTCCCGGGCCTGTAACGATGGGGCTTCTTGACGCCGCCGGTGGCCGGAGCGCTCTTACGGGCGGCTTTGGTAGCGAGCTGCTTTCTCGGGGCTTTGCCACCGGTGGATTTACGAGCGGTCTGTTTGGTTCTTGCCATTGCTGCAGTTTACTTCTCTCTAGTCCTACTTGCGCTGGAAATACAGTTTTACGTTACACGCCTGCTTTTAAAGCATTGCACGGCCATGAGCTCATAGTGTCTCGAGGGTGCCAAGGCTTGTGATTGGCTAATGTGTGACGCACGCTTATGACTGCTAGCCAATGACCGCGCGCTCCCTCGTTTCAAACAAGCAGAGGGTTTCCCGCTCAATGTGCTTTGTTCGGTTTACTACTTTGCGCATCAAACAGTGTACATGACACCTCCATGGGCTTTATACTCACATTGTTGTATTTATTTGTTCTGAAATACTCGCCTTAATTGCTAGTGGTTGTGCAGATTTTGAGAATAATCTGCAGAACAGAATCACATAATCTGTATAAAAGCACTGCAGCGAGACACCAGGATTGCCATCCGTCCCGTAAATACATTAAGCAGCGTGCGGCTGTGATAATAAAGAGCAAGTAACCCAGAGTAACATTGATAAATTTCTGTTACCCTGACACTGATATGCATGTTGCTTTTTATTTTGGATAATCTATAAAAATATACATTATCAGAGCTTAATAGGCATTGTATTTTAATATTAGGGGACATAGGTTGGGTGGCAATCCTATACGCCATCTAAAAAACGATCTCTATCAGACACATCAAGGGGTCATCATGTGCTTAAAACAAGAATGCACACATTGTGGTTCATACGATTATAGTTGTAATCGTCAATGCAGAGCAATCATACATTTGACTGGCTTGATGGGACTTTTTTTTCTCCCCTCAACCAAACACGTTCATGATACATGCAAATATTAATAAAGAAAAGCACTCTCCATTAGATAAAAATGGGTGGCTCTTAAAAGAGCCTTTGTGTTTCAATAAGGCCGACTAAGTCAGCTTATTTGGATTTGGCGGGTTTCTCGGTCTTCTTGGGCAGCAGCACAGCCTGGATGTTGGGCAGCACACCGCCCTGAGCGATGGTCACTCCGCCCAGAAGTTTGTTCAACTCTTCGTCGTTGCGCACCGCCAGCTGCAGATGACGGGGGATGATGCGGGTCTTCTTGTTGTCCCGAGCGGCATTTCCAGCCAACTCCAGGATCTCAGCGGTAAGATACTCAAGCACAGCCGCCAGATAAACAGGAGCACCAGCACCAACGCGCTCGCCGTAGTTTCCTTTACGGAGAAGCCTGTGAACACGGCCAACGGGGAACTGCAGTCCTGCCCTGGATGAGCGAGTCTTAGCTTTCGCTCTTGCTTTGCCTCCGGTTTTACCTCTTCCACTCATTTTTTTTTTTTTAATTCAGATAACCTACTACAACCTTTGCAGACAAAAGTAGTATAATGAATTTTCGCGGTTCCACATTCTGTCTTTAAACGAGAGTGCCAGTCGCCCATTGGTTTAGAGTCTGTAAAGATTCAAACCAATCACTGAACTTCCCTCCAAAGCCCAACCCCCTTTCTGGCGGGAATAATGATGCATAAGTATTTGTGAATATTAAGCCGGAAATGAAACAAATATTTGTTATAGAAAATTTACAAGTACAAAAATGGATATTGTACCTGTTCCTACCAAAAGTGCTACACCTTTTACACACTATATATTCTGTGCACGTTGATCTGATACTGTACAGTATTATGTTCCGGTTGTAATATTGGAGTGTTTTTAGTGTTGTTTGTATTGTTACAATTTTCCAGCGGAGTGTTGTGAATATTCTGTCTGTACTTTGTTGTACAACATCCCATTTGTACTGTGATCACTGTATGAACCCAAATAAGCTTTTAATCAGTTTCTTATATAAAAACGGTTTATTTCTAAAATGAGTCTAAAGTCACATCTTGGGTATCTACTTTCAACACTTTATTTATATACACGAGTTTTGCTCTTTATGTAGAGTTAGTGGGTGGCTCTTAAAAGAGCCTTTGAGGAGGAACAGTAAAGTCTTTATTTCTTTTTGGGCGCTGCCTTTTTAGGCTTGGCTGCTTTTGGCTTTGCCGCCTTGGCCTTTTTGGGGCTCTTGGCTGCTTTCTTAGCGGCTGCTGGCTTCTTTGCCTTCTTGGGGCTTTTTGTCGCCTTCTTAGCGGCAGGTTTCTTGGCCTTCTTTGGCGATTTCTTTGCGGCGGGCTTCTTTGCCGCTGCGCTCTTGGGCTTCTTGGCAGCAGCGGGTTTCTTGGCAGAGGGCTTCTTCGCTTTAGGAGCAGCTTTCTTGGCCGGCTTCTTCTTGGTCTCGGCTTGCTGCTTGTTGAGCTTGAATGAGCCCGAGGCGCCGGTCCCTTTGACCTGCACTAAGGTGCCTTTAGTCACCAGACTTTTGATGGCGATCTTGACGCGGGAGTTGTTCTTCTCCACGTCGTAGCCGCTGGCGGCGAGAGCTTTCTTCAGGGCGGCGAGAGACACGCCGCTCCTCTCCTTGGATGCGGACACAGCTTTGACGATGAGCTCACCGACACCTGGACCTGCTTTCTTGGCTTTCGCAGCTGACTTCTTTTTGGGCGCTTTGGCTGGGGGGGCAGCAGCCGGGGCTGGAGCGGTTTCTGCCATCTCTCTCGGATCCTATCTGCACTCTCTCAAACGCTGTTTGTTTTCCAGCAATGAACAGCGCTTTAGGGGCGCTGCGCCCTTAAATAACACATGAGAACCTTATAGACTCAATCGCCCTGCTCGGTGTCTGTGCGTCTTCACGAGCCCCTCATGATTGTGTTTTCCTTTCTTACATTTGGGACAAAACTAGAGTGGTAAAATAGTTTGTCGCAGTCAAAACAAAGTGAGCATCAAGCAGAGGTTCTGAGCTTTCACTGGAGACTAAAATACGCGGAGAGGAAATGTTTCTTTTGCCTCCGTCAGACCAAATCCAAGGCGAGCATCAGCCACGGGGAAAAGCCGCGTGTACATTTAATGCCTCGTTTTAATGGAAAAGTTGATAAAAGCCTGAACGCGTTTAGCAAACAGTCTGAATGCGACTTTAATGAAATCAGCATTAGTGAGGGGCGTGAGGAGGCTTTCATACAGCTGTTGTTTTGGGCAGCTTGAAGCACACGAACATCATCCGGAGGATCCGAGTCTGTTTGTGACTCTCCTGTCTGGCCCTCATTTCCGGCCAGCATATCTGTCCTTATATTATTAATAATAATAATAATAATAATAATAATAATCATCATAATAAATATACCTCTCATCACGCAAATAATGTATTAAATTTACGTTTTCATAAGCTGATGTATTTCATATCACGTAAATAAAAATGTAAATCGTCATATTTGTTTCTCCTTATTTGTCATTCATCTCAGTTTTCCCCATGTGAATGAGGTTTGTGTTGAAGCTCATCTGAATGATTTGCTCATTTAAAGTAAGGCATAGCAACTTATTAAAAAAAACAAAAAAAAACAAACAAACTTATTTTTCTAATAGCTTGCACGTTTCTGGACAAGGTTTGAAACTTTGTATTGCTGCATTTCTTGTGCCATTGCCTCCTTAATACGGTGTTCCTTCATAAGTCTCTTTGGATAAAATCATCTGCTAAATGAATACATGTAAACAATAAAGCACAGTAGTTTTGTTATATTCTGATTTAACCACTATTAAATGCTAATTCATAAAATAGTCGTATTATTTACAATATATGTTTGATATATATATATATATATTTGCACAGATGTTGGGGTTTTGATCAGGCTAGTAGTTCGGCTCTAACCCTAAACAAACACACTAGATCAAGATAACGAAGGTGTTCAGAATAACAGGTGGGTTAAACTGGGATTGGTACTAAAGTCTGAAGGACACTGAAGCTGAAGAGCTGATATTAACTATACAATGATGTTGAAGTAACATTTTGAATTTAAACATCCATCAATTCAAAATGTAGTTTTGTTGGGTCTTAGTTGTTTAGAAGTTTACGACTTATTCCTAAAGGTGTTTCTTGGATTTGAGAACATCGGTTACAAGGGTTTTCTGATCAAGGACAATATTTTCTTTTTTTCTTGTGAAATGTGGCTCTCATGACACAGTATTTATACATTTTCCTCAGGTTTCACTATGTTATTGATGACATTTTTGAGTTGTGAGAATATTTTGTGCCTCACACGTAAAACCAAACATACACATCTCTAGCAACTCATAATGTAATAACTGCACATAAATAATAATACATATTACAATATTAATGTAATAAAAATGTTCATAATGTAATAATTTCATCAAAACGTAATAAAATCTCGAGCTCATAATGTAATTTTTTTTTCATTATGAGAAATGCATTACATTATAAACTCACCAAAAAAATTATTATATTGTCATAATTGTTATTGTTTTGTTTTTTAACATACAAAACATTGGTATTCCCTTACAGTACATTTTTTAAATCTAAGAGTTAAATTACCTATGAAATGCACCACATTTAAATATTCATGCAATTATTATTATTATTATTACTATTATTGATGTTGATATTATTATCATGGTACTGTAGGGAACAGCATATTTCAGGGCCCAGTTTATGGTCAGGCCCCTCTCTGTCCGTAACAGCGGACAAAGGTTTGCTACATTGGTTGGATCTTGGGGGACTAACACAAACAAACTGTCCAACGCCATCAGATAAAGGTGCAAGGACAACATCCAGACATCTCTTAGAAGGTAAGAAGAAGACCTTCTGGTACCAAGCTCTGGAAGGACAGGACTTCTCATTGGTCCACATGCAGTTTCTGCCCTTCACCCATAGAGACTAATTCCTAAGGTTGGACTGTGATCGCCGTAAAAATTCCTCAGGACCTCAGCAGCAATGGGTGAAACAAAGAAAGACCACAATGATCCATCCAAATCCATTCATAACTATGTATGGAAACCTTGAAAATGATGTATTCTACAAACATTCATATCATACTTATTCACAGAAATAAGTATTCTCAGTGAAAGCTATTTGTAGTGCAACATCAGCTGCATGACAGTTCAATCTTTTTCCATCATGTTTTGGTCTCTGTTTGTTTAGAATATTGCAAAAGGTATTTCTGGTGTTGGTTTGGAAAGTGTGAAATGCATTGTAAACTTAAAGACACTTTAAAGACTTTCAACTTTGTACTTTGTACTCTGGGTTCAGGCCAAATACCAAGCTTGGAGCCCTCTCCTCAGACAGCACGCCAAATATGCATACTATTACACATACTATTTACTATCTGATTATTTGTAAGTGTGAACTCATGAAATTACCCATCGGGTGAGACATAACAGATATGCCGTTCTGAGTCCCGGCATGCGAAGCTGAGACATAACAGATACATTATAACATTCTGAGCCTCTGGTTCATCCAGAGAGACAACAACAGATCCCATGATCTGAGTCTACAGCTTGTGAGGCAGCAACAGATACAACCACGTTCTGGGCCTCCAGCCTGTGAGGAAAGAGACAATAACAAACACTACGTTCAGAGATTTTCAGAGAAACAGCTTATCTTTCCATAAGATAACGTAACTCTCCCATAGCCACACCCAACTTAATCACTTGTATTTTATGTATCTTATGCACTTTATTCCTTTATTATTCATGGTATTCATGTAGCTGTGTTAGTTATTCTTGTTTATCTTTTGTTAATAAAATTAATTTAATTACACTTGTCTATCTTCCTTGTGCTGATAATACAGAAGAGGCTCTACAAGTTGGCAATCTCACCAATCTTTCAGATAAATCAGCTGACCACTTTACATAATGCTAAATGATTGAACAGCCTCCTGTTGGGAGTGTTCTCATACTGCCCAGGTAGAAGTCCTTAGTGCCCTGAACTAGGAGAGGGGGGAAGTGGTCATCTGATGTAGGCTACTCATAAATTTAATGTTTTTAAAAGAAGTTTTGTCTGCTCACCAAGGCTGCATTTATTTAATTAAAAATACAGTAAAAACAGTAATATTGTGAAATATTATTTCAATTTAAAAAGTTTTCTGTTTGAATATATTTTATAAAGTAATTTATTCCTGTGATGGCAAAGCTGAATTTTCAGCATCATTACTCCAGTCTTCAGTGTCACATGATCCTTCAGAAATCATTCTAATATGCTGATCTGCTGCTCAAGAAACATTTATTGTGTACAATTGTACAAAATATTTGTTTACAATATTTTTTTTTCAGGATTCTTTGATGAATAGAAAGTTCAAAAGAACAGCATTTATTTGAAATATAAACTTTTGTAACATTATGCATGTCTTTACTGTCACTTTTGATCGATTTAATGCATCCTTGCTGAATAAAAGTATTAATTTCTTTAATTTCTTTTCAAAAAAATAAAAAATATAAATTCTTACTGACCCCAAACTTTTGAACGGTAGTGTATAATGTTACAAAAGCTTTGTATTTCAGATAAATGTTGTTCTTTTGAACTTTCTATTCATCAAGGAATCCTGAAAAAAACTGTTTTCAACATTGATAATAATCTCAAATATTTCTTGAGCAGCAGATCAGCATATTAGAATGATTTCTGAAGGATCATGTGACACTGAAGACTGGAGTAATGATGCTGAAAATTCAGCTTTGATCACAGGAATAAATTACTTCATAAAATATATTCAAACAGAAAACATTTTAAATTGAAATAATATTTCACAATATTACTGTTTTTACTGTATTTTTAATTAAATAAATGCAGCCTTGGTGAACAGACGAAACTTCTTTTAAAAACATAAAAAATCTTACCGATTCCAAACTTTTGACTGGTAGTATATATATATATATATATATATATATATATATATATATAAATATATATATATAGCGTGTGTGTGTACAACACCCGTGCTTGGAGAGCATGTCCAGGTTATAATATTTGGTGAAGGTAAATGGCGAGGACCAGCCGGCTGCTGCACAGATGTCCACTATAGAGACTCCGCTGGACCACTCCCAAAAGGAGGCCATACCTCTGGTAGAGTGGGCTCTCATTCCTAAGGGGCACAACAAGTCCAGTGCTATCACATCCACAATCCATCTGGAAAGTCTCTGCTTCGAAACTGGCAGCCCTTTAGTGCGGCCCCTGAAGCAGACAAACAGCTTCTCTGATGGCGATATTGGTCAGAGCGCTCAATATACACTCTAAGGGCTATAGTGGGTGAGGTGCCTGCTTGCTCTCCATGAGCGGAAGAGCTGACAGCGTTATCACCTGCATTCTAAACGGGGTGGAAAGCACTTTTGGCACATAGCCTTTCTTTGGCCTAAGGACCACTTACTGTCGTTAGGACGGAACTCAAGGCAGAAAGGACCCAGATAGCATGTAATCATTGAAACAATGTTGAGTCAGTGTTGATGCGTCAACTCTAATTGCATTGAATTAACGTTACAAACGTTAGGCAAATGCATCGTCAGTTAATGTTGAAGCAATGTTGATATTTCAACCACAAATTAGGTGTGTAACGGTACACAAAACTCACGGTTTGGTATGTACCTTGGTTTTGAAGTCATGGTTCGGTACGGTTTTTGGTACAGCAGTTGGGGAGAAAACTAAGCATAAAATTGCTTTTTTTTATTAAACAGTGGTTTACTGAAGTTTCTTAAGGATAAAAAAAATATCTCTGCTAATGCTATAAACTATGTAGGGAGCCCTTACTTACATTATATAGGCAAAACATATAATCTTTGGAAAACCAGGGATAGTACTAAGATTCTAGCTTAACTTGTCTGCCTTTTTGGTCTATATATCAAGTAAGATACAAAAATACATGTAAAAGCACATTCATATTCAAAATTCAAACTTTATTTGAAGATGAAAACTTAATTTTCACTAAACAGAACCATAATGTAAACTTTGCACAAGCAAACAAAAGCTCAGAGGGTTTAGACAATTAGTAAAGTCCTCCTGAATAGGGAATACTCGAAAATAGCATTGCACTTCAAAAATATCAAATTTGACAGGGTGTTTGCTGTGAGCCTACTGCGATTTGGCCGCATGAACTGGTGCACTGGTTGCAGGTACTGCCAAGACCCTCATGTCTAAATAGTACAGCTTTGGGAAGTCCTTCATATGCCTAGTCCAGAATTTCAAGCAGTCTCATCCTCCTCAGATGCTGCCTTGATATATGCATTGAGTTCTGTCATACCGCTGTTGGTCACATGCTTCTTTTTGCTTTTTCTGGTGGTAGCCCATAAAAAGTTGCACTGTCTTCGCTGGAGGTTCCTCTAGATCCTCATCTCCACTGCTGCTATCCTCAGGGATATAGATATAGATATAAAGAATACAATAACTGCAATAAAGATTAAATAAGATTATCTGGAAGTCAAAAGAAATCTACCTCTCCTATGCAGTTACAATGTAAAAGGGAAGAGGAGGGGACAGAACAGGAAGTTATGTTGACCCCTGACATCACAACAATTAAAGGGGAAAGCCCTCATTTCAATCAGACAGCCACATCATGTACTTGTAAATGAACAATTTTGTGTGAATTCTATTAAACAATACATACATTTAACAGAATAATTTTATACTTGTTACACATACTCGTAAGTGTCTAACCCTTACCCTAACCAAAATAAAATCCCTTTAAAGTCACCATGAAATCAAAATGGATGATTCCTATTTTTGTATGGGATATTTATTATTATTATTATTATTAACAATCTGTCATTCACATTAGAACACCGCAATAGCCTCCTGAGTTTGAGCAATAGCTACTGAGTTTTGTTTAGATTATATTTTAGCAAATTTCATGAGAAGAGATAGAAACATTCATTTCAGAGATACCAAATGTTTGGAAGTTTTACCATGACACCTCCAGTGTTGCCAAATGAAAGTAGCTAAAACTGGTAGCTAAATGTCAGATGACATCATAATGGCAAATTCATTGATCTGAATATAGATATAGATATTCAGATCAATATGAATATAGATCAGTGGGCAAAATAAGAATCTAGATAAGGTTTGTCCAAGAAGTTGCTAGATTTGTCCCTAAACTTTTGAAAAAAATCTCAAAAGGGGCAGGGAAGTCACTAAATCTCGTGACAAAATTGCTAAAGTGGCAACACCGGACTTCTCCCTCTCTTTGGTCTTTAAAAATGGCTGACATTAATTTAGTGATCAAGTTTAACACCCTTATTGCCATGTGTGGTTGCAGCAGAATTCAAAACTAAAGTGCTGGATCGAAGTGCAGCAGTCCTTTCTGTATTAAATAAAACAAAATAATAAAAAAACTTGAACCATGGGAACAGAAAAAAACAAACTTTATAAGATGAAAGAGACAAATGAAGAAGATAAACACTGGATAACACATCAAAATAGACTTTACCGGTGACTCACAAGAAGAACTCCACATACACAAAACAATAACCGACAAAGAACAGGGAGTATAAATACACATAGTAAATGAGGGAAATAAACCGGAACAGCTGGATGAGAATTCATACAGACATGACAGAAAGGAATAAACAGAACATAATTGTGACGACTTCTTTGTTGCATTTGTTCGACTACATGTTGCCCCAAAAACACATTAATATGCAACAACCCTATGCAAAATAAATACAGTGTATAGATACATTGCATATAATGGGGAAACCCGTTTATCGCCATTTTACACACATATTGCATAAAGCAAAATTGTATATCAAATCATTCTGTTTTATCTTTCAGAATCATCTTTATACAAAGTTTGGTATAAAAAAAATACTGAAACCTAAAAAATGATTAGTGATTAAATAAAAATCCCAATATTTTTGCCTTTTCATGTCTATTCATGTCTTTTATTTATTTTTTTATTTAAATCGAGTCTTTAGGCTCTAAACAATGAAATGACATGAAAAAATACTTTTTTTTAGCAAACCCTGATGTGATGAACCTCTTCCTAGAAAGCGAACATGTCCGACGCCAGTCGCCCACTGCTTAAGTAATGCAGTTCAGACACAAATAAAATTGACTTAATTGACGGGGTTTAAAGACAGACTATACAGATCCTTTGGATTCACATTGAGAACATTTCTGCTTGCTGCTACAGGGCAGCACATAGTAATGCTTATGAATGGACAAATGGCCAGTTCTTGGGACATCCCATACTACATGCACACCTCATATGAACCCATTTTACTGCAGGGTTTTGGAGATATATGACATTATGGACATGAACGAGCAATTGACTTGAATGAGGAGCGAAAAGAACCAGTTTGCGGAAAAGAATCTGACTTCCCATCACTACACAATATGCTTACAAAACTTTTAACCAGTTTTGTAATAATATTTAATAAAAGGTTGAACATGTCAATTTTCCTAGGCCAGACATCAGTTTTGGCCACTGCTGCAATTTCTGGCTAGGCTGTCACCAAGAAATTCTGAACACTTGCAAAAACAAAGGAGAACCAACGCCTCAGTGCAGATTCGCAAAAGTGCTCATCGAGGGCACATATTGGCCACAAAGGCTCCTTTAAAGACAGCCCTACTGTGAGCTATGAGGTTGTTAATCGATAGCATTTGCTTCAGCCCATCAGCTCACATTATTTCATCTTAGTTTTAAAATTATAATGTTTAACAGCAGAATTAGTAGGGGAAAACTACATTACCCATGATGTTGTACAGAAAATTCCAAAGATTAGAGTCACCACAAGCCAAATGCACCTAAAGATCTCTTTAGCTTCGCCCAGTCTCCCATGAAGCTCTGTGTATTATGCAATCGAGTTGGTCTCCTTATACTCTCAAAATGTTTGAATAGTTCTATATACTGTATGCATATTTTGAAATAAACTTAAAATATAGGCTTATAAATTCAACATTTTTAAATGAGTACTTTTATATTTCTCCATTATTATTTTTTTTATGTTGTTCACAATGCTTCATGGGATTGTAGTTATTTTCCTCACTCATAGTCATCATTTCAGAAGTGAGGGGGACAGAAATGTCAGGTGTAATACCAGTTTTTATCTGACCTTTGTCTAATTGATAGATTTTTTTTTTTATCTTATCTCTTGCTTTTAATAAGAAATTAACTGCTGAACAATAACCAATATCTATTCCCCCCACCCCCCTATATTTTATGCTAATTTTATGATTGGTTTATGTACTACAAACACTTGTGAATTAAGTCCTCATGGATTTTATACAATGTAAAATAAATTATTACAGAATAAGGCAGAAAATACAGTACCTATCAAAAGTTTGGAAACATTACAATTGTTTAATGTTTCAGAAAGATGTCTCTTCTGCCCTTCTGCTGGATTTATTTATTAAAAAATGCAGTAAAAACAGTAATATTGTGAAATAGTATTACAGTTTAAAATATTTCTTTTCTATGTGAATATATTGTAAAATGCACAATAGATGTGGTTAAAGCTGAATTTTCAGCATCATTACTCCAGTCTTCAGTGTCACATGATCCTTCAGAAATCATTCTAATATGATGATTTGCTGCTCAAGAAACATTTCTGATTATCAGTGTTGAAAACAGTTGTGCTGCTTCATAATTTTATGGAAATCATGACACAATTCAAACATTTGTGGTAAGATTAAAAAAAAAAAAAGCGATAAATTAATACTGTTGTAGCAAATTTGATGTCTCTGTGTCCCTTCAGTTCTGGTCTCAAAGAAAAACTCTCAGAGTCAAAGTTCCAGGTCCCAGGAGTTTAACTTTATTGACAAGAAACAAAGTGAGATGCCAGCTCCACATCTGAATCTCTCTAGCTGGGGCACAGTTTTTATACATTTTTCTTATCTCTTAAAACACACTAAAGTAGTACACAAAAAAATTGGTTCTTCAGCGGTTCTTTGGGGTGGTTAAGGTGCTACATAGCACCATTACCGTATAAAGAACCAGTAAAGCCCCTGTATGGTTCTTCAGTGGTTCTTCAGCGGTGCTTTGCAGTGGTTAAGGTAATATATAGCACCACTGCCGTACAAAGAACCCATTAAGCCTCTGTATAGTTCTTTAAATGTTCTCTAACTCTTTTATTCTCTTAGTTTAGTTGGGGAATTCACAACTACTCAAATATCTCACTTTCAGCCAAAGTATAATTTCTCTTTAAGGACGTTTTTTTCTGACGTCATGACGCACGAGCCTCTCTCGAACTTTCTCCTCGGCCGCCATTTTCTTTTCCCTGGACTCGGATGAATTAAGATAGGTTGGAAATTTGTATTAATTAATATACACGATAATGCAAAGGTTGAACGTGTTTTAGCTGTTTATGAGTTAATTATCGTTGTTTGTGAACATGAATACTAACGAAATCGTAACTAACCGAGTTTTTGAATTTGCGCGGCCTACGTTTGCAGTAACGTTATAAACGTTAGCGCTAACTGGATATTTTCTATAGAAGATGTTGCATTTAATCGTTTGTTCTATAGAAATGTATTCAGTTTGGACCCTGTATGTATGTTTATAAATAATTTTAAAATAAACGTCTCCTCTACCGTATATGCAGCGCGTGCTATTTAAAATATGCTGCGGGGAGGAGCGGGAGACGCTCGAGTCGAGGCTGAGGGGATCCTCGCATTACAATTATTGAGTTTAGTTTTTAAAGTAATGTTTGTCTGTTCTTTTATTTGTCTTTGTCACGTTAGCTCTGATTTATTCATCTATTTGTTCGACCAAAATGACGAAGAAAGTCTGAGTAAAGACTCAGCTTACTTCATTTGCCTAGTTCGAGGTGTTTTGCTTTGTACAGGGAAAAATTATTATTATTTTTTTAGTAGAAATGGTAGAGTATTTACACAACTAATTAATTACTTGAACTGCAGCAAACAAGTTTTTTTTTTTTCCATTTATAAATACTGCTTTTCCCCCCATTTAGGATCTAAAGCTCTTCAATGTTTGACGACTGAGGACACTTTGAAATAACGTTACATGGTAAGTAATTTCTAAACGGCTATAATTGTTAGTAGATAATATGAATTACTAATGTTGGACACGTTTGAGTAAAATCCATCTAATGTTGTTTACTGACTTGCATGTTATCCTCATTAACAAACTTTAGACTTGGAATAATCCAACCAAAATATTCATCAACTCCCTCTTATGCCATCTCAAATGCATGTGACCTTTTTTTGTTGTTTTTCTTGTTGTTTTGCATTATATGAATCACAGAGGATCACAGTTCCCGCTAAAAATCTTTACTGTTCTACTGAAGAAAAAAAGTCACCTTGGATGGCCTGAGGGTAGGTAAATTAACAGCTAGTTTTCATTTTTGGGTGAAATATCCCTTTAATTAAGAATGATTAAATATATTAGGGTGTAAAGCTAATTTATGAATTGATGCATGTTTTATTTTCAGATGCATTTCTTAATTGCAAATCTGTAGTATTTTTTTTAGCTCCATTTTTAGCACCTCAGTGCCACAAGTGTTGCTGGTATTCTCCATAAATGTATTAATTGCAAATTTGGCCAGTCATTAATATAAATAATTTTTATATTTTCTTGTCCTTTGCTATCGCATATCTGCAAAATCTGATTCCCTATTACAAATTATTCTGCTTTTTTTAAAATAAGAAAAATAATCACAATTGCTTTATCACAGACTGAAAACATTCACCTGAGAAGTGTGTCCTGAAGGCCCTTATCTTTTTCCTGAGAGAAAGTCCTGAAGACCTCATCAAGGAGTACCTTCTGAGTTGAACGTAAGAATATTCTATTTTGATTTATTTTCAGAAAAGTCTAAATTTGTGTATTTTGTAGTTATGCTAGCAAAAGGCGACCAAACTTGTTTTTTTTTTTAATTTTTTTTTATGTTCACTATTTTAGGATAACCAGACAGATGATTGAGGAGCAGCTCACCATGGCGGTGTTCATTATTCAGAAGGAGGGGGAGAACTTCATGAACCATCTGCTGACATCGAGAGAGTTAAAGTTTTGAATCAACTAACTTCAGTTACATCAGCTTGTGCCCTGCTTCTGGGTATGATATACATCATCAACCTGGCTTGTCCCAAACCCCTTTGATTTACTTTGTATGTGTATGTTAGAGCTGCACGATTAATCGTAAAAACATTGCGATCTCGATTCAAACACCCACGCGATCTTATTTATTAATGACAACGATTCGCCTGTGTCTATTAAACCTTTGACAAAAATCCTACCGGAACATTAGGTGTTCGTGCTGCCGCTGATCCAGAGAGAGCAGTTTTGAACCACACAGTAGTTATTTGAAGGACTTCAGTTATTTGATTTCTGTTACAAATATTAAAATTATCACAGAAGTACTAAGATAAAAGTTTACAGTTAGGATATAAACACTGGACATCAGATAGCGTTCAAAATAGAGCAAATCGAAACTAACGTGGCGCTTCAAATAACTGTTGTATATAAATTACCTTGTTAAGCCACTAGGTGGCAACAAGTGACTTTGTCATTGAATCATTCATTCAAAAGATTCGTTAAGGTTAGATTCATCCAGTAGTGAAACAAGTATTTATTAATGAGCCATTAATATATTCAAAACCATTTTAAACAATTCATTCAAATAAATTAAACATTTTCTGGAAATTAGAGTCCAGCAATTAATATTTTGTCAGAACCTCTAGTAAATTAAGTGTTATTTTTTTTTTTTAGTTGTCTATTCAGAATCATGGGAGAATTGCGATCTCTGTTTGAAACCAAAAAATCGTGATTCTCATTTTATCCAGAATTGTGCAGCTCTTGTGTAAGATTAGTATGAATGTGTAGTTGTATGAATGTCCAGTTGTGTTGTTTGAGAATTGCTTTGATTTGTGCAAGGGTAATCAGCTTTAAAGGCTTAGTTCACCTAAGAATGAAAATTCTGTCATTTATTACTCACCCTCATGTCGTTCCACATCCGTAAGACCTTCGTTCATCTTCAGAACACAAATTAAGATCTTTTTGATGAAGTCTGAAAGGTTTCTGTCCCTCCATAGAGATCCAACGCAACTACCACTTTCAAGGTCCAGAATGGTAGGAAAGACATCATTAAAGTAATCCTTGTGACTCCAGTGGTTTAATCTTAGTTTTATGAAGCGACGTGAGTGCTTTGTTTACGCAAAAAAACATAATTTACTACTTTATTTATAAAATATTATTCAAAGCGTGTTCATGCAACAATGTCAGCTCTTGCATGAACACAACACGCATGCATTGTGGTGCTCTCGTGAACACTCGTGCATGTGTGTTGTTGAAGCGCAAGTCTGAACACAACATGCATGCTCTCGTGAACGCTTGTCGCAGATCAATATTTTTGTAAGTAAAGTGGTAAATGTTGTTTTTGTTTTTTTTTGCTCAAACAAAGCACTCGCGTCGCTTCATAAAATTGAGGTTAAACCACTGGAATCACATGGAGTACTTTAATGATGTCATTCCTACCTTTCTGGACCTTGGAGTGTTAGTTGCATTGGATCTCAATGAAGGGACCGAAACCTCTCAGACGTCATCAAAAATATCTTAATTTGTGTTGAGTTCAGAAAAAGTGTATGCATAAAATACGAAGTATACTTTGGGCTTTGCACACAACAAAAAAAAGTATTGGGTAAAAGCATCCCCCATGTTATGTTAACCTAATGATGTTATTTTGTTTAAAGGCCTACAGTTGGAAGCAGCTATTCTGCTCTTGCCTGCATTGTTCAAGGTGGACCTGGGGTTGCTGTTTGAAGTTGAGGTGAGCCATGAACAGTTGACTACAGTGTGTGAAGCACAATCTAATCAAAGCACTACACTTCTTGCACATTTTGTTATGCAAATGATATCAGTGCAAACATTTTTGTTGTTGTTGGTCTACACTAACTATTCTATCAATGTGAAGAGAAAATTACATTCATTTTCAGTTAATAGCCAAAAGTATTTGAGCAGTTGTATGACAGTAGTTAAAATTAATTTAACTTATAATGTTTGCCTTTCAAATAAATATGTGAAGATGGTTAATGCTATTATCCCCTCTCCTCCAGGGCCATGCTCAGACCAGCCCTCCTGACATCCCAACACCTAAGATAGTGCCTAAAGGCTGTGGGGAGGGTCATCCCATGCAGTATGACCACATTGTGTTCACGTTGGATGGCCAGTTAATCACAGAGGAGAGCGAGGACATCTCAATGGCACTGGGCCTCCTTCTGTGTATATATTTTGCGTTTGGAGTTGAATCCAATCCAGTGTCCTAAAGGACTGAGTTCCAGTTTCTATATTGTTTTTGAAATCCTGAAGGAGAATGTTAGTGCGCTGTTGACAGTGAAAGATACTGCAGGACTTCAGAGTATAACTCAGTATGTAAAAACAGGACTATTGTCTTCTTCAAAAATGTACATATTTCAAGCTTGTTGCATTATTTTGTATGTGTATAAAAGGGGAGTATAATGTGATGTTGTACATGTATATTCCCTGACTTGTCAGCACTGAGTTTATTTGCTGCTGAAAGAAAGAAATTAAAAGGTTTTGAAAGTGAAATGTATTTTGTTTCTCAGTAAGCATTTAGTACATGATTTTGAATCTGTAAAGTCATGATTTGGTAAGAAATTATTAATTATCATTCATAAAAGTGTCATTTAGAAGCATATTGACTCATATATAGTAGTATCTGGCATGATAATGGGCCCTGCTAGCTCAAAAAACAACAATATATGGCACCTCTAATTTGAAAATGTGCTAGAAAGCTTTAAGAATAGCACCAAAAAAGGTACCCCTATGATTACGAGCCAAAGAACCACTGCTGGTGCTATTTAGCACCATTTTTGTTTAGAGTGTATCATTGGCTGGTAATATCCACCCTTACAGTTTTCCCATATTCTCACTTAGAGGGGTTCTCATCCCTTTCTCTTCCTTAAGTCTCCCATGTACTCCCCAACATTTCCACCACAGTCATTTCACCAATTAAACTGCAGGTGTTGCTTCCGTAAGAGATAATTTTCTTTTTAAGGATGGCCGGCTGCTAACTAATGTACATCTTTTGACTTAATGTCTCATGGGCCTTCTGCCAATTGATGGTCAAACCTTTTCCCATTGGCCAAATGAAACATTGTATCAAAACAGTCAACAATCCCCGGAGGCAAGAAGCCTTCACATGACACCCTTAATAATGGTCTCATTCATATCACAGCCACCTGTTGTCTGGTGGAAAATTACCAACAAAATATGCTTAGTGGCCAAGTTAACTTCTCAGACACAAATGACCCTTACAGTCACACAGGCCAAGAGGCCTCAAAACACTTCTAACTAGTAAGCAAACTAATTCTACAATTGTTTTCTATAGGATGGATAAAATACTCCATCAATACTTTTAGTCATCAAGGATGCATTCAATTTATCAAAAGTGACAGTGAAGACATTTATGTTACAAAATATTTCTATTTAATAAATGTTAATAAATTAATGTACTTTCTATTCAACATTTTTACTGTATTTTTCATTAAATAAATGCAGCCTTGGTGAGCATAAGAGACTTCTTTCAAAAATATTAAAAAGGTTGTCAATTAGATACATAATTCATACTTTGTCAATAAATACCTTGAGATGGCTTGACAAACACACATAATACATATCTTGTCGAAATCGTGTGTGTTACTGTCTTCACGCTTCATCAGTCAATTCGTTTCTGCATTTTATTCAGCTGCTGCTTGAGCTAATAGCTGAATTACTTCTACGAAAGCATTTAGGACATTCTGGGAGAGAGCGCCCTCCGGCTTCCAGTATGAATGAAACATTTTACACGACAGTGAGCGCTCCATAATGTTTAGATCGCCTCATTTCAGATAAGAATAAAACGACAGGCCATGCATAGATCATCTTGTCTCTTTGAATTTAAATCAAGATTTATTCACATTGGCCTCTATGTGAACACACTTGCCCGAAGAAAGTGTGGGAATGTGTATTTTACGCCCTTGCCCTCACTAAAGCCAATCAGTGTCTTGTAACTTTGTATTTTTGTTTGATTTTCAAATGCATTTTTTTGCTTCAAATCGAAGTTTCTAACAATATGATTCACTGTGTAGCTTGGCTCATGGCTTATAAAGGTTTAACAAAAATAAAAATAAATAAATAATAAAAAAAAATCCTATGAGACAAATGTACGGAAAAATACTTTCGAAACCAAAGCCACTGAAAAAGTGTGAGGGGATTGTTGCAGTCTATAGTGAGAGTTTGGGGCGTGGCTACTGTAGCAGGTGAAGCAAGCGGGTGTTTAGCTGGTGTGGGACCATGGCTGATGCATTACATGGGAAAAGAAAGCTTCGGTTTGTAACCTGTCAGAAGATTTGCAGTCTTGCCCAGGTGAAATAAAAAATGGGAGGCAGAAAGGAAAATCCGAGGCACAGAACGGGTAGTTCCACAAGTCTTAATGGAGAGTTTGCACAAGCAAAGTTGTGTTATATTCTAGAATAATTTGTATATATTTTTTATGTTTATTTCTTTCACTTCCTTGTGTTGATTGTTTTATTCTGTTTACCAGTTTGGTCTTTTTCTTTTCCCCATTGTGGCAAGTGTGTTGCCCTTTGACTGCATTGTAAATGGTGTAAATATGATTGTTTTCCTTCACTACATAGGCTGCAGGGATTGGGTGCTATTTCCTTTGATTGTAAATAATATTTTTATTTTTTTTCCCTTCTCCTGTGTTTGTTGCAGTCAGGAAGCCATAGAAGTACATTTTAATGTATTTGCTTTATTTTTTACTTTTAGGTTCGTTTTTTTTTTTTTTTTTTTTTTTGGTAGTAGTAATAGTGTAGTGTAGTTTGTATGCTCTTCCTATGTCTGCATGGGTTTCCTCCTAGCTAGTGCTCCGGTTCATCCCACAATCCAAAGACATGCAGCATTGGTTAATTTTTAGATTGGAGACACTAAATTGTCTTTAGGTGTGAATGTGTGCATGTCTGTGTGTTTGCCCTGTGATGGACTGACCATCAGTCCAGGGTGATTCTCTTCTGCTGCCTGAGACACTAGCTGCAGCTTGGAATTTCTAGAGTCATTTATGGTGTAGGACCTTCTCTGTCCAACTCTGTCATCTGTGGAGTCAGCCTATTGAAAGCTTCCAGCAATCAGCCTCTATTACATTAACTCCTAATGGATGCAAAGCTACCAAATTTATGATCATCCAAAAGGAACGTCTCTGGTTACAATCAGTACTGTGCTGAACAAAAACAAGAAACAAATAGTGGTTCAAATAGTGGTTCAACCTTAATAAAGCTTTTCCTGTTCTGAATTTCTCATAATTCATGGAAGTCTAAAATCTCCCATCACATATTTAAAACCACATAGAATCTGAGGTAGGATCACATCTCACTACACTGTATTCAACCCAGATTGTACTGCTGATCTTCTTGTTATAGAAAAACAGTATCCAAGATAGATAAATATCTCTGCGGGTGTTGACTATTTCCTAATGAGTCTATTAATATGAACATTAAATGAGAATGTGAGGAGACTTTTTTGTAGTTTATTTACAAACAGTGCACAATATACTCAACAAAATCAAATAAAAAAAATATAAAAAAGAGGGTGTGTGAATAAAGGCACATTTTGAACACACTCACACACCTTTGTGCCATTCCTGGAAACAGTTCCTGTTCAACTGAAGACACAAGTGAACTTCACATTCCTGGCATTTCCAAGGTGTCTGTTGCTTCTTGCCAAACACTGCTTTGCAATGCGCACATATGCGGCGACCGGTAGTGGCAATTTTTCTGACATTCGAGGTCAACTCAGCTCCTGGAACCGGCACGTGGTCAATACTGGTCTGTTTTGGTGCTTCTTTCTGAGACACACCACAGAGATCTGCAACAAGCTGCTCCATAAACTCCTTGCGTGTCATGTTGCCGTGTAGCTCCTTGTGCAATATGAAAGCGTTGCTGGCAGCAATGTCCAAGAAGTGTAGATAGACCTTTCTGTACCACTTCATGGTTTTGTGCTGTGCAGTGTAGTACTCCAACAGCTGATCGGACAGGTCGGTACCCGCCATGTGGTGGTTGTACGCAGTCGCAGGTGAGGGACACGGAAAAGTCTTTGTCCTCCATGTATCTTGTGCTTTCACTTTTCTTTGCACACGGTCTCCAGTATAGGCAGCATGGATGGTGGAACAAACAGACACCTCTTTTTTGTCCATCCACTTCACACACACCAGAGGCCCATCCCGAATCCACCTGATGGATCCCCTGGTGGATTTTTTGGTCAGTGAATTAGATGCACTCTGTGGGAAGCCCCTCCTATAGTCTCTGTAAGTCCCACAAGCACCAAACTTCATAGCAAACAGGTCTGTTAAGAGCTTTGGACTTGTAAAGAAATCATCCATGTAAACATGGTACCCAGAGCCCAAAGCTTTCTTGTCCAGAAGAGACATCACAGCATCGTATGAAATCCCATGGCCTGTAGGAAAGCTGTTCTTGCCCGTGTACACAGAGAGGTCCACAGTATATTCATTTGATGAGTCAGCAAGGACAAAAAACTTGAAGCCCAGCTTTGTTGGCTTGGCTTTCGTGAACCTTGTCATTCCAAAATTTGCTCTGCATGCCACCAGTCTTTCCCTGACAGCTAAATTTCTTCTAGGATGATAGAAGGCTTTGCACGCAAGACGGATAGTGTCCACGAGAGGTTTGATCCTGAAAAGTCGGTCGTGTTCAGCTGTGCCCCTCTTTTTGTCATTTTCCTTGTCTGCATCTGGGTGACTCATGTGCAAATTCCATGAAATGGTGCGGTATCTGTCCCTTGACATAACTGTGGCAGGAAGAGGCAAAGAGAAAAGACTGTCCTGCCGCCAGTAGTCGGCGATGGAGCTCATCTTCACCGTGGCCATGTAGAAAACGAGTCCAAAGTAGCGGTACATCTCGTCAACGCTGACATCTGTCCAGCTGTATTTGCGACCCTTTGCAATTGCCCTGGCAGCCTGAGCGTTTGTGTTGTGGCACAGATTTGAGACCGTGGTCTCTGAGAAAAACAGTCTGAAAAGACTCATAGGGAGTGCGAGTCAGCGAGACTCAACTGCGGCCCAGGTTCTGCGCAGGCAGGAATCTCAGAGGCTTCGGATTCATGTCGACATCAGTTTCTGCTTTCCATGACAGATTCCTGGCTCTCTTTGCCACAGGTATCTGGTCGCTGTCATTCTCACATCTGAGGGGGGAGAAAACCAAAGTGAGCATGCTGACAACAGGATCACAACAACATTATCAATTACTAATATTGACATATTGCCCACTCATTACAAACGCACATATACTTTGTGTGTATTATTTCACAGAATGTAATCAAAATTAGACTGTCAGTTGTAAAATGAGGTGTGATTGCGCACTTACTCGTTAAGATTCTCAACTGCGTTGAAAACTGAACGACGCTTGTGTGCCGCTCTTGTATGAGGTGCACGTGAAGGAGCCACATTCCTAAGAAAAAAGAAAAGAAAAGAAAAGAAAAGTACAAGCACAAATATTAGTAAACATTTATCAGCTTAGGTTGTCCAAGTTGGCATACCAATGCATGCATAAGTGATTGGCAATTAATGGATATGGTCACGCGCTTTATACGTCTTGATGGGGCATCAACAACCTTATGTCATGCACGTTCAAAACATTTACACCCAAGCAGATAATGGAAAACATGAGGCAGTATTTTACAGCAAATGCCGGTCCTGAGGAAACCCAAACTAGACCATTCGTGTAGTGTAAACATTTTTTTCTCCACATTATAGAGCATAAAATGTATGTGCTCGTTTTGTAAAACATTTAGATGTAATGAAAGGTCCACAGGACAACACATTTGACTCAATGTAACGAACTGGTAGATTCCATTCTGGCCAAATGGGTCTGAAACCGCTATATGCGACTCTAATAACTAAAATAAGACTAAATGGCTTACTCATCAGAAAATGTGTCCTGCGCTGGATCAAAGCCCTCCTCAAAGTGCAGGCCTTCATCGTCAACGTCTTCGTCGTCTTCTGAGGAAAGACTGAATTCTTCCTCGCTGTCTACGATCATCAGGAGATTTTGCTCGCGTGCGTGACGTGCCATCGCGATTAAAGGTCAATAAAGCAAAACAAATGTTTGCTGCTAATTTTATTTTATTGATAAGGGGCGTTTACCACATTCCTCTGGCTTATTTCAGGTTATCATATGAATGAGGCGGGTGGGTGTGGCCAGACCGGCGCTAACTAAAAAAAATGAGAACAAGAAAACCCCTTGAACTTTGTATTTTTGCGTAACTCTCTTTTGTTCAGGATTTCATACGTTTCTTCTCTCTCTTTCGTCGGCTGTCTTGGTGAGCGCGCCTTCTTTGAAGACAAATTTCCCTGGATCGGGAATGTTCTTCTTCGGCATAAACGTCACAGTTCCGTGGATACAGATGCAATGGATATTTATTTGAAGCTCATGCTAATTTCGCGTGGATGAATTTTCTCCCTCTGATTGGCTGTATTCACGCAACAAATGGTTGGAAGGTATTTCATTGGGTAGAAAAGGCGGGCTGCATTGACACGTCTGCTCCTTTGTTCCCTCCTATAGCACCACCCCCAAATCTCCTCACACACAAGTTTCTGGACTTTCCCGCTCACAGAAACGGTTATTTATTCGGCAAAAAGTAACAGCTATGAATGTCCACTCTTTGAATTAATGCAATCTCTGAATGCGTGTTTATGTGCATATAACAAAACAAGAACGCGCTTGAAAGTGCGCGCTACAAAATATTGGTCTGTCAAGAGTGGTGTACTGGGTATTTATTGAAAGCTCATGCTAATTTCAGAGGGCTGGATTGGTCAGAAACGGGCTGCTAGAGAAACACATCTGCCAATTGAAAGCTTCTAAATCCCATCGCCAGACCCACCAGTGACGTCACTTCCCCCACACGCCTCTTTGTCTGACTTTCCGGCTCATCATGCCAATAAGGCACTTTAAAATTGACATTTGTAATTCTGCAACGTCTTTACACACATTCTCTCAAAGAGTTAGAGAGAATGTGTATTGATATTTGAAGATCATACATCAGTATTAATACACAAATATTTTGGCAAGAACGCCTTTATGTCTCGAGCTAGTTTAACCTTGGTGTAAAATGAAGCTCGCTGCAAGGAGCTCGAGGCAGGGTTCCTACACATTTTCCATACTCAAACTTCCAAACCTCTCTGTAGATTATTCAGACCATATTTAACAGAAATTGTTCATACAGCATTATTTTCAGCATTATATTTGGCATATAGTACAGTCATCTGTAAATACTATTATTTTTTTTTTTATTTCATTTTCTTCCCATTGGGTTTCTTGAAGTGATAACATGTACATGCTCATGCTCGCACGATGATAAACTTAAAACACTTTATAATCGGTATGAATTCATTCAATTAGTCGTGTTTGACAATCACTAACTTTTCGTCATGAAAACACTGATGGAGTTTTAGAAATTCTTAATTTTGTGTTTTTTAAGACACACAATAGGATCAACACTGCTTATCAAGACCTGGAAATTACTCAAATCCCATACTCTTTTTCATACTGCGTAGTCGAAATATAGCTACTAAACAACAGCTGACAATCATTTAAAACATACTCTTTTTGAAAACGTGGGTGGCTCTTAAAAGAGCCGTTGGGTCCGTTCAGTACAACGAAGAAATTTAACCCCCAAAGCCGTACAGGGTGCGTCCCTGTCGCTTCAGCGCGTACACAACATCCATGGCGGTCACGGTCTTTCTCTTGGCGTGCTCGGTGTAGGTAACGGCATCGCGGATGACGTTCTCCAGAAACACCTTCAACACTCCGCGAGTCTCCTCGTAGATCAGACCGGAGATGCGCTTGACACCGCCACGGCGAGCGAGACGACGGATAGCGGGTTTGGTGATTCCCTGGATGTTATCGCGCAAAACTTTGCGATGACGCTTGGCGCCTCCTTTTCCGAGCCCTTTACCGCCTTTGCCTCTTCCTGACATAGTTGCAACTTTCAAGGTTTATTCGCAGTTGAACGTCTGAATGCCAGCAGGGCGTGCAAGAAGAGCTTTTACAATCGCTTACAGGACCTTGTTGAAACACATGAAGGCGGAGCTATGTATGTAACGTCATATGAGGGGCGTCGCTCCAGCAAGACTGAAGATTGCTTTCAAAGAAGCAATCAGCATTTACCAAATATATTACATCTCGAAAGAGTGAGTGTATGAATAAAAAAAAAAAATAAATGCTGTTGAAATAATGTTGACGTAAAAAAAAAAAAACCCAATGAAACCGATTTCACATGTTATGTAAACAATACATTTTAGTCACTGCATAAGCAATAAACCATAATTCCTTATGCGTTCATTATTATTTATTATTATATGCACCCAAAACTAAAAATCTAGTTGGAAAGTGTATTTACACTACAGGTGATAGTGGGGATGGAGAATGATGCCAGTAAAGTTACTAGTATGTTCAATGTTTACCCTTCTGCCTTTGGAACCATTACGCTTTTGAAAAGAAATTCTGCTTTGTTAGATACACTGAGGTGGCTCTTAAAAGAGCCTTTGAGGATTCAAATGTTATGCAGTTAAGAGTTTAGGCGCGCTCTCCACGGATACGGCGGGCCAGCTGAATGTCCTTGGGCATGATGGTGACCCTCTTAGCGTGGATGGCGCACAGGTTGGTGTCCTCAAACAGACCAACCAAATAAGCCTCGCTGGCCTCCTGCAGGGCCATGACAGCGGAGCTCTGGAAGCGCAGATCCGTCTTGAAGTCCTGAGCGATTTCTCTCACCAGCCGCTGGAAGGGCAGTTTGCGGATCAGCAGCTCGGTGGACTTCTGGTAACGGCGGATCTCTCTGAGAGCCACGGTCCCGGGCCTGTAACGATGGGGCTTCTTGACGCCGCCGGTGGCCGGAGCGCTCTTACGAGCGGCTTTGGTAGCGAGCTGCTTCCTCGGGGCTTTGCCTCCGGTGGATTTACGAGCGGTTTGCTTGGTTCTTGCCATTTCCCCAAATGTTCGGCTTTGCTTTCTGATACAGAATGACTTTACCTGTTTGCCTCAGCTCTTTAAACCATATGGCTGCATTGGGCAGTGCGTCGGCAGAGGCGCGTGTGATTGGCTATTGAGTCGCAGCATGAGGTGGCCAATGACATCGCGTTTCGGTCAAAGATCGTCTATTCAGTGTAGTGATGGGAATTTAGGCTCATTTTAGTGAGCCAGATGACTTGGCTCAGCTCATGCTCTTATGTCCCAAAACAGCTTTTTATATATTAGTAGCAATAATTATTTATTATTCAGCAACGTTTAACAATGTTTTGATTGGTATATGCGTACACATATCACTTAAGTTACTCAAATACCTTTTAATTTCCAGAATACCATAATTTTACATTGTTTGGTTTAAAACCTTTAAATAATGTAAAACCACTATTACAGTTTGCTCGATAGGATTTACCTTTGATGCAATGAGATCCAGGCAGACAAGCAATGATTACATTGAATTTGAATAAGGAATAACACATTTTTATTAAGTAAAAATGTAAAAATTATAGACACAAATTAACCAAGTACATAAAATCTAGAGTATTGTATCTAACAGATGAAGACTGTGAAGATCAGAGTATAGAGAAAGAAGGACCCAAAAAAAGTATGATATTTGCAAAATGAAAGGAGAGGTAGAAGAGAAGCAGAAAGCAAAGAGCAAAATAAGAGCAACTAATGTATCTGCATGAAAATTACATCCTCTTAAGCTTATGTTTTGGTCTAATAAGAAAAGGTCAAACAAATTTATCCATGATGTCATGGTGTAACTGCTGGTCAAATGTCAAAGATATATATATATATTTTCATCTATGTATATGAGGTGTTGTCTTTACACCTTTAAGAGAATATTGCAGATCTTGCATTCTCATTTCTGCAGAGATGGAAACTGACATATTTTGATAAGAAGGTAGGGCTACATCACCAAATAATCAGTTCTGATGGAAAATAACCCACTTAATCTTACATCCAGGCTTGGGAGGGTTACTTTACAAATGTATTCCGTTACAGTTACAAATTACTTCATAAACAAAAGTAGTCAGTAAAAGTAGTCCAAGTACCACAAAATGAAAGTTATGTAATCTGATTACTTTTGGATTACTTCAAGGTCCCATATATATATATATATACACACACAGTGGGTATGGAAAGTATTCAGACCCCCTTAAATTTTTCACTCTGTTATATTGCAGCCATTTGCTAAAATCATTCAAGTTCATTTTTTCTCCTCATTAATGTACACACAGCACCCCATATTGACAGAAAAACACAGAATTGTTGACATTTTAGCAGATTTATTAAAAAAGAAAAAATGAAATATCACATGGTCCTAAGTATTCAGACCCTTTGCTCAGTATTTAGTAGAAGCACCCTTTTGATCTAATACAGCCATAAGTCTTTTTGGGAAGTTTTTCACACCTGGATTTGGGGATCCTCTGCCATTCCTCCTTGCAGATCCTCTCCAGTTCTGTCAGGTTGGATGGTAAACGTTGGTGGACAGCCATTTTTAGGTCTCTCCAGAGATGCTCAGTTGGGTTTAAGTCAGGGCTCTGGCTGGGCCATTCAAGAACAGTCACGGAGTTGTTGTGAAGCCACTCCTTCCTTATTTTAGCTGTGTGCTTAGGGTCATTGTCCTGTTGGAAGGTAAACCTTCGGCCCAGTCTGAGGTCCTGAGCACTTCTGGAGAAGGTTTTCGTCCAGGATATCCCTGTACTTGGCCGCATTCATCTTTCCCTCGATTGCAACCAGTCGTCCTGTCCCTGCAGCTGAAAAACACCCCCACAGCATGATGCTGCCACCACCATGCTTCACTGTTGGGACAGGTGATGAGCAGTGCCTGGTTTTCTCCACACATACCGGTTAGAATTAAGGCCAAAAAGTTCTATCTTGGTCTCATCAGACCAGAGAATCTTATTTCTCACCATCTTGGAGTCCTTCAGGTGTTGTTTCATGTGTCTTGCACTGAGGAGAGGCTTCCGTCGGGCCACTCTGCCATAAAGCCCCGACTGGTGGAGGGCTGCAGTGATGGTTGACTTTCTACAACTTTCTCCCATCTCCCGACTGCATCTCTGGAGCTCAGCCACAGTGATCTTTGGGTTCTTCTTTACCTCTCTCACCAAGGCTCTTCTCCCCGATAGCTCAGTTTGGCCGGACGGCCAGCTCTAGGAAGGGTTCTGGTCGTCCCAAACGTCTTCCATTTAAGGATTATGGAGGCCACTGTGCTCTTAGAAACAGCAGCAGAAATTTTTTGTAACCTTGGCCAGATCTGTGCCTTGCCACAATTCTGTCTCTGAGCTCTTCAGGCAGTTCCTTTGACCTCATGATTCTCATTTGCTCTGACATGCACTGTGAGCTGTAAGGTCTTATATAGACAGGTGTGTGGCTTTCCTAATCAAGTCCAATCAGTATAATCAAACACAGCTGGACTCAAATGAAGGTGTAGAACCATCTCAAGGATGATCAGAAGAAACGGACAGCACCTGAGTTAAATATATGAGTGACACAGCAAAGGGTCTGAATACTTAGAACCATGTGATATTTCAGTTTTTCTTTTTTAATAAATCTGCAAAAATGTCAACAATTCTGTGTTTTTTCTGTCAATATGGGGTGCTGTGTGTACATTAATGAGGAAAAAAAAAATGAACTTAAATGATTTTAGCAAATGGCTGCAATATAACAAAGAGTGAAAAATTTAAGGGGGTCTGAATACTTTCCGTACCCACTGTGTATATATATATATATATATATATATACATATATATGTGTGTATAGAAAGAAAGACAGAAAGAGAAGAGAAATTTGGGGGGAAATTTTGCAGAAATTTCTTCTATATTTCTGCAAGTTTTTAAATGTTACACGTTCCATACTTTTGAATGGGTCTCAACAATACAAATATTTTACAAATCTGATAAATTATCTATTGCAATATTATTATTATCGTTGTTGTTGTTTAGAGCTTAAAAAATATAAAAGTCACATCAGATCATAAACAAACTGAACAAGCTCCAAAGCAACCATGTTGTTTGCATTTTTTTTCTTTGAAAACAAAATAGCAGCAAAATTTCCATGAATTGAAAGCGTTTTTCCCCGCGGGCAGCATTGTTTAAACTAGCAGCAGTGATTCAATCTGCGTCTGAGGAGATTGTAGACGGGTCTTATTTGCGCGTGCACCAGCGGGTGGCTCACGTGAGTCATCACTGGCCACCAGGAAATACTGTATAATCAAGCAGCGCTTAATATGTGTTATTATGGCAAAATAATGATTTATTTAGTTTTAAATGAAACCACTGTAATCCTGATAGTATCCCCCTTTTTTCAAAATGTAACTACATTCTACAGAAATGTCCACTTTTGGTATGGCAAGATGTCTTAACATTTTTTTTTGTTTTGTTTTGTTTTGTTTTTTGTTGTTTTTTTTTTTTTTGTCACTGGTGTTACCTTACTTCTCAGGCAAAGGTTTTTATGAAATATTATTTCTCAATTTTTTTCAGCACATGCAGTCAAAATATTGATAATGCAAAATATAAGGAGATTATCTTTTTTTTTGTTTTGTTTTTTAAATCAGGTTAGTTAAAACTGTGATTGAATGATGGTAGTTCATTTGCACAACCATGTATTTGCTATAACAATGAAAATATTAAAGAAAAAAAAGAAAAAAAAAAAACAGTTATAAACAAGTAATGATGCAATCCTTTAAATCTTAATTCTTGAGTGTAGCTGAATTCAATGGATTTAAAATTATCATGTCACATATGACACATTTTTTATCATGTGACAGACAAAAAACAGTAACACCAGTGACACAATGAATCACCAGTGACGTATACATAAGACCAAAGATCCTTATTCTTCAACTATAATTAAGTAGATGGGACTACATTTTTACATTTGGTATACAGTCAAAGACTTATCACTGACACTTAGTGAAAGCATTCAGTAAAAGATCATAAACAACATTTTAAAAATGTCTGTAAAATACACTGTCTGTAAAGTCGCTGCTTCTCAGCTGCACTCAATTTAGCCATATACCCTTAATTTAGCCATACCTGCCCAAAGGAGGATTAACGGGAAAGAAAAGTTAGAATCACGTAATTCTAGCGCTATTTTATGCAAAAGAACTAAATGAATAGCTTTGAATAAAGTTTATCTCTACATGGGAGGCACCAGTGACAGTTTTCATAAAAAGGTGACACCAGTGACAGTAACACCAGTGACAATTATCATGAAAAATGCATTTTACAAAATGGCTGCTGCAAGGTATCAAACCACATGTTGTCAATCATGGTATATACTCACTAAATTAAGTAGTTTAATCCATTTGTGTTCTAGTTTTTTTTTTTTTATTCCCTAACAATAAAGTAGGTCATACCAGTGAGTTCAGCTAAAAGCTTCATATGAAATTATGATTTTCTGATTAAAATTTCTGATAACTGAAAAGAGACAGTGGACTTTCCATTAGGGATGGGCAGATCGATATGAAGTATCGTTATATCGATACAGACGTTGAGTATCGAAAGTATCGATACTCAAATAAAAATATCGATACTAAGGTGTTTTTTTTTTACCAGTGATTTTGTTTAATTAACAATAAATTTAATGCGCATACAATATGCATTGAATTAGACAAATAACCTATGTCAGCGAATAATTGTGTAGTAGAACTATTTTCCTGCTCATCTGAACACGCAAATGCTGCAAGTCAGAACCAATCAATCACAGAGAGCGTTCACTACATTCAAACAGGACTGCATGCGTTTAGTATCGTAAGAAACCATTGATGCTTTTGGGAAACACAGCCCAGAACAATGCTTAACCTAAGACAGAACAACATAATAGGCTATGTTTGAGTTATTTCACAACAAACAAAATGAAATAGTAACCTACATAGTTTTTGCAATTACATTTATTTAAATTAAACGTTCATAGTTCATATCGATGTGCTGTTCTGTAACTACCCTGTCAGAATACAAAGTTTGCATTTTATGGGTGCAACAGCCTGTCGCTGGCAGTCCCTTATGTAAATGAACCATTACTAGTGACCATAGTTCAGCTAGGCCTGCAGTATTTCCATGGTTACCACTACAAGTAAACATTTTAACCATGTGTAAACAAAAATATAGTCTAATAAACTGCAATTAAGGCATATTGAATGTTAAAATACCTTTCAAATATAATGTTAAGTGGGTATGATTACCCATTTTACTCATAGTAATTCAATAATTTAAGAACTTAAATTATTAATAATTTAATAACTTAAGTTCAGATTAGAGGTGTCGTATCGGTATCGATATCGGCGATATTGGCCTTGAAAGTATCGGTATTGTATCGAAAACAAAACAAGTGGTATCGCCCATCCCTACTTTTCATGGGCCTTTCATCGTAGATCGTCAAGAACTAAGAAAAGGGAAGTCAAGTGATGTCATCAGTGTGATCTTTATTTCAAAATAAGAGATTTTTGTTAAATGGTAACACCAGTGACACAACTCCAAGGGACCACTACTTTCATTATAGATTTTATAATATTTATTCAGCATTTTGTTCTTTTATATCATTTACATAATATATTTGATAGTTATGTATACATTATTGTATTTCAAATGGTATAAAAACCTGTTTATTGACCTCAAAATAAAGCACTTTCCCTCTGTACATGGCTGTGGGGACAAGCACTTCTGTGGCATTTGTAATTCTTATAATTAATTAAAAAAACATATATTGCCAAGAAGGTGGAATAGTGTTATTTGCACATTCATTAATAATAAAAAAGAATTTTATAATATATATATATATATATATGAAAAATTGTAATCCTAAAATGTTTTTCAAGTGTAATATTTCTGTAAAGTCTAGGGACAGAAAAGTGGACGTTTCTGTAGAATGACCCAATGAACAATAGTGCACAGAACTAATAAAGTAAAAAGGCAATCAAACGCAAAAAAAAAAAAAAAAAAAAAAAAAAAAAAAAAAAAAAAAAAAAATTCGCCTACACCCATACAAATTCTACAATGCGCTTTTAATTTTCCTCAAAATTAAGGATGAGTTTCACAGCACTGATTGGGCACGCAGTCTATCAGATAATTCAACTCGCTCTTGTAAATGAGAAAATAGGTGGCTCTGGAAAGAGCCTTTGGGTGTTTTGCGTAGTTATCAAATCGCAACTCATTTACTTGGCCTTGGCCGGCTTGTCGGTTTTTTTGGGCAGCAACACAGCCTGGATGTTGGGCAGCACGCCGCCCTGAGCGATGGTCACTCCGCCCAGCAGTTTGTTCAACTCTTCGTCGTTGCGCACCGCCAGCTGCAGATGACGGGGAATGATGCGGGTCTTCTTGTTGTCCCGAGCGGCATTTCCAGCCAACTCCAGAATCTCAGCGGTAAGATATTCGAGCACGGCCGCCAGATAAACAGGAGCACCAGCACCAACGCGCTCAGCGTAGTTGCCTTTGCGCAGAAGCCTGTGCACACGGCCGACGGGGAACTGCAGGCCTGCTCTGGATGAGCGAGTCTTAGCCTTGGCTCTGGCTTTGCCGCCGGTTTTACCTCTGCCACTCATTTTGAAATACTCACTTCTTGAACTGTAGTTAACCACCGTAAAAGTAACCGCCTCTAGACTGCACAATCAGTATTTAAGGGAGCTTGCTCGTCGTCTATTGGTCAGAGTCTGTCACAGTTGAAAACCAATCGCGGCGGGTCCTCCAAATTCCAAGCCCCTCCTCTCCCTGCCCGCCTTTTGATTCGAACCTGTTCTGTTAAAGAGGGTCTACGACACGGGCAATTTAAATGTATTTGCAGATAACTTATGCGTTTAAATACAGAGAAATGAACACTTAAAATAACCAAGCTATGAAAATCACACGTTGAAAGTCCTGATAAACACACACAAAAGAAATTGTTACTTTTGTAGGTTAACCCGCCGCTGAATTTCTCGAATCAAACCTAGCCTCTCTGTTGATGTACGTGTGTACTATTCACTGTCCATGTGTTTCGGGTATTATATTTCGGATGACGATGTGAACGCGTAAGCAACTATAGACCGCGATTCACGCTCGTATAGAAAAAAAAAAACGTAAAAAGATTACATTAATTGAAATGTTGCTCTTAAATGGAAGAAAGTGGGTGGCTCTTAAAAGAGCCGTTTTGTTTTAGAAAGAAACAAACCAGACATTCACTTCTTTTTGGGAGCAGCCTTTTTTGGCTTGGCTGCCTTAGGCTTTGCCGTCTTGGGCTTGGCTGCCTTGGCTTTCTTGGGGCTCTTGGCTGCTTTCTTAGCAGCAGATGGCTTCTTTGTTTTCTTGGGACTTTTGGCTGCTTTCTTAGCAACTGCCGGCTTCTTGGCCTTCTTGGGGCTCTTTGTTGCCTTTTTTGCAGAGGCGGCGGCCGGTTTCTTGACCTTCTTAGGAGATTTCTTAGCGGCGGGCTTCTTGACAGCAGGCTTCTTTGCTTTCACAGGAGTTTTCTTGGCAGGTTTCTTCTTCGTTTCTGTTTGCTTCTTGTTGAGCTTGAAGGAACCGGAGGCACCTGTCCCTTTGGTCTGGACCAGGGTGCCTTTGGCCACCAGGCTCTTGATGGCGAGCTTGACGCGGGAATTGTTCTTCTCCACATCGTAGCCACCGGCAGAAAGAGCTTTCTTCAAGGCGGCGAGGGACACGCCGCTCCTCTCCTTAGATGCGGACACAGTGTTGACAATGAGCTCGCTGACGCTCGGGCCCGCTTTCTTGGGCTTAGACGCCGACTTCTTTTTGGGAGCTTTAGCCGGCGGGGCAGCTGCAGCTGGAGCGGTTTCAGCCATGTCTCTCTGAGTAATAGTACTTACGAATAGACTGAGTAAAATGAAGCGCTGGTGAGCTGCGCGGCGAACTTAACTACCACATGAGAGCCGTGTAGACTCAACACACCACTCCACTGTCCGAGCGCCGCAGCGCCAAATTTGTGTTTTCTCCGTTTAAACACAGAGCAAAACAAGAGTAGCAAAACATTCTAGCAGGTTAGAAACTACGCGAGTGCTAGGAAGAAGTACAAGTCTTTCGCTTGTAATTTAAAATTAAGCTGAGATAAGGATTATTTTGACACCACCGATTCAAAAAGCTTTGCGAATGTCAGGCTTTAATTCTGGATTCCCAGGTGAGCTTCAATAAGAACTCCGAGTACATCTTCAAAAGATGCTCTCAGCGACTGTGTACAAATCCATTATTGAGAGTGTATTAACTTTTCACCTTCCTGCTTGGTATGATAACTTGCAGATCCAAGATCAAACTGTCTAAAACTGTGTCAATGGCAAGTAAAACAGTTGGCAGAACACAGAAGCCCTTAATACAACTCTTCGCTGAAAGGAATCAGCAAGGAATATTCTTGGAGATAGTTCTCTTTAGTCAATTTGAGCCTTTGAAGTCAAGAAGACGATATAGAATCCCTCTAGCAAATAGAAATGTGTTTAAGAGGTCTTTTATTCCTAACGCCATTACATTCCTTATTTCTGTAGGTGAATGATAGTAGCATGAACTGGATTTTTTTTTTTTTTTTTAATATAATGTTATTGTTTGTGTGTATGTATATATATATATATATATATATATATATATATATATATATATATATATATATATATATATATAATATATGTATACAGTGCTGCTTATAAGGTTGTGAACCACTTGCAGAATCTGTGAAAATGTGAATAATTTTAACAAAAAAAAAAGAGATCATAACTGCATGTCATTTTTTTTTTTATTTAGTACTGAATAAGATATTTTACATAAACAATGTTTACATAAAGTCCACGACAAAAATTAGCTGAATTTGTAAATATGACCCCATGTTTATAAACCATTGATTCTTAATACTGTGTGTGGTTACCTGGATGATCCACAACTGCTTTTATGTTTTGTGATGGTTGTTCATGAGTCGCTTGTTTGTCCTGAGCAGTTAAACCAGTTATTAAAAACGGTTCAGACATTCACTGATGCTCCAGAAGGAAACCCGATGCATTAAGAGCCGGGGGGTGAAAACCTTTTGAACAGGATAAAGATGTCCAAATTTTTCATATTTATTTATTTATTTATTTATTTTTTCTTATTACTTTAGTACTGCCCTTCAGAAGCAACAGAATACACTTAAATGTTTGCCAGAAGACAAATTAAGACAATATTCCTTGATCTTCATATTTAAAAGGTTTTCACCCCCCGGCTCTTAATGCAAAATCTATTGCGCGGTCTATAGTTGCTTACGCGTTCACATCGTCATCCGAAATATAATACCCGAAACACATGGACAGTGAATAGTACACACGTACATCAACAGAGAGGCTAGGTTTGATTCGAGAAATTCAGCGGCGGGTTAACCTACAAAAGTAACAATTTCTTTTGTGTGTGTTTATCAGGACTTTCAACGTGTGATTTTCATAGCTTGGTTATTTTAAGTGTTCATTTCTCTGTATTTAAACGCATAAGTTATCTGCAAATACATTTAAATTGCCCGTGTCGTAGACCCTCTTTAACAGAACAGGTTCGAATCAAAAGGCGGGCAGGGAGAGGAGGGGCTTGGAATTTGGAGGGACCCGCCGCGATTGGTTTTCAACTGTGACAGACTCTGACCAATAGACGACGAGCAAGCTCCCTTAAATACTGATTGTGCAGTCTAGAGGCGGTTACTTTTACGGTGGTTAACTACAGTTCAAGAAGTGAGTATTTCAAAATGAGTGGCAGAGGTAAAACCGGCGGCAAAGCCAGAGCCAAGGCTAAGACTCGCTCATCCAGAGCAGGCCTGCAGTTCCCCGTCGGCCGTGTGCACAGGCTTCTGCGCAAAGGCAACTACGCTGAGCGCGTTGGTGCTGGTGCTCCTGTTTATCTGGCGGCCGTGCTCGAATATCTTACCGCTGAGATTCTGGAGTTGGCTGGAAATGCCGCTCGGGACAACAAGAAGACCCGCATCATTCCCCGTCATCTGCAGCTGGCGGTGCGCAACGACGAAGAGTTGAACAAACTGCTGGGCGGAGTGACCATCGCTCAGGGCGGCGTGCTGCCCAACATCCAGGCTGTGTTGCTGCCCAAAAAAACCGACAAGCCGGCCAAGGCCAAGTAAATGAGTTGCGATTTGATAACTACGCAAAACACCCAAAGGCTCTTTCCAGAGCCACCTATTTTCTCATTTACAAGAGCGAGTTGAATTATCTGATAGACTGCGTGCCCAATCAGTGCTGTGAAACTCATCCTTAATTTTGAGGAAAATTAAAAGCGCATTGTAGAATTTGTAAGGGGGTGTAGGCGAATTTTTTTTTTTTTTTTTTTTTTTTTTTTTTTTTTTTTTTTTTTGCGTTTGATTGCCTTTTTACTTTATTAGTTCTGTGCACTATTGTTCATTGGGTCATTCTACAGAAACGTCCACTTTTCTGTCCCTAGACTTTACAGAAATATTACACTTGAAAAACATTTTAGGATTACAATTTTTCATATATATATATATATATATATTATAAAATTCTTTTTTTTTATTATTAATGAATGTGCAAATAACACTATTCCACCTTCTTGGCAATATATGTTTTTTTAATTAATTATAAGAATTACAAATGCCACAGAAGTGCTTGTCCCCACAGCCATGTACAGAGGGAAAGTGCTTTATTTTGAGGTCAATAAACAGGTTTTTATACCATTTGAAATACAATAATGTATACATAACTATCAAATATATTATGTAAATGATATAAAAGAACAAAATGCTGAATAAATATTATAAAATCTATAATGAAAGTAGTGGTCCCTTGGAGTTGTGTCACTGGTGTTACCATTTAACAAAAATCTCTTATTTTGAAATAAAGATCACACTGATGACATCACTTGACTTCCCTTTTCTTAGTTCTTGACGATCTACGATGAAAGGCCCATGAAAAGTAGGGATGGGCGATACCACTTGTTTTGTTTTCGATACAATACCGATACTTTCAAGGCCAATATCGCCGATATCGATACCGATACGACACCTCTAATCTGAACTTAAGTTATTAAATTATTAATAATTTAAGTTCTTAAATTATTGAATTACTATGAGTAAAATGGGTAATCATACCCACTTAACATTATATTTGAAAGGTATTTTAACATTCAATATGCCTTAATTGCAGTTTATTAGACTATATTTTTGTTTACACATGGTTAAAATGTTTACTTGTAGTGGTAACCATGGAAATACTGCAGGCCTAGCTGAACTATGGTCACTAGTAATGGTTCATTTACATAAGGGACTGCCAGCGACAGGCTGTTGCACCCATAAAATGCAAACTTTGTATTCTGACAGGGTAGTTACAGAACAGCACATCGATATGAACTATGAGCGTTTAATTTAAATAAATGTAATTGCAAAAACTATGTAGGTTACTATTTCATTTTGTTTGTTGTGAAATAACTCAAACATAGCCTATTATGTTGTTCTGTCTTAGGTTAAGCATTGTTCTGGGCTGTGTTTCCCAAAAGCATCAATGGTTTCTTACGATACTAAACGCATGCAGTCCTGTTTGAATGTAGTGAACGCTCTCTGTGATTGATTGGTTCTGACTTGCAGCATTTGCGTGTTCAGATGAGCAGGAAAATAGTTCTACTACACAATTATTCGCTGACATAGGTTATTTGTCTAATTCAATGCATATTGTACGCATTAAATTTATTGTTAATTAAACAAAATCACTGGTAAAAAAAAAAAAAAACACCTTAGTATCGATATTTTTATTTGAGTATCGATACTTTCGATACTCAACGTCTGTATCGATATAACGATACTTCATATCGATCTGCCCATCCCTAATGGAAAGTCCACTGTCTCTTTTCAGTTATCAGAAATTTTAATCAGAAAATCATAATTTCATATGAAGCTTTTAGCTGAACTCACTGGTATGACCTACTTTATTGTTAGGGAATAAAAAAAAAAAAACTAGAACACAAATGGATTAAACTACTTAATTTAGTGAGTATATACCATGATTGACAACATGTGGTTTGATACCTTGCAGCAGCCATTTTGTAAAATGCATTTTTCATGATAATTGTCACTGGTGTTACTGTCACTGGTGTCACCTTTTTATGAAAACTGTCACTGGTGCCTCCCATGTAGAGATAAACTTTATTCAAAGCTATTCATTTAGTTCTTTTGCATAAAATAGCGCTAGAATTACGTGATTCTAACTTTTCTTTCCGTTAATCCTCCTTTGGGCAGGTATGGCTAAATTAAGGGTATATGGCTAAATTGAGTGCAGCTGAGAAGCAGCGACTTTACAGACAGTGTATTTTACAGACATTTTTAAAATGTTGTTTATGATCTTTACTGAATGCTTTCACTAAGTGTCAGTGATAAGTCTTTGACTGTATACCAAATGTAAAAATGTAGTCCCATCTACTTAATTATAGTTGAAGAATAAGGATCTTTGGTCTTATGTATACGTCACTGGTGATTCATTGTGTCACTGGTGTTACTGTTTTTTGTCTGTCACATGATAAAAAATGTGTCATATGTGACATGATAATTTTAAATCCATTGAATTCAGCTACACTCAAGAATTAAGATTTAAAGGATTGCATCATTACTTGTTTATAACTGTTTTTTTTTTTTTTTTCTTTAATATTTTCATTGTTATAGCAAATACATGGTTGTGCAAATGAACTACCATCATTCAATCACAGTTTTAACTAACCTGATTTAAAAAACAAAACAAAAAAAGATAATCTCCTTATATTTTGCATTATCAATATTTTGACTGCATGTGCTGAAAAAAATTGAGAAATAATATTTCATAAAAACCTTTGCCTGAGAAGTAAGGTAACACCAGTGACAAAAAAAAACAACAAAAAAAAAATTTTAAGACATCTTGCCATACCAAAAGTGGACATTTCTGTAGAATGTAGTTACATTTTGAAAAAAGGGGGATACTATCAGGATTACAGTCGTTTCATTTAAAACTAAATAAATCATTATTTTGCCATAATAACACATATTAAGTGCTGCTTGATTATACAGTATTTCCTGGTGGCCAGTGTTGCCTGTGATGACTCACGTGAGCCACCCGCTGGTGCACGCGCAAATAAGACCCGTCTACAATCTCCTCAGACGCAGATTGAATCACTGCTGCTAGTTTAAACAATGCTGCCCGCGGGGAAAAACGCTTTCAATTCATGGAAATTTTGCTGCTATTTTGTTTTCAAAGAAAAAAAATGCAAACAACATGGTTGCTTTGGAGCTTGTTCAGTTTGTTTATGATCTGATGTGACTTTTATATTTTTTAAGCTCTAAACAACAACAACGATAATAATAATATTGCAATAGATAATTTATCAGATTTGTAAAATATTTGTATTGTTGAGACCCATTCAAAAGTATGGAACGTGTAACATTTAAAAACTTGCAGAAATATAGAAGAAATGTCTGCAAAATTTCCCCCCAAATTTCTCTTCTCTTTCTGTCTTTCTTTCTATACACACATATATATGTATATATATATATATATATATATATACACAGTGGGTAATGGAAAGTATTCAGACCCCTTAAATTTTTCACTCTTTGTTATATTGCAGCCATTTGCTAAAATCATTTAAGTTCATTTTTTCCTCATTAATGTACACACAGCACCCCATATTGACAGAAAAAACACAGAATTGTTGACATTTTTGCAGATTTATTAAAAAAGAAAAACTGAAATATCACATGGTTCTAAGTATTCAGACCCTTTGCTGTGTCACTCATATATTTAACTCAGGTGCTGTCCGTTTCTTCTGATCATCCTTGAGATGGTTCTACACCTTCATTTGAGTCCAGCTGTGTTTGATTATACTGATTGGACTTGATTAGGAAAGCCACACACCTGTCTATATAAGACCTTACAGCTCACAGTGCATGTCAGAGCAAATGAGAATCATGAGGTCAAAGGAACTGCCTGAAGAGCTCAGAGACAGAATTGTGGCAAGGCACAGATCTGGCCAAGGTTACAAAAAATTTCTGCTGCTGTTTCTAAGAGCACAGTGGCCTCCATAATCCTTAAATGGAAGACGTTTGGGACGACCAGAACCCTTCCTAGAGCTGGCCGTCCGGCCAAACTGAGCTATCGGGGGAGAAGAGCCTTGGTGAGAGAGGTAAAGAAGAACCCAAAGATCACTGTGGCTGAGCTCCAGAGATGCAGTCGGGAGATGGGAGAAAGTTGTAGAAAGTCAACCATCACTGCAGCCCTCCACCAGTCGGGGCTTTATGGCAGAGTGGCCCGACGGAAGCCTCTCCTCAGTGCAAGACACATGAAAAAACACCTGAAGGACTCCAAGATGGTGAGAAATAAGATTCTCTGGTCTGATGAGACCAAGATAGAACTTTTTGGCCTTAATTCTAACCGGTATGTGTGGAGAAAACCAGGCACTGCTCATCACCTGTCCCAACAGTGAAGCATGGTGGTGGCAGCATCATGCTGTGGGGTGTTTTTCAGCTGCAGGGACAGGACGACTGGTTGCAATCGAGGGAAAGATGAATGCGGCCAAGTACAGGGATATCCTGGACGAAAACCTTCTCCAGAAGTGCTCAGGACCTCAGACTGGGCCAAGGTTTACCTTCCAACAGGACAATGACCCTAAGCACACAGCTAAAATAAGGAAGGAGTGGCTTCACAACAACTCCGTGACTGTTCTTGAATGGCCCAGCCAGAGCCCTGACTTAAACCCAACTGAGCATCTCTGGAGAGACCTAAAAATGGCTGTCCACCAACGTTTACCATCCAACCTGACAGAACTGGAGAGGATCTGCAAGGAGGAATGGCAGAGGATCCCCAAATCCAGGTGTGAAAAACTTGTTGCATCTTTCCCAAAAGACTTATGGCTGTATTAGATCAAAAGGGTGCTTCTACTAAATACTGAGCAAAGGGTCTGAATACTTAGGACCATGTGATATTTCATTTTTCCTTTTTTAATAAATCTGCTAAAATGTCAACAATTCTGTGTTTTTCTGTCAATATGGGGTGCTGTGTGTACATTAATGAGGAGAAAAAATGAACTTGAATGATTTTAGCAAATGGCTGCAATATAACAGAGTGAAAAATTTAAGGGGGTCTGAATACTTTCCATACCCACTGTGTGTGTAATATATATATATATATATATATATATATATGGGACCTTGAAGTAATCCAAAAGTAATCAGATTACATAACTTTCATTTTGTGGTACTTGGACTACTTTTACTGACTACTTTTGTTTATGAAGTAATTTGTAACTGTAACGGAATACATTTGTAAAGTAACCCTCCCAAGCCTGGATGTAAGATTAAGTGGGTTATTTTCCATCAGAACTGATTATTTGGTGATGTAGCCCTACCTTCTTATCAAAATATGTCAGTTTCCATCTCTGCAGAAATGAGAATGCAAGATCTGCAATATTCTCTTAAAGGTGTAAAGACAACACCTCATATACATAGATGAAAATATATATATATATCTTTGACATTTGACCAGCAGTTACACCATGACATCATGGATAAATTTGTTTGACCTTTTCTTATTAGACCAAAACATAAGCTTAAGAGGATGTAATTTTCATGCAGATACATTAGTTGCTCTTATTTTGCTCTTTGCTTTCTGCTTCTCTTCTACCTCTCCTTTCATTTTGCAAATATCATACTTTTTTTGGGTCCTTCTTTCTCTATACTCTGATCTTCACAGTCTTCATCTGTTAGATACAATACTCTAGATTTTATGTACTTGGTTAATTTGTGTCTATAATTTTTACATTTTTACTTAATAAAAATGTGTTATTCCTTATTCAAATTCAATGTAATCATTGCTTGTCTGCCTGGATCTCATTGCATCAAAGGTAAATCCTATCGAGCAAACTGTAATAGTGGTTTTACATTATTTAAAGGTTTTAAACCAAACAATGTAAAATTATGGTATTCTGGAAATTAAAAGGTATTTGAGTAACTTAAGTGATATGTGTACGCATATACCAATCAAAACATTGTTAAACGTTGCTGAATAATAAATAATTATTGCTACTAATATATAAAAAGCTGTTTTGGGACATAAGAGCATGAGCTGAGCCAAGTCATCTGGCTCACTAAAATGAGCCTAAATTCCCATCACTACACTGAATAGACGATCTTTGACCGAAACGCGATGTCATTGGCCACCTCATGCTGCGACTCAATAGCCAATCACACGCGCCTCTGCCGACGCACTGCCCAATGCAGCCATATGGTTTAAAGAGCTGAGGCAAACAGGTAAAGTCATTCTGTATCAGAAAGCAAAGCCGAACATTTGGGGAAATGGCAAGAACCAAGCAAACCGCTCGTAAATCCACCGGAGGCAAAGCCCCGAGGAAGCAGCTCGCTACCAAAGCCGCTCGTAAGAGCGCTCCGGCCACCGGCGGCGTCAAGAAGCCCCATCGTTACAGGCCCGGGACCGTGGCTCTCAGAGAGATCCGCCGTTACCAGAAGTCCACCGAGCTGCTGATCCGCAAACTGCCCTTCCAGCGGCTGGTGAGAGAAATCGCTCAGGACTTCAAGACGGATCTGCGCTTCCAGAGCTCCGCTGTCATGGCCCTGCAGGAGGCCAGCGAGGCTTATTTGGTTGGTCTGTTTGAGGACACCAACCTGTGCGCCATCCACGCTAAGAGGGTCACCATCATGCCCAAGGACATTCAGCTGGCCCGCCGTATCCGTGGAGAGCGCGCCTAAACTCTTAACTGCATAACATTTGAATCCTCAAAGGCTCTTTTAAGAGCCACCTCAGTGTATCTAACAAAGCAGAATTTCTTTTCAAAAGCGTAATGGTTCCAAAGGCAGAAGGGTAAACATTGAACATACTAGTAACTTTACTGGCATCATTCTCCATCCCCACTATCACCTGTAGTGTAAATACACTTTCCAACTAGATTTTTAGTTTTGGGTGCATATAATAATAAATAATAATGAACGCATAAGGAATTATGGTTTATTGCTTATGCAGTGACTAAAATGTATTGTTTACATAACATGTGAAATCGGTTTCATTGGGTTTTTTTTTTACGTCAACATTATTTCAACAGCATTTATTTATTTTTTTTATTCATACACTCACTCTTTCGAGATGTAATATATTTGGTAAATGCTGATTGCTTCTTTGAAAGCAATCTTCAGTCTTGCTGGAGCGACGCCCCTCATATGACGTTACATACATAGCTCCGCCTTCATGTGTTTCAACAAGGTCCTGTAAGCGATTGTAAAAGCTCTTCTTGCACGCCCTGCTGGCATTCAGACGTTCAACTGCGAATAAACCTTGAAAGTTGCAACTATGTCAGGAAGAGGCAAAGGCGGTAAAGGGCTCGGAAAAGGAGGCGCCAAGCGTCATCGCAAAGTTTTGCGCGATAACATCCAGGGAATCACCAAACCCGCTATTCGTCGTCTCGCTCGCCGTGGCGGTGTCAAGCGCATCTCCGGTCTGATCTACGAGGAGACTCGCGGAGTGTTGAAGGTGTTTCTGGAGAACGTCATCCGCGATGCCGTTACCTACACCGAGCACGCCAAGAGAAAGACCGTGACCGCCATGGATGTTGTGTACGCGCTGAAGCGACAGGGACGCACCCTGTACGGCTTTGGGGGTTAAATTTCTTCGTTGTACTGAACGGACCCAACGGCTCTTTTAAGAGCCACCCACGTTTTCAAAAAGAGTATGTTTTAAATGATTATGTCAGCTGTTGTTTAGTAGCTATATTTCGACTACGCAGTATGAAAAAGAGTATGGGATTTGAGTAATTTCCAGGTCTTGATAAGCAGTGTTGATCCTATTGTGTGTCTTAAAAAACACAAAATTAAGAATTTCTAAAACTCCATCAGTGTTTTCATGACGAAAAGTTAGTGATTGTCAAACACGACTAATTGAATGAATTCATACCGATTATAAAGTGTTTTAAGTTTATCATCGTGCGAGCATGAGCATGTACATGTTATCACTTCAAGAAAACCAATGGGAAGAAAATGAAATAAAAAAAAAAATAATAGTATTTACAGATGACTGTACTATATGCCAAATATAATGCTGAAAATAATGCTGTATGAACAATTTCTGTTAAATATGGTCTGAATAATCTACAGAGAGGTTTGGAAGTTTGAGTATGGAAAATGTGTAGGAACCCTGCCTCGAGCTCCTTGCAGCGAGCTTCATTTTACACCAAGGTTAAACTAGCTCGAGACATAAAGGCGTTCTTGCCAAAATATTTGTGTATTAATACTGATGTATGATCTTCAAATATCAATACACATTCTCTCTAACTCTTTGAGAGAATGTGTGTAAAGACGTTGCAGAATTACAAATGTCAATTTTAAAGTGCCTTATTGGCATGATGAGCCGGAAAGTCAGACAAAGAGGCGTGTGGGGGAAGTGACGTCACTGGTGGGTCTGGCGATGGGATTTAGAAGCTTTCAATTGGCAGATGTGTTTCTCTAGCAGCCCGTTTCTGACCAATCCAGCCCTCTGAAATTAGCATGAGCTTTCAATAAATACCCAGTACACCACTCTTGACAGACCAATATTTTGTAGCGCGCACTTTCAAGCGCGTTCTTGTTTTGTTATATGCACATAAACACGCATTCAGAGATTGCATTAATTCAAAGAGTGGACATTCATAGCTGTTACTTTTTGCCGAATAAATAACCGTTTCTGTGAGCGGGAAAGTCCAGAAACTTGTGTGTGAGGAGATTTGGGGGTGGTGCTATAGGAGGGAACAAAGGAGCAGACGTGTCAATGCAGCCCGCCTTTTCTACCCAATGAAATACCTTCCAACCATTTGTTGCGTGAATACAGCCAATCAGAGGGAGAAAATTCATCCACGCGAAATTAGCATGAGCTTCAAATAAATATCCATTGCATCTGTATCCACGGAACTGTGACGTTTATGCCGAAGAAGAACATTCCCGATCCAGGGAAATTTGTCTTCAAAGAAGGCGCGCTCACCAAGACAGCCGACGAAAGAGAGAGAAGAAACGTATGAAATCCTGAACAAAAGAGAGTTACGCAAAAGTACAAAGTTCAAGGGGTTTTCTTGTTCTCATTTTTTTAGTTAGCGCCGGTCTGGCCACACCCACCCGCCTCATTCATATGATAACCTGAAATAAGCCAGAGGAATGTGGTAAACGCCCTTATCAATAAAATAAAATTAGCAGCAAACATTTGTTTTGCTTTATTGACCTTTAATCGCGATGGCACGTCACGCACGCGAGCAAAATCTCCTGATGATCGTAGACAGCGAGGAAGAATTCAGTCTTTCCTCAGAAGACGACGAAGACGTTGACGATGAAGGCCTGCACTTTGAGGAGGGCTTTGATCCAGCGCAGGACACATTTTCTGATGAGTAAGCCATTTAGTCTTATTTTAGTTATTAGAGTCGCATATAGCGGTTTCAGACCCATTTGGCCAGAATGGAATCTACCAGTTCGTTACATTGAGTCAAATGTGTTGTCCTGTGGACCTTTCATTACATCTAAATGTTTTACAAAACGAGCACATACATTTTATGCTCTATAATGTGGAGAAAAAAAAAATGTTTACACTACACGAATGGTCTAGTTTGGGTTTCCTCAGGACCGGCATTTGCTGTAAAATACTGCCTCATGTTTTCCATTATCTGCTTGGGTGTAAATGTTTTGAACGTGCATGACATAAGGTTGTTGATGCCCCATCAAGACGTATAAAGCGCGTGACCATATCCATTAATTGCCAATCACTTATGCATGCATTGGTATGCCAACTTGGACAACCTAAGCTGATAAATGTTTACTAATATTTGTGCTTGTACTTTTCTTTTCTTTTCTTTTCTTTTTCTTAGGAATGTGGCTCCTTCACGTGCACCTCATACAAGAGCGGCACACAAGCGTCGTTCAGTTTTCAACGCAGTTGAGAATCTTAACGAGTAAGTGCGCAATCACACCTCATTTTACAACTGACAGTCTAATTTTGATTACATTCTGTGAAATAATACACACAAAGTATATGTGCGTTTGTAATGAGTGGGCAATATGTCAATATTAGTAATTGATAATGTTGTTGTGATCCTGTTGTCAGCATGCTCACTTTGGTTTTCTCCCCCCTCAGATGTGAGAATGACAGCGACCAGATACCTGTGGCAAAGAGAGCCAGGAATCTGTCATGGAAAGCAGAAACTGATGTCGACATGAATCCGAAGCCTCTGAGATTCCTGCCTGCGCGGGAACCTGGGCCGCAGTTGAGTCTCGCTGACTCGCACTCCCCTATGAGTCTTTTCAGACTGTTTTTCTCAGAGAGCGCCGTGTCAAATCTGTGCCACAACACAAACGCTCAGGCTGCCAGGGCAATTGCAAAGGGTCGCAAATACAGCTGGACAGATGTCAGCGTTGACGAGATGTACCGCTACTTTGGACTCGTTTTCTACATGGCCACGGTGAAGATGAGCTCCATCGCCGACTACTGGCGGCAGGACAGTCTTTTCTCTTTGCCTCTTCCTGCCACAGTTATGTCAAGGGACAGATACCGCACCATTTCATGGAATTTGCACATGAGTCACCCAGATGCAGACAAGGAAAATGACAAAAAGAGGGGCACAGCTGAACACGACCGACTTTTCAGGATCAAACCTCTCATGGACACTATCCGTCTTGCGTGCAAAGCCTTCTATCATCCTAGAAGAAATTTAGCTGTCAGGGAAAGACTGGTGGCATGCAGAGCAAATTTTGGAATGACGAGGTTCACGAAAGCCAAGCCAACAAAGCTGGGCTTCAAGTTTTTTGTCCTTGCTGACTCATCAAATGAATATACTGTGGACCTCTCTGTGTACACGGGCAAGAACAGCTTTCCTACAGGCCATGGGATTTCATACGATGCTGTGATGTCTCTTCTGGACAAGAAAGCTTTGGGCTCTGGGTACCATGTTTACATGGATGATTTCTTTACAAGTCCAAAGCTCTTAACAGACCTGTTTGCTATGAAGTTTGGTGCTTGTGGGACTTACAGAGACTATAGGAGGGGCTTCCCACAGAGTGCATCTAATTCACTGACCAAAAAATCCACCAGGGGATCCATCAGGTGGATTCGGGATGGGCCTCTGGTGTGTGTGAAGTGGATGGACAAAAAAGAGGTGTCTGTTTGTTCCACCATCCATGCTGCCTATACTGGAGACCGTGTGCAAAGAAAAGTGAAAGCACAAGATACATGGAGGACAAAGACTTTTCCGTGTCCCTCACCTGCGACTGCGTACAACCACCACATGGCGGGTACCGACCTGTCCGATCAGCTGTTGGAGTACTACACTGCACAGCACAAAACCATGAAGTGGTACAGAAAGGTCTATCTACACTTCTTGGACATTGCTGCCAGCAACGCTTTCATATTGCACAAGGAGCTACGGCAACATGACACGCAAGGAGTTTATGGAGCAGCTTGTTGCAGATCTCTGTGGTGTGTCTCAGAAAGAAGCACCAAAACAGACCAGTATTGACCACGTGCCGGTTCCAGGAGCTGAGTTGACCTCGAATGTCAGAAAAATTGCCACTACCGGTCGCCGCATATGTGCGCATTGCAAAGCAGTGTTTGGCAAGAAGCAACAGACACCTTGGAAATGCCAGGAATGTGAAGTTCACTTGTGTCTTCAGTTGAACAGGAACTGTTTCCAGGAATGGCACAAAGGTGTGTGAGTGTGTTCAAAATGTGCCTTTATTCACACACCCCTCTTTTTTTTTTTTTTTTTATTTGATTTTGTTGAGTATATTGTGCACTGTTTGTAAATAAACTACAAAAAAGTCTCCTCACATTCTCATTTAATGTTCATATTAATAGACTCATTAGGAAATAGTCAACACCCGCAGAGATATTTATCTATCTTGGATACTGTTTTTCTATAACAAGAAGATCAGCAGTACAATCTGGGCTGAATACAGTGTAGTGAGATGTGATCCTACCTCAGATTCTATGTGGTTTTAAATATGTGATGGGAGATTTTAGACTTCCATGAATTATGAGAAATTCAGAACAGGAAAAGCTTTACTAAGGTTTCCTGAGTTGAACCACTATTTGTTTCTTGTTTTTGTTCAGCACAGTACTGATTGTAACCAGAGACGTTCCTTTTGGATGATCATAAATTTGATAGCTTTGCATCCATTAGGAGTTAATGCAATAGAGGCTGATTGCTGGAAGCTTTTAATAGGCTGACTCCACAGATGACAGAGTTGGACAGAGAAGGTCCTACACCATAAATGACTCTAGAAATTCCAAGCTGCAGCTAGTGTCTCAGGCAGCAGAAGAGAATCACCCTGGACTGATGGTCAGTCCATCACAGGGCAAACACACAGACATGCACACATTCACACCTAAAGACAATTTAGTGTCTCCAATCTAAAAATTAACCAATGCTGCATGTCTTTGGATTGTGGGATGAACCGGAGCACTAGCTAGGAGGAAACCCATGCAGACATAGGAAGAGCATACAAACTACACTACACTATTACTACTACCAAAAAAAAAAAAAAAAAAATGAACCTAAAAGTAAAAAATAAAGCAAATACATTAAAATGTACTTCTATGGCTTCCTGACTGCAACAAACACAGGAGAAGGGAAAAAAAATAAAAATATTATTTACAATCAAAGGAAATAGCACCCAATCCCTGCAGCCTATGTAGTGAAGGAAAACAATCATATTTACACCATTTACAATGCAGTCAAAGGGCAACACACTTGCCACAATGGGGAAAAGAAAAGACCAAACTGGTAAACAGAATAAAACAATCAACACAAGGAAGTGAAAGAAATAAACATAAAAATATATACAAATTATTCTAGAATATAACACAACTTTGCTTGTGCAAACTCTCCATTAAGACTTCTGGAACTACCCGTTCTGTGCCTCGGATTTTCCTTTCTGCCTCCCATTTTTTATTTCACCTGGGCAAGACTGCAAATCTTCTGACAGGTTACAAACCGAAGCTTTCTTTTCCCATGTAATGCATCAGCCATGGTCCCACACCAGCTAAACACCCGCTTGCTTCACCTGCTACAGTAGCCACGCCCCAAACTCTCACTATAGACTGCAACAATCCCCTCCCACTTTTTCAGTGGCTTTGGTTTCGGAAGTATTTTTCCATACATTTGTCACATAGGGATTTTTTTAATTTTTTTATTTATTTAATTTGTTAAAGCTTTATAAGCCATGAACCAAGCCAAGCTACAAGGGGAATCATAGTGTTAGAAAGTTTGATTTGAAGCAAAAAAAAAAAAAAAGCATTTGAAACTCAAACAAAAATACAAAGACTGTGTACTGCATGGCTTTAGTGAGGGAAAGAACTACAATCCCATGAAGCATTGTGAACAACGTAAACAAAAAAAAGTGGAGAAATATAAAAGTACTCATTTAAAAATGTTGTTTTTTTATATATATATATATATATATATATATATATATATATAGACCAACTCGATTGCATAATACACAGAGCTTCATGGGAGAGTAGGCGAAGCTAAAGAGATCTTTAGGTGCATTTGGCTTGTGGCGACTCTTTAATCTTTGGAATTTTCTGTACAATATTATGAGTAATGTAGTTTTTCGCTACTAATTCTGCTGTTAAACATTATAATTTTAAAACTAAGATGAAATAATGTGAGCTGATGGGCTGAAGCAAATGCTATCGATTAACAACCTCATAGCTCACAGTAGGGCTGTCTTTAAAGGAGCCTTTGTGCCCTCGATGAGCACTTTTGCGAATCTGCACTGAGGCGTTGGTTCTCTTTTGTTTTTGCAAGTGTTCAGAATTTCTTGGTATGACAGCCTAGCCAGAAGTTGCAGCAGTGGCCAAAACTGATGTCTGGAAAAGGAAAATTGACATCTTCAACCTTTTATTAAATATTATTACAAAATTGGTTAAAGGTTTTGTAAGCATATTGTGTAGTGATGGGAAGTCAGATTCCAGGACTCAGTTTTAAATAAATAAATAAAAGACATGAATAGCATGAAAAGGTAAAAATATTGGGATTTTTCTTAAATCACTAACCATTTTTTTAGGTTCAGTATTTTTTTTTTTATACGAAACTTTGTATAAAGATGATTCTGAAAGATATAACAGAATAATTTGATATACCATTTTGCTTTATGAGATGTGTGTGTAAAATGGCTATAAATGGGTTTTCCCATATACAGTGTATCTATACACTATATTTAATTTGCATATTAATGTGTTTTTGGGGCAACATGTAATGAACATAGAAGTTGTCACAATTATGTTCTGTTTATTCCTTTCTGTCATGTCTGTATGAATTCTCGTTAGTTACTATGAATAGTTCATTTTTGTCCAGCTGTTCCGGTTTATTTCCCTCATTTACTATGTGTATTTATACTCCCTGTTCTTTGTCGGTTATTGTTTCGTGTATGTGGAGTTCTTCTTGTGAGTCACCGGTAAAGTCTATTTTGATGTGTTATCCTTTTTATCTTCTTCATTTGACTCTTTCATCTTATAAACTTTGTTTTTTCTGTTTCCATGTTTTTTTTTTTTTGTTTTGTTTTTTTGAGTATTTTGTTTTATTTAATACAGAAAGGACTGCTGCACTTCGATCCAGCACTTTAGTTTTGCATTCTGCTGCAACCACACGTGACAATAAGGGTGTTAAATTTGATCACTAAATTAATGTCAGACATTTTTAAAGACCAAGGAGAGGGAGAGGTCCGGTGTTGCCACTTTAGCGATTTTGTCACTATTTAGTGACTCCCCTGCTTTTGAGACTTTTTTTCAAAAGTTTAGGGACAAATCTAGCAACTTCTTGGACAAACCTTATCTAGATTCTTATTTTGCCTACTGATCTATATTCATATTTATATAGATCAATGAATTTGCCATTATTATGTCATTTAGTGACATTTAGCTACCAGTTTTAGCTATTTTATATAGAAAGCAGTTGGCAACACTTGAGGTGTCTTGAAACATTTAGAAACTTCCAAACATTTGGTATATCTGAAAAGCCTTGAATGTGCTCTTTACAGAACATCCAGAAAACTGTGACATGAAATTCGCTAAAATATAATGTCCTCTACAGAGGACAAAACTCAATAGCTATTGCTCAACTCAAGAGGCTATTGCGGTGTGAATGACAGATTGTTAATAATAATAATAATAATAAATATTCCATACAAAAATAGGAATCATCCATTTTGATTTCATGGTGACTTTAAAGGGATTTTATTTTGGTTAGGGTAAGGGTTAGACACTTACGAGTATGTGTAACAAGTATAAAATTATTCTGTTAAATGTATGTATTGTTTAATAGAATTCACACAAAATTGTTCATTTACAAGTACATGATGTGGCTGTCTGATTGAAATGAGGGCTTTCCCCTTTAATTGTTGTGATGTCAGGGGTCAACATAACTTCCTGTTCTGTCCCCTCCTCTTCCCTTTTACATTGTAACTGCATGGGAGAGGTAGATTTCTTTTGACTTCCAGATAATCTTATTTAATCTTTATTGTAATTATTGCCTTTATTTTGAAGGGGGAGATTCCAAATCCCGTCTCTTCAATATATAAATAGACTTCTAATCAAAATGTTTTTTTTTTTTTTGTTTTTGTTTTTTTTTTCTAGACTTGGCTATATCTGAGATGGAAAAGGTCTCCGTCCCTGAGGGTAGCAGCAGTGGAAATGAGGATCTAGAGGAACCTCCAGCAAAGACATGGGCTACCACAAGAAAAAGCAAAAAAAAGCATGTGACCAACAGCGGTATGACAGAACTCAATGCATATATCAAGGCAGAATCTGAGGAGGATGAAACTGACTGTTTGAAATTCTGGACTAGGCATATGAAGGACTTCCCAAAGCTGTACTATTTGGGCATGAGGGTCTTGGCAGTACCTGCAACCAGTGCACCAGTTGAGAGGGTGTTCAGCCATGGAGACCTAATCATGCGGCCAAATCGCAGTAGACTCACGGCAAACACCCTGTCAAATTTGATATTTTTGAAGTGCAATGCTATTTTCAAGTATTCCCTATTCAGGAGGACTTTACTCATTGTCTAAACCCTCTGAGCTTTTGTTTGCTTGTGCAAAGTTTACATTATGGTTCTGTTTAGTGAAAATTAAGTTTTCATCTTCAAGTAAAGTTTGAACTTTGAATATGAATGTGTATTTTTATATCTTACTTGATATATAGACCGATAAAGGCAGACAAGTTCAGCTAGAATCTTCAACTCAACTCTCAACTCAACTTTATTTCTAGAGCACTTTCAAAAACCACAATGGGTACCAAAGTGCTGTACATGAGAACAGCAAAAATAAACAAATAAACACAACCAAAAATACATACAGTTTATAACACATTATTAAAAGATAAGGAAAATAACCCCCTCTGAAATGACCCTAGAGTAGGAGATGTTTTTAAGGACAGCAGGAGCCTATCCATAGTCTAGGGGCTGCCACGGAAAAAGCTCTATCACCTCTACATTTCGCTGAGGAGTTTGAGAGAGGTGTAAATCTCTCTCAACCCCCAGTGGCTGATGAGGGTGAGCTGCTAAACGATGATGTCCTCTCATTGACATCATCAGATCCAGCAGCGAGTGCTCTTCTGGCGTTAAGCCCAAGAGAGCAGGAGATGGCGGTCGATGAGGAAGTGGGCGAGCCTGTTGAATCTTCAAAGCCTCTCTGCCCTGCGTATGCGGAGCTGCTCGAGGTTATGGAGCGCGCTTCTGGCAGGCTGCAGCTGTCTTGGGAGCGTGTTAAGAGAGGGGCCGTATGCGGACAGCTCGACGAGCGGTGGCCTTTCTGGCCATAACCCGACAGCCCCCGTGAGCCTTCCATTCCTTCCTGATCTACATGTTGAGATCGAGAAGGCATGGAAGAACCCATACTCGGCTCGTATTCACCGGCATCAGCGGGCTAATTTCGCTGATGTTGAGGGATTGAGCCAGCATGGGTATGTGTCGATGCCCCCTATAGACGAGACGTTTGCAAACTATCTCGTCACAGGGCGGGCCCCGATACTGAAAGTGCCGCACCACAGATCTAGCTCTCCGGGCCACTAAACAGACTGCTGCCTCGGTTGGAAGATCGATGGCAGCAATGGTGGCCACGGAGAGACATCTGTGGCTGAACATGGCTGACATCGGGGAGAAAGAAAAGGGCTTTCTCCTCGATGCACCAGTTTCGCCCTCTGAACTTTTTGGTACCTCCGTCGAGGCAGTGGTGGGAAAGTTCAGAGAGGCGAAGGCGCGCTTGGCAGCGTTTAAGACTTGCATACCGCTCAGATCTGATCCTGGGCCCAGACAGACAGGAGGTCCTGGTCCGTCCCGATTCGAGGATCGGAGACAGGGCCAGAAGTCCAGTGTGGCCTCTCGGGTACCTCCTCGTCCTCGGAGCAGGTCCCAGAGAAGGCGGGACTCCAGGAAGAAGAAGCAGGATCTGAGGGAGGTGATCAATCACAGACGCCAGCAGCGTCAGTGACTGATTTCCTCTCCATGAAGGTAGCTACATCTGCCCTCTCCTCTCTTCTTCCACCTCCTGAGTAATGGTTGATGTGACCCAGGCACTTCTTACATTCAGGCTGAGGGCCGGGCCCATGATGAATATTTTTCTGATGGCTCGCCTTCTGGCTTGATAGTGAAGAGGCTATTTCAGGCTTGAAAGAACCATAGATTCCATCCTTCTATGATGGTAAGTCTTCGTTCTTCGAGCCGCAGGGAGTAAGCTTGGTTTATATTTTTATATTAAAATGTGTTGACCTTAGTCTTCCTGTATAGTTTTTTCCTGGGTGTGTAAAGTAAGTGTATTTAGGGCCCTGAAGTTCCCATTAGTTTGGTTATCTTTGTGTTGGTTATATGGCCACCTTTACAGCCACCATATGGTAGAGTAGCTTTTCTCCTCTCGTCATAGCTAGAGTTGTATTAGAGATTGGCACTCTTTTACTTCAGATAGATCTATGTTAAGCGTCGGCCTTCGGGGCCGCCTGACATTGTTTGGTTTGGGTTGAGCATTGCTCCTTTGAGCTCTTGTTTTTAGAGTTTTTTTAGAGTTGCCTCCTCTCTATTGAGAGTTTTAGAGGCTGAGTTTAAGCCCAGGCAGATCTATGCTTATGTGTGGCCTTATAGGCCCACAGCTATAGCTGGCCTAGGCTAGAACTAGGGTTTAGGTGATATACTGAAGCATTTCACCCTATGTTTTACTACCCCTGTCAGGAGAGTGTAGTTTCCTAGTTCTTGCCTCCTCTTATCAGAGTTGTCAGGCCAAGGCCCGTTACCCCTTTGGTGTAGGTGCAAGATTATAGCAGCTAGGTAGCAGGCTATTGCTAGTCTCCCTGGTGCTGTTGTCTCAGGTGGTAGGCCCCTTATCACTATGTGAATAAGAGAATGCTAGTGTTGCTAGGCCCCACTTTTCTAGAACTTTCATTCTATACTTTGTTTAGTCTTTTCCCCCGAACCCATTGAATTAACATTCAAGTTTGAGTGAAACAGTGTTAGCTTTCATTAAGCTCCTGTTCCCTAGGGTTCAGTACAGATATCTATTGTCTTGGTGAAAAGCGTCCACCCTTGAAATTTCAGGGCAATATGAATGAAAAGTAAAGCGTTCCCCTGTTTCTCAAGGTTGTCAATGCTTCAGTTCTATATTTTGCTCTACACGATGTGAGCCCAATAACTCTATTGCTGCCACAGGTTAGCACCTGTTTCTGTAGTAGTAGGCTTTGTTCTGGCCTCCTTCAGAGCATGGTGACTAAGTTTGTACTCCCCTTGCTGTAAGGGTAAAAATTGTTTTTTACTGAGTATATGGCCTGTTGGAATGCATAGCTCAGGTTCAGTTTATTTAGGGAACCTCTTTATACAGTTTGGTTCCTATGTAGCTCCCTTTTAGAGTTTAGCACTGCCACAAGATTTGATTGTGTTGTTGGAGTAGAAGGCTTTGTCTTGGGCTTCCTTCAGAGTACAATACCTTGTTGTATCACAAGTTTTGTTGGTAGATGTTTAATTAGAGTTTGCTCACTTAAAACTAGCACTGCCACAGGTTTATGCCCGTGATCATTTGAAGTAGTAGGCCGGTACTGGCCTCCTTCAGAGCATGGAAGTGTATATTCTTAGTACTCCCCTTACTGTAAGGGTAAAAAGTGTTTCTTACTGAGTACATTGTCTGTTGGAATGTATAGATTTAAGCTCAGGTTGAGTTAAGTTAGGTAACCTCGCTTGATTATTTGGTTCTCAGATTACGCTCCCTTGCAGCTTAGACACTGCCACTGGCTGACGCCCATGTTTTTTTGGAGTAGTAGGCCATGCTTGGGCCTCCTTCAGAGCACGTTGACTTAGTTTGTACTCCTCTTGTTTAAAGAGTTAAGTGTTTTACTGAGTACATTGCCTATTGAAATGTGTGGGGCAGATTTAAGCTCAGGTTGAGTTAAATAGTTAACCTCACTGGATAGTCTTCTCATTTTGCTCCCTTAGAACTTAGACACTGCCACAAGCTGATGCCATGTGTCTTTCTGAAGTCGCAGGCCCTGTTTGGGCCTCCTTCAAGAACATGATGGCGTCTGTACTCCTCTTGCTTAAACGAGTAAAAAGTGTTTTTACTGAGTACATTGCCTGGCAGAAATTAGCTCGGGTCGAGTTAAATAGTTAACCTCACTGGATAGTTTGGTTCTCAGATTTGGCTTCCTTAGAGCTTAGACACTGCCACCAGCTGACGCCTGTGTCTTTCTGCAATAGTAGGCCCTGTTCAGGCCTCTTTCAAAGCAGAGTGGCGTAGTTTGTACTCCTCTTGCTTAAAGAGTAAAAGGTGTTTTACTGAGCACACTGCTTGTCGGATTGTGTTGAGGTAGACTGTTATGTGGGCACTCTACAGTCTTTTCTGCTAATTTAACTCGTTTCAATCTGAACGAGTTCCCATGTTTGTGGGTTCTTGCTTTACCAGCAATTAAGCTGCTTTAGGTGTGTGGCCTTCACAGGCCGCCCTTTAAGCTATTCCCCCCACATCTGGGTATCTTTTAAGCAGATTAAACATGTAGTTTCACATGTTTGGACTTTTGCAAGGCTGCTGTGATATATTTCTACACGATGTAGAACTACGTCATGTTGCAGGCCCCCTCTTGGGCCTCCATGATTTTGTGCCTACAGTACGATTTATCTGTTTGGTTGAGCCCAGTACTCCCTTCGCTTGAATGTCGTTCTGCATAGTACTTAGCTCCCTAAGTCTGTTCAGTGGTTGAAGGCCTCTCTGAGGCCTCCCTATTTAAGATCAGCCCCTAGGCTGGCTGTACTCCCCTTGTTTGGGTCCCTCTAGAGTGCACAGCCTCCTCAGTGCAAACAATCAGGCGCTGAGTTGATCCTAGGATTGAGCAGAGTGTTACTTCCCTCATTGGTAAGGGTAAAAAGCGCTAAGTCCTGCTCTCCAGGATGCCCGTCTCTACGTTCTGGTCTGAGTTGGTTACTGCCTCTTGCAGTCACTCTTACTGGATATCTTCTCTGAAAAATGTGAATTGAGCCTCCCTGGTGGCAATCAGGTTCGAGTACGTTCCCCTGACAAGTGACTGGCTAGGGTTCCTTCGGGCCCCCTGGCTACATTCCCTTAGAGGTACCCTCTTTTCTCTGAAAAGAAGTTTGGTCCCAGAAGCCTTTGAGTGGCCTTGGTTGGCCTTGGTTGGCCTTCTGTATAGCTTGGGCTGTTGGCCATAGGGAATGCTGTCACTGACAGCCTATGTATGACCCGTAGGGGGAGTGGTTCTGGCATTTTAGTTCAAATTGCTAGTTCTGACGTTTGTCTAGCCATCTTGGCATGCACTCCCCTCAGCATGGCGGCGTGGGTATATCATTCCCCATATGCGTTCAGATGCAGTGTAGAGTTCCCTTTCGAAAGGGAACGTCTCAGGTTTCGTATGTAACCATGGTTCCCTGAGAACAGGGAACGAGACACTGCGTTACCTGCCATGCATCGGGCCTGCCTGCTGAACAGTCCCTTCAGAAGATAAGGTACTGACTGCTTCTCTAGGTGCTCCTTTTATACTTCTGGGTCGTGTCTATTATGACGTCATAGGCTGTCGCCGGCCAATAGGATTGGTGAGATTTGATAGTTGTTTTCAGACATCAGTTCACGTGATGACGTTCCCCATATGCGTTCAAACGTAGTGTCTCATTCCCTGTTCTCAGGGAATCATGGTTACATACGTAACCTGATACGTTTTCCAAAGATTATATGTTTTGCCTATATAAAACAACTTTGTAAATAAGATTTTTGAGTATGAGACTTTTTTCAATAAAGCATGAAAGTCTTACTGTGAAATCCACAGTGAGTTCGAGTTAAAGATGACCATGACATTGCCTGATTCATTTAGAATTATAAAAGAAAAGAAAAAAAAAAAAAGACAAGGAGATGTCACAAAGTGAGGACACAACTTTAATAGGCATTTCTTTATGGAAAATATAATTTAGATTTACTTCTTGTATTGTTTGATATCTTGCAGATCTCTGCCTTTCAATTTAAATGTACGTTTTTGATTTGGTTGCATTTTTAACACTTTGTTTGGCAGTTGTACATTGTGACCTCTGCTGGTTAAATTAGGCCCTACATGTATTTTCCAAGAGTATAACAATACATATAATTACAATAATACCAAAGAAATTATTTAAAAATATAACCAGTTAATGCCCTGACTATACAGATTTCCTTTTATTTTGATGAATTTCTTTATTAACATAAAGAGGGCGTTTTTTTGTGTAGGACAAGGTTTGTGCCTTATTTTAAGAATCAGTGTAACTTTTGGCGCTCTAGCGGTTATAAACAAAACTGCATGTGTCTTGCAGAAGAATATTTTAGCCGAGGGCTGTTTCATAAAACAAGATTAGAAAACAAGCCAGGCTTATTTTAGTTAGTCAGACTTATTGTCAGCGAATTCTGTTTCATAAAACAAAGTTAAATTAGTTCAAACTCAGTTACTCTGGCAAGTTATGCTGGGAAACTAGCCTGGTCCGGGGCAGGCTAACTGTCAGGTTAAGCTGAGCTCCTCTAACACTGACCAGTAGGAACGCAATGATATTACACCTGACTCTCTCACATACAATAATTTGACTATATTAACCATATTTGTGTGTGTGTATATATATATATATATATATCTATGTGTGTGTGTATATATATATATATATATATATATATATATACACACTACCAGTCAAAAGTTTGGAATTGGTAAGATTTTTAATGTTTTTAAAAAGAAGTTCCATCTGCTCACCAAGGCTGCATTTATTTAATTAAAAATACAGTAAAAACAGTAATATTCTGAAATATTATTACAATTTAAAATAACTGTTTTTTCTTTGAATATATTTTATAAAGTAATTATTCCTGTGAAGGCAAAGCTGAATTTTCAGCATCTTTACTCCAGTCTTCAGTGTCACATGATCCTAGAGAAATCATTCTAATATGCCGATTTGCTGATTATTATTGCCGATTTATGATTATTATCAATGTTGAAAACAGTTGTGTACTTTTTTTTCAGGATTCCTTGATGAATAGAAAGTTCAAAAGAACAGCATTTATCTGAAATACAAAGCTTTTGTAACATTATACACTACCGTTCAAAAGTTTGGGGTCAGTAAGAATTTTTATTTTTATTTTTTTGAAAAGAAATTAAAGAAATTAATACTTTTATTCAGCAAGGATGCATTAAAGTGATCAAAAGTGACAGTAAAGACATTTATAATGTTACAAAAGATTATATTTCAAATAAATGCTGTTCTTTTGAACTTTCCATCCATCAAAGAATCCTGAAAAAAATATTGTACACAAATATTTTGTACAGTTGTACACAATAAATGTTTCTTGAGCAGCAGATCAGCATATTAGAATGATTTCTGAAGGATCATGTGACACTGAAGACTGGAGTAATGATGCTGAAAATTCAGCTTTGATCACAGGAATATATATATATATATATATATATATACACACAGGTTTGGGAGGGTTACTTTAAAAATGTATTCCGTTACAGTTACAAATTACTTCATAAAAAAGTATTCCGTAATGTAATCCAAGTACCACAATATGAAAGTAATGTAATCTGTTTACATTTGGATTACTTCAAAGTCACATATAAAAAACAAAAAGAAAGAAAGAAAGAGAAAGAAAGAAAGAAAGAAAGAGAGAGAAATCGGGGTGGGGGGCAACTTTACTGTAAATAAATTGCATTTTTAAATTTAATTTTAATTATTTCTTCTCAATTTCTGCAAGTTTTTAAATTTTACACGTTCCATACTTTTGAATGGGTCTCAACAATAAAAATATTTAAAATCTGATAAATCATATAATATTATTATCGTTGTTGTTGTTTAGAGCTTAAAAATATAAAAGTCACATCAGATCATAAACAAGCTGAACAAGCTCAGATCAAACTTTTCTGTTCATGTTTGTTCTGCTTTAATTTAAATTTTTAGCATTTTGGTTACTTTTAAATACTATTAAAACTAAGCAATCATGCCTGATTTCCACAACTTGAGAATACACAACCCTATATATATATATATATATATATATATATATATATATATATATATATATATATATATATATATATATATATATATACATATATATGTGTGTGTGTGTGTGTGTGTGTAAAGGGCTATTCAGACATCTAGTGGCTACAGTATGGTATTACAGATTATTGTTTTAGTCCTTTGATAAAGAAAGTGTTTCCGTAGTTGGAAGGCAGAGTTTGCATTTTCTTCTTTGAAAACAAAATAGCAGCAAAATTTCCATGAATTAAAAGCGTTTTTCTCCGAGGGCAGCATTGTTTCAACTAGCAGCAGTGATTCAATCTGCGTCTGAGGAGATTGTAGACCGGTGTTATTTGCGCATGCGCTAGCGGGTGGCTCACGTGAGTCATCACTGGCAACAGAACCAGGAAATACTGTAAAAACAAGCAGCGCTTATGGTGTTATTATGGCAAAATAATTATTTATTTAGTTTTAAATGAAACGATTGTAATCCTGAGAGTATTCCCCATTCAAAATGTAACTGTTATCTGATTACTACGTTTTTTGACGTAACTGTAACGAATTACAATTACTGGATTTTTGTATCCTGATTACGTAACGCTGTTACATATTCTGTTACTCCCCAACCCTGTATATATATATATATATATATATATATATACACACACACACACACACATTTACTAAATAGAAAAAAAAAATTGGTGTATGTTTAAGGCATTTTTTTATTAAAAGGTAAGTATGATGAAGTTACGGAGCCCCGCACATGACACGGAAGAAAAAAAAAATAAAATCGTGCGCACAATTTACTATTTCGTTCCTCGATTTACTAAATCGTCCGCACGATTTACTAATTCGTTCCCTCAATTTGCTAAATCGTGCGCACGATTTACTATTTCGTTCCCTCGATTTATTAATCACGTGCATGATTTATAAATCGAGGGAACTAAATAGTAAATCGTGCGCATGATTTAGCCTACTATTTTTTTTCCTGCATGTCATGTCCGGGGCTCCGTATGAATCAAAACATTTACAGAGAAGTAATTTCTTAAAAAAACAAGTGTTATATAGCCCACTGGATCATTCTCAGACTTAATGCTGACAACAATGGAACCATTTGGGAGAGAACTGTCAGGAGACTTATTTATTTGCACAAAAGAGGACAGTGGTACAAGAGGATTACCAAATCATTGTTTCAAGTGTGAAAATATAGCAAAAGTAACACAGAAATTCAAAATCAATAGACCTGTGACAAGGCCCCTGAAACAATCAGGCCTTCATTTTTAAGCTTTCATTTAGTGATGAGTGATTTTTTTGCTAGACAAAGAGCAGGAGAAATACCAAGCATGTGTCTCAGAGCCAACAAAAGCTATGAAAAGAGTGACAGAGTAAGATGCAGCCTGTAGAAGTGACATGCATGGTTGTGAACTACCCACTGTAGTCAAAGCACAATAAAGTCTTTTCCAAGGCCCATATTTACTAAAATATAGGCCTCTGGGAATCTATACTCTGGTCTCATATATTTATTTATATACAGTCAAACCAACATTTATTCAGACACCTTGAACATTTCATTCATTAATACAATTTATTTATAGTTAAATATTACAAAAAAAAAAAAAAAAGGTAATAAAATATGACAAGATCTCAGAGTTAAACTGTGTCAGAAATTAATCTTAATTATGTCAGATAACACTTAAGCAAAGTGGTCGAATAACACAGGTCAAAGTGTCTGAATAATTTTTGGTTCCAAATTTTTATCAGTTTTACTGGTAGTCCACTGTATGAAGAATTTTTGGGTATAATATGTCACAGTTTATTTTGCTCTCCTCACTTACATAAATTAACTATAGTGTCCTGGGAAAAAAAAAAAAAAATGCCAACTTACAGCTTATACAGTATAAAGTACTTCATAGACTTCACCTAACTGGACAGAAATTATTTAAAATGGGTTTTACTTCAGAAACATGTTCACATTGCACACAAAACACCCCAGTCACCTATTTTCACGCTATTTGGCATTGCACCTCAGTTAAAAATCTGGGAAAATGTTACTGACTCACTATCCAACCTTATAGGATGCCACATCCCGCTGTCTCCCTCCCTCTGTATATTAGGTGACATATCCATAATCAGTTTAAACAGTACAAACAGTCAATTACTCCTAGTGGCTCTGACTATCGCCAAGAAAACTATCCTCATGAACTGGAAGTCAAGGAACACCATACACATTACAACTTGGAAAAATTTACTAATAGAGTTCATCTCCGTGGAAAACTTGTCTACTTCTACTCAAAATAATACATCAGAATTACATCCTTCTTGGTCATCTCTCATTAATTTCCAACAGTCATGAATCTACTGACCTTCTTTGTCTGAAACCATCCTCAATGATACACCATCAATATTCACACATGATTTGGGGTGCTGGGCTTTGCACTGGGCTGGTTCCACACTGTACACCATGCTTTCATTATACACTAGTTGACAATACACATACGAGTACAACAATGAATGCAGCCATATTAAGGGAAAAAGGAGAAAAACAAAAACACAAAAAACACAAAGACAGGGTGAGCGTGGCATTGATACTATTATTATCATCATCATTATTATTGTCATTAATTATTATTCTTTTTTTTATTTTTTTATTTTTACTCTGGTTACATCTGTTGTACTTCCCTACATGCTCCTTTATTCATATATTTCTACTCCTACACCCACACTTACAGTACACACAAACACACACACACACACACAAATCTTATTGGCTCTTATGTACGTTTTGTTGGTCTTTGTATTTGTATTTTGCATTTAATTTCTCATCTGTGAATATTGTAATTGTCTGTTTGCATAATAAAAACAAAAAAACAAACAAACAAACAAACAAACAAAAAAAACTATAGTGCCCTGCATCCACTTGTAAAAATATATATAAAAATGTATATAATGTAATATATATATATATATATATATATATTAGGGCTGCAACAACCATTCGATTAAATCGATAATAATCGATAATGAAAATCATCGACAACGATTCTTATTATCGATTAGTCGGGTCTGCCCACCGTGCACTTAAAACTTCTGCCAGTTGTGTCAAATTACAGCACTGAATAATGCATTTCTAGAAACAAAAATGCATCTAAAAATAGTGAAGGAAACAGAGTGAGCAGCTGCGGGAAAGGTATGTGATCAAAGCTGATCAGAACATGAGAATTAATTATTTTAAGCTTCAAGCTAATGCATTAGCATAATGGCTTGCCCTGTCAGGCGCTTTGACAGATGCATGTGGGTCCTCAGCGCAAAATGTTCATTCTACGGCTATATCCTTATCTGTAAATGTTACAAATTCATGCAAGCATTTCCATTTCGCATAAAGGCTCATCCTGACAGTCTGCGTTAAATGTCAAACTTTACTGAGTAAGCGCCTGCGCGCGCACCCGCGTCAGACAGATGGAATGCAGGAGAGAGGGAGACAATTAATATTCAGAGCAAAAATATTCATTTATATAAATATATCAAAAATATTAATCGAAAAAATAATCGGCCAACTAATCGATTATCAAAATCGTTAGTTGCAGCCCTAATATATATATATATATATATATATATATGTGTGTGTGTGTGTGTGTGTGTGTGTGTGTGTATGTGTGTAACCTACAGGTTTTCTTTTCTTACTGGCTAAATGTTTTGTGCCCATGATTCAAGATTTAATTATTATTGTTTTAAAATATATGAATGTATGAATATAATATAATATATGAATAGTCCATTTACAGTTACTATCATAAAAATACACTTACTTGTAGGTTTAAAATTGTACATAAGGCACATTTAATGCCCAACATCAAATATTTTAGCAAAATGTATATTTAGTCAGAATTATTGCGCTTCTATTGCGTCCCGTCTGTTTGGCGCGCATGCATGCGTGCAGCAGCGCTCGTTCACTGTGAAGTTTAGCAGCAAAATGGAAATATTTGCATGACTTTCTAACATTTACAGATGGGGAACAAACTTGTGAAAAGTAAGTTATGCACAGAGGAAAACACCATGTCTCAAACGCATAAAATAGCACAAAATGTATGCTGTTTCCTATGGTGGATCGATTTGATCCATGATCAACCTCAAGGGCTGCTTAAAAAAAAGCATGCACGTGCAATTATCTTGAATAGGTAAACCTGGATCAAATTAGCGGGACTGCGTGAACTTCAATTACCTTTTATGAAACCGCTTTAGCCCCAACTTATTTGTTAGGTTCATTCAAGTCAGGAGTTTAATCCTCGCTTTTCTTAGCGTCTTTAATGAAACAGCCCTCGGGAGCTACTTCTCTGTTTATGTTTTTGATGAGTCACGCAGGTACTGGGCTTCTTTAACCCTTTAACTTTCACCCCTAGATGGAACCAATGAAAAAAATATTTTTCTTAAAATTCTTATTATCGAGCATATAAAAAATTACCTCAAGCAGTTTTTTTTTTTTTTTCCAAATTTATGTTTTTATCTAAAAGATATAAAACTCTACCGTACAGTTGAGATGTCAGTTTATGGTAAATCTTTTTTTACATTTGCGGTACTATTTTATGGGCTTTTCTGAATAATAAACATACCTGTAACAGTGTTGGTATGTCTTAGAAACCTTCCATAATTATCAGGGTACACATGAAATTAAGTTTATTTTAAAAAAAGAAAAAAGAAAAAAGGTGTTTAGAAATAAATAATACATTGCATATTGTGTTGTGGTGGTCAATATAATATCCAGGCCATTTTCAGTGATTTTAATTCATAACCTTTTCAATAAATTCAGCAAATTTCAGTAAATTCAGGTAATATGGCAATATAAAGCATTTTTCACAACAGGAATACTGCAAGTTTTGTAAAATATCTAAGTCTATTTATTGTCAATAAATTCTTTTTTTAGTCATTTTACTTGAGCTCCTGAATGTTCAAACCAGAGTTTTTCTATTTTTTTTGGTTTGGTTGACAGGTACAACCAACCATTTCAGAGTGCTTTTATATATGCGTTACTTTATAAGCACTCTCTTATGCTCTGCTGAAGCTTGCAGTGTGAAACAGATCATACCATATGTAGAAGTGTGAATGCAAATACTAGCTACACTTGCTTGATTTCACACATTGTGAAATTAATTACCAATACTTGCAAAATGGACACTATTGCTGTTGCCATAATAGTGTTCTTCTTCATCAGTTTTCTCTAAAAACTTGCAAAATCACTGTCAAAGTACTAAATTTGAAGAAGAATTTAGTTCGCCACTAATATAAAAAAAAAGTATATGTTCTATATCGGGGTGGGCAAACTCTGGAGGGCCATTGCCCTGCATAGTTTAGCTCTCCAGCCCTGATAAAAGTCACCTGCCTGTAGTTTTCTAGTAATCCTGAAGGCATTGATTAGCTGGTTCAGGTGTGTTTGATTAGGGTTGGAGCTAAACTCTGCAGGGCAGTGGCCCTCCAGGACCGAGTTTGCCCACCCCTGTTCTATATGAATGCAATCCAGACATGCTATATCTGCCATTTTGGCATTGCAATGCAAATTGTGTTGCTTTCATGCAATTAACAAGTCCTCTTCCAAGGCCTCATGGGATAGTAGTGTCTTTGTAACACTCACTTTTCATTACCCGATCAGTTCCTTTCCACTATACACAAAATAAAATACTGTATGAATGTATGTGTGAGTAACTTTTATGAAATTGTATTTTAAATTACATTAAGTTTTTACTATGTCTGCTTGAAGAAAAAAATAAAAAATATACCCATATTGTCACACTTCCGTTCCTACCATCTGGCTATTTTTACCCTTTACAGACATATCAACCGTACGGTCACGCATAGTTTTGGAAAATTATGGCAAACAGGTGTTTCTGTATTTCTCTTATATTTTGCCATATTTCTATTGTTTAGACTCTACCCTACTAACTACAACATTGTGGTTTGATTCCCTCCTTAACTGATACCATGTTTGACCCTATTATTCGATGACCGATCAGCAACTTCATTCTTTCGTGTGACTGACTGAAGTGTGTAAACTGATGCTGTCACCTGAAAACTGAAAAGTCCCATCCCTCCATGACAAAAGCAGACAGTGGGGTGGGACAATAGAGCTGTGGAAGATTTTTGTCTCATCTCCTTATTTTGACTGATTTTTTTCACACTCAAAGTAAGGTCTACCGTACGGTTGAGAAATCAGTTAAACACTGACAAAGAACACTTTTGACTCCTTGCACTATCACCAAACATAAAAAAAAAATGTGTGTTGTGCAGAAACATCACAATAAGATTTCATACAAAGCAAACAATGTGAACTGAACCTGAATTTTTATTTAGTTAAATTTAAAAGTTAAATTTAAAAAGGCAAATTCTACTGGTCAACTAACTGACCAAATACTGTATGAAACACCTCACAAATTTATTTAACTAAAACACAGGTCACTACCAAACTCTGACTCCAGGTCTTCATTCATCATATCTAGTCATTGGGTCTTTAACTGTAAAATCCCCTACAAAACAACAACAACAACAACAATAATAAATCTGAATGAAAGATTTGTGTGGATGGACAAGTGCACAACTTTATAAAGTTGAAGACCTGAAGATCCTGTCACATTTCCTAAGCATGGTGCAGGCAGAAGGCAAGACAAAGAAGATCAATTCATTAATACAACTAACATTAAAAAGAACTGATATCTAGGAACTGAAACAAGGGAGCTTATACTGAGAAGGAACAAAGGGAACTAATTAGAAAACAGCTGAACAGAATGATTAATGTGAGTGGGACTAAGTGAGCTCATGCCGGTCTACATGCCGTGTGCGTCTCACTCTACCTGCAGCAAGAGGATTCCCCAGTGCTGCTCGCACTGCAAGAGCGAGAACTGCACTGACAGCTCAATATGATGCTTCTCCCCTGTGATTATCAGGCGAGACTCATAGAGCATATTTCACTGTGCAAGAGCATGTTTCTACTGGTGTTTGTTTTTAAAATACCACGCCTTTGAGCATGTCGCTTGCCAGGCCCTTACACTGTGGAGAGAGTTCCTACGGAACACATCGAGTCAGTCTTTTACAGCTGCTACTTCCTCGTCCCCAAGAAAGAGTCACTTTTTGACTCAGCTCAAATGCAGGCTTGGCTCTCTCAAGAGTGTGCCTTGAAAATCTAGTGCCTAGAAAAGCTAGTGCCTAGCTTGGAAAATAGACCCCGCTGAATGCGATACTGTGTCAGTTCTCACATTCCTGCAGGAGATGCTGGACAGTGGGTGTGCCCCCTCGACACTCAAAGTTTATGTGGCGGCCAATCAATCAGGAAGCACGACTTAGTTGTTAAGTTCCTCAGGGGGGCTAAGAGGCTAAACCCTCCATGCCCATGCTGGGTCCTGGCTTGGGACCTTTCCACAGTCCTTAGGGCACTTTGAGGCCCTCCCTTTGAGCCGCTCAAGTCAACCGACCTCCGGTTGCTCCCACTTGAGACTGCCCTTTTGCTGGCTTTAGCGTCAATCAAGCGAGTTGGACATTTACAGGCTCTGTCTGTGGATGCTTTCTGCCTTAAGTTCCGTCCTAACAACAGTAAGTGGTCCTTAGGCCAAGAAAAGGCTATGTGCCAAAAGTGCTTTCCACCCCGTTTAGAATGCAGGTGATAACGCTGTCAGCTTTTCTGCTCATGGAGAGCAAGCAGGCACCTCACCCACTATAGCCCTTAGAGTGTATATTGAGAGCTCTGGTCAATATCGGCAATCAGAGAAGCTGTTCGTTTGCTTCAGGGGCTGCACTAATGGGCTGCCAGTTTCGAAGCAGAGAATTTCCAGATGGATTTTGGATGTGATAGCACTGGACTTGTTGTGCCCCTTAGGAATGAGAGCCCACTCTATCAGAGGTATGGCCTCCTCTTGGGAGTGGTCTAGCGGAGTCTCTATTGCGGACATCTGTGCAGCGGCCGGCTGGTCCTCGCCATCCACCTTTGAATGTGCGAATGTGTCAGAGAGGTTAACATAAAGATGTGTTAATATTAACACATTATGTGCTGTTTTAGGCTACCCAGATTGTGCCAGAAAACCTACCTAAAACCACACAGAAAATGTGGTATATGGCATAAAATAATTTGAATAAAACAAGAAAATACATATTTTATACTTCAAAAATTTATTGTCATGAAATATTAATAAGTCATAGAACAAACTGCACAATATGATTTCAAGCAGTAAAAAAACTGATGTAGATCTGATCTGATACAAAACTTTGTCTAACTTTGGAAATAAATGAACTACTTCACCAAAGACAGGCTCATGTTCACAACTGGTTGGCAACATCAAAACGCTCCCTGTTCTGTATGTGTGTCCACAAAAACTGCAAAGGTCTACATGTCTCATCTGCAAAGGAACTAATTTCATTACTTATTTGGTCACACTCCAAAGAAGGAACAACAACAGGATATGCATTTGGAACGCATATTTTATGAGCTAATGGTTCCCCAAATTTCCAACAATGCATTTGCTGTACCTGGTTTTTGAATGCTAGAGTCTTTGATATATTCTTAAAATTGCAAACAATATGTGCCTGCCGTTTGAGGGGATTGTGTTTGGATTCAAATCTCAGATTTCAGGTTAAGGATGACACTTGGTTTGTTTTTTGTGTTTGAATACCCATAGTTGTAGCTGGTTATTCTTTCATTCAACTGTTCCAGGCACAACAGTTTTTCTTCATAAATGTAGTGCTGAAGTAAAAGTTTAACCTCCAAAGGCCCAACACCTTCGAGCACATGCATCATACATTATGTCAACACCTACATTTTCAGTAACATGAAAGTATTCCAAGACATTCAAGCACGAGTCTTCTTTGATTCTTGTAATGGTTACATCATTTAACACAACATGCTGCTGGTAATTGTGTCTATCTCACTTCTCAAGATCATCTGCATTAAATGTGCTTTGTGAAGTTGTTTTATTAACAAGGCAAATATGGCAGAACCTATTTGCAGCAAAACTTTCTGCATATCCACACAGTGCATGACAAGCCAGATTGTCAGCAGTCAAAAGGCAGACTGTTCCATGTACCGTGTGTTTGTCCTGTTATCATAACGTCAATGCCTTTCTTCTCTAGGACTTTTATGTCATCTATAAGAGGCTTAAAGATTTTTCCAAAGCCATATTTTTCTCTGTCAATAGAATTGAAAAGAAGGCAAAGATGAATGTTAGCCAAGCTTGAATTATATTCAGGAGTTAAGTTTCTCAATGAGAAATACACTGCTCCCATTTTATGGATTTTTGTTTTTGACCCAAGGGGATTTACAGTCTCTAGATCATCAAAGTATAGCTGAATCTGTAGACCATATATTTTGTACAGCTCATGCTTTGCAAAATGATCACCATCACAATAGTCATACATCTTACCATCTGTACTTTTATGAGACTGCAAATAGAGGGTCTGAAATTTCTCATTACCAAAGAGAAATGGTAGGGTTTCAATGATGGAAATATACTGAATGTACCAGCTACAAGTGTTTGTTGTGCAATACCATTTTTTTCCTGTGGTGTCAGCTCTGTGACCTAAGAAGATCTCTGTTGGCTTTGCAAGAGAATACTCAGTTTCAAAGAATTTAGCCATTTTATATGGGTTATCTATATTGTCAAGGCACTCTCTAGCAGTCTCAAACTCATTCATTAATGAACAAAACCCCTCACTGTCATCTGGAACAGCCAAGCTTTTAAACAATGCACTAGTAGATGCTTGAAGGCTTTCAAAAGTCCTGTCCAAAAGTTCTTTAGTGCAGGTTACACTTCTTTGTACATCACTCAATGTTATATTCGGAGCAAGAGTACATCTTTCCAGCAAATGTTGCTGCATGACTGGTAACTGACACTGCATCATCAGTCTTAGAAGAATAATACATGGCATTGTCCTCACCATTTGATATTGTGTTGTCAAATGAGTGTTGTTGCAGATATTTGCATTGTTGTCCTCTAAAAGGCTGTCTGGCCCATCTCTTTCTGAAAGATGGGTAGCCATGTTTTGTAAGCTATCAACTGATGCATGCTCTCATGCAAGATGCTTAGAATAGGAGTCAATGTTATGATATGAATGCTGACAGCCATTTTGGCTGCAAAATATGGTGTAGTCCTGTCCATCAGAAAGGAAATGTATGGCACGAAGATGCCAGCATAGTCTCCTGATCTCAGAGCTAACTGGCTTTTTGCATATCGGACAACAGCACATGACAAGCTGATTTAGTCTACAGCCTGAAGCTTGCTAATAAGCTCCAAAACTTTAGATCTTTTTGCAGTCTTAGACATTGGCAAGTCATATAGATACTCCAGAAAGATGAAAACTGGAGAGGATACGAAAGGTTGTAGACGAACTTAAACAGCTGGTCTAATGCGCAGGTTAGGCTCTCATCTTCCAGTGGAATTACAACTTTGTCATTTTTGGCAACAATGACAAATTGGTGGGCCTCAGTGGTCAGGTTTCCAATGCAGATTAGTTGTGGCTGCTGGTTCCTTATGGCAATGTCACCACTGTCACATATACAGGAGAAGCTGGTTCCACACTATATAGAAGAAGCGTAAGAGAGAGATTTTGTGTAGCATTGTGAAAGAGATGGAGGTAGATGAAGAGAGGTGGCGAGGAGATAAAAAAGACAATTACTTTTCTCACACTGCACATGCTCAGGATGATAAGTGTTATAACCAGTGATTCAAGATACAACATCATAATAAATAACTAAAAAAAAATTACCAGTACAAACTCCAGCAAATATGAAATCGCAGATCTGACACTGCACTGGCTTGACTCTGCACCGTTTGCTGTGGTTTACAGGTAACAATTTTAATTATTTATCACAGATTTTACAACTGAGAAGTTTAAAAAAAGTTTGAAAAAAATGGATAGTGACTTATATTCAGTTCAAGTTGAAATGGCTGTCAAAGTCAATTAATAATATACTCAAGCATTTAATTATTACTTACCATCGTTACAGTTTTCAAGTTGATCCAACAGAGAGGTTACACTCCCATTCTCCAAAGCGGCAATAATAAAAATGCGGTTTCAGCGTGACGTGAGGGGAATTCACACAAATGGCTGCCAATCAAATAAAAGATGGCGGGCTATACCATTATGGTTTACAGAAGCTGAAAGTAAAATTTTGCACGGTGCTTAAGTTTTAATGAAAATTCTGTCATAATTTGCTCACATTCTTTAACCCACACGCATTTTGTTCTTCTATTCACCCATAGGCTATCCATCTCACCCATAAAGTTCATAAAGAGATCGAAATCTATGAATCGAAGTTTAATCCAAGTCTTATCAAGAGACACGATCGCTTTATATGATGAACAGATTTAATTTAAACATTGATCAACGAATATCTCATGGACTGTTAAAAATAAAAATAATAAAAAAAAAGATCTCACCACAGTGTATGACGCACAAGTATGGACCTTACTTTTGCACAGCTCGCAGTCAAATCAAGCATGCTTTGCTATATCCAAATATGAATGACGTAGGCCTACGTTCGTGAAAGTTTATGTGCATAACAGCCAAAATTAAACCTTTTCATGATGGAAGTTGATCTAGTCTCTTCATAAGACTTGTATTTAACCCCTCGATTGATATGGATTTATTTAACGATCTGTATGAACGTTTTGAACCATCAGAGTTTTGGGTGAATGACATGTCCAACAGTATAATCTGATGTATAAAAAAAAAAGTTGACACAGAGTGTAAAGCAGATCAATGTACACATATTGTGTTGGATGTTGTGAACGAATTCACAGTTTGTGTTAATTCTGAAAGTACACATAATTATGTGTAAAAAACAGCTGAATTTTTCCAACACATTTTTATTCAATATTGACACAAAATGTGTAAAATAGAGCACTACACATAATTTGTGTAATTTTTCAACACATTCCTTCTAAGAGTGTGGGCAGTATGAGAACACTCCCAACAGGAGGCTGTTCAATCATTTAGAATTAATGTAAAGAGGTCAGTTGATTTATCTGAAAGATTGGTGAGATTGCTAACTTGTAGAGTCTCTTCTGTATTATCAGCACAAGGAAGATACACAAGTGTAATGAAATAAATTTTATTAACAAAAGATAAACAAGAATAACTAGCACAACTACTAAAGGAATACCATGAGTGATAAAGGAATAAAGTGCCTAAGATACATAAATTAGAAGTGATTAAGTTGGGTGTGGCTATGGAAGAGTTACGTTATCTTATGGAAAGAAACTGTTTCTCTGAAAATAAAAAGGTGGAGAACCTTATTACGCACCAAACAAATGAATGAAATATTTATTAACTAGTTACAGTTATATTACATCTAATGTGAATTAGAAAATCATATACTGATAATATACAACAATGCCATGGTCTCTGGAGAGAGGTTTGGTTAAGTGATATTTACGTTCCATGTTGTTGATGGTAACGTCTACCACTGGTTGTGTTGGGTGACAATGCAGTGGAGAGAGGAGCCAGAATCTGTTTCAACAGCCTTGAACATGAAGCTCTGTGGGATGCTGATCTCCTGAAGCACCAAAGGGTCCTAAAATCTGGAAAACACAGATGAGGCCCTGACGTATGTGCAGAAGGTCCTTAACAATCTGGAAAATGCAGACAAAGGTACCTTGAAGTGAAGGTTTGCTCTCCTGACTTTGTTGCAAATGTCTGTGTGTCTTCTGCCTCTCTGGGCCAGACACCCAGAACTTGGTCAATCCGCTTTTGTCTCTCTGGAGTCGTTACTATCTCGCTGGACGAAAACTGAATGTAGTGTTTGTTAATGTCTCTTTTCTTCACAGGCTGGAGGCCCAGAACGTGGTTGTATCTGTTGCTGCCTCACAAGCTGTAGACTCCAATCATGGGATCTGTAGTTGTCTCTCTGGACGAGCCAGAGGCTCAGAATGTTACAATGTATCAGCTTCACATGCTGGGACTCAGAACGGCATATCTGTTATGTCTCACCCGATGGGAGACTGAGTGTCTGTTGAAAGGATACCTTTATCCCTTTCTGATGAGGATGAAATTGTAATTTCACGAGTTCACACTTACAAATAATCAGATAGTAAATAGTATGCATAATAGGCGTGCTGTCCGAGGAGAGCACTCCGAGCTCGGTATTTGGCCCGAACCCAGAGTACTCCCTGTATTTCTGGTTAGGAAGTAATCAGGTGAGTGTGAGGAGACAGAGTGGTGGAGGGATGCTGAAAAATCTGTCGAGGAATATAGGTGAGTCGACTGTGTTTATATATAGGCCTTCACTCATGATGATTGGATAGATATGTTGATTACTGATTGTTAACAGTTGGCTGAAATGATGTGATGATTAATCAGATTATTTGAACATTGCTCCTCCCGAACTTTGTTAATAAACCATCATTTGGCGCTTCTCCATTGGAGTGCTGTGATTGGCTGCTGGCATCAAAGGACACACATACACACACACACAGTGTGGCCCACCCTTCTTTCCCCTGTGGAACTCGTTTGCATAAAGTACAAAGTTGAAAGTCTTTCGTTTTTTTCAATTGCTAACATCCCTTTGTCCAATCTGTAGTCACATTTTCAAAACACATTTAGCAGAACATCCGTCTGTTGTGGCGATAGCACAATTCATGTCGTTTTCACACAAAATGCAGTCAATTAACACGTTTCTAAAATGCTTAAATTTTCTTTTCATATAAGTGTACCCCATACCAAAATCAAGGATCTTTCTCATCTTACTTGCAAATGCTTAAACACATCAAGTCAGAAATGAAGACCCAATGTTCCAATCATTAAATATAGTATAAACCCTCTACTTTTGCAACAACAGCAGCTCAAAAATATTGAAAAAAATATATAAAACAAATACTGAAACAATTGATAAGCATTTTTAATTGGCAGATCACTGAAATATTGAGAAATAGCAGATTCCAATGTCAGTTGGAGGCATGGTCAGGTGTTGAAGTTCTTTCCATTACATGGGCATACAGTAAAATAGGATTTGAATCTGATTTGTTCAGTGTGGATGAAGAACAACACAGAGGAGCAGAGTGAGTCAATAATGTCTGAGTAAGGGAGAGGAATATATTAAGGAGGAGAGGAGAAGTTGGATCAGGACAAGAGAGAAGAAGAGAGAAAAGAATGTGTGCTGGACTGTGCATCTCTATGGTTTTCCCCCTCACACATGTGGAACCTATGAAAGCTTATTTCTGCCATGAATATAAAATAAAAAAGGTAATTGTGTCTTTTTATCTCACAATTCTGGCTTTTTTCTCTCAATTCCTATACCCGACGTAATAACCGATGTTCTCGAATCCAAGAAACACCTTTAGGAATAAGTCGTAAACTTCTAAACAACTAAGACCCAACAAAACTACATTTTGAATTGTTGAATGTTTAAATTCAAAATGTTAGTTTAATATCATTGTACAGTTAATATCAGCTCTTCAGCTTCAGTGTCCTTCAGACTTTAGTACCAATCCCAGTTTAACCCACCTGTGTAATTCTGAACACCTTCGTTATCTTGATCTGGTTTGTTTGTTTAGGGTTAGAGCCAAACTACTATATAGCCTGACCAAAACCCAACATCTGTGCAAATATATATCAAACATATAGTGTAAATAATATGACTATGAATTACCATTTAATCAGAATATAACAAAATTACACCTGTGCTTTATTATTTACATGTATACATTTAGCAGATGATTTTATCCAAAGAGACTTATGAAGGAACACCGTATTAAGGAGGCAATTGCACAAGAAATGCAGCAATACAAAGTTTCAAACATTGTCCAGAAAAGTGCAAGCTAGAACAAGGAGGGAAATTAGAAAAATAAGTTGCTATGCCTTACTTTAAATGAGCAAATCATTCAGATGAGCTTCAACACAATCTTCATTCACTTGGTGAAAACTGAGATGAATGACAAAAAAAGAGAAACATTATGAAAACGTAAATTTAAAACATTGTTTGCGTGACGAGACGTGTATTTATTATTATTATTATAGAATAGATCTGGTGAGCGAAGATGAAGGCCAGACAAGAGAGTCACAAGCAGACTCGGATCCTCCGCATGATGTTCGTGTGCTTCAAGCTGCCCGAAACAACGGCTGTATGAAAGCCTCTTCACGCCGCTTACTAATTGTGATTTCATTAAATTTGCGTTCAGACTGTTTGCTAAACACACAGCGGACGCGTTCAGGCTTTTATCAACTTTTCAATTAAAACGAGGCATTAAATGTACACGCGGCTTTTCCCCGTGGCTGATGTTCGCCTTGGATTTGGTCTGACGGAGGCAAAAGAAACATTTCCTCTCCGCGTATTTTAGCCTCCAGTGAAAGCTCAGAACCTCTGCTCGGTGCTCACTTTGTTTTGACTGCGACAAACTATTTTACCACTCCAGTTTTGTCCCAAATGTAAGAGAAGAAAACACAAACGTGATGGGCTCGTGAAGACGCAGAGACACCGAGCAGGGGGGTTGAGTCTATAAGGTTCTCATGTGTTATTTAAGTGCGCAGCGGCGCTAGAGTGTTATTGTTGAAACCTGACAGTGTTTGAAAGACTGTAGATCTTATCCGAGAGAGAGATGGCAGAAACCGCTCCAGCCCCGGCTGCTGCCGCCCCGGCCAAATCGCCTAAGAAGAAGTCAGCTGTGAAAACCAAGAAAGCAGGTCCAGGCGTTGGTGAGCTCATCGTCAAAGCTGTGTCCGCATCCAAGGAGAGAAGCGGCGTGTCCCTCGCTGCCCTGAAGAAAGCTCTCGCCGCCAGCGGCTACGACGTGGAGAAGAACAACTCCCGCGTTAAAATCGCTATCAAGAGCTTGGTGACTAAAGGCATCCTGGTGCAGGTCAAAGGGACCGGTGCCTCGGGCTCATTCAAGCTCAACAAGCAGCAAGCCGAAACCAAGAAGTCGGCCAAGAAAGCGGCTCCTAAAGCGAAGAAGCCCGCGGCCAAGAAACCAGCTGCTGCCAAGAAGCCCAAGAGCGCAGCGGCAAAGAAGCCCGCCGCGAAGAAATCGCCCAAGAAGGCCAAGAAACCCGCCACCACAGCCGCTAAGAAGGCGACGAAGAGCCCCAAGAAGGCAAAGAAGCCAGCGGCCGCTAAGAAAGCAACCAAGAGCCCCAAAAAGGTCAAGGCGGCTAAACCTAAGGCGGCAAAGCCTAAAGCCGCCAAGCCTAAAAAGGCAGCGCCCAAAAAGAAATAAAGTCTTTACTGTTTCTCCTCAACGGCTCTTTTAAGAGCCACCCACTAACTTCGAGAAAAGAGTTAAACTCGTGTATATTAAAATAGTGTTGAAAGTAGATAGCCAAGATGTGAAGTAGACTCGTGCAATTAGAACATTTTTATAAACCGTCTTTTATATATAAGAAATTGATTAAAAGCTTATTTGGGTTCAGACAGTGATCAGTCCAAATGGATGTTGTAGAACAAAGTACAGACAGAATATTTACACACAACACTCCAAAATTGTAAACAATACAAACAACAGTGAAAACACTCTAATATACAACAGGATGATAATACTGTACAGTATCAGATCAACGTGCACAGAATATACAGTGTGTGAAAAGTGTAGCACTTTTGGTAGGAAAAGCGAACAAATCCATTTTTGTACTTTTAAGTTTTCTATAACAAATATTTCAGTGGTTTCATCTCCTCCGTCACAAATACTTGTGCATAATTATTCCCGCCAGAAAGGGGGTTGGGCTTTGGAGGGAAGTTCAGTGATTGGTTTAAATCTTTATAGACTCTAAACCAATGGGCGACTGGCACTCTCGTTTAAAGATGGTATGTAGAGACACGAAAACTTATTCTATTACTATTGTGTGCGAAGCTTGTAGTGGATTGTCTGGAGTAAAAATGAGCGGAAGAGGCAAAACCGGAGGCAAAGCAAGAGCGAAAGCTAAGACTCGCTCATCCAGGGCAGGACTGCAGTTCCCCGTCGGCCGTGTTCACAGGCTTCTCCGCAAAGGCAACTACGCCGAGCGCGTTGGTGCTGGTGCTCCTGTTTATCTGGCGGCTGTGCTCGAGTATCTTACCGCTGAGATCCTGGAGTTGGCTGGAAATGCCGCTCGGGACAACAAGAAGACCCGTATCATCCCCCGTCATCTGCAGCTGGCGGTGCGCAACGACGAAGAGTTGAACAAACTTCTGGGCGGAGTGACCATCGCTCAGGGCGGTGTGCTGCCCAACATCCAGGCTGTGCTGCTGCCCAAGAAGACCGAGAAACCCGCCAAATCCAAATAAGCTGACTTGGTCTGTTTCATTGAAATCTAAAGGCTCTTTTAAGAGCCACCCATTTTATCTGATAGAGAGCGCTTTTCTTTGTAAATATTAACAAGCATAAATTCGTTTGGTTGAGGAGAGAAAAAATGTCCCATAAAGCCAGTCAAATGTATGATTGCTCTGCATTGACGATTACAAATATTATCGTATAAGCTCCAATGTGTGTATTCTTGTCATAAGCGCATGATGATCCCCTGATGTGTCTGATGGATCGTTCTTTAGGAGGTGTGTAGGATTGCCACCCAACCCATGTCCCATAATATTAAAATAGTTATGTCTGCATGCAGGCTCTGATAATGTATTGAATATTACTTTAATAGATTATCCTAAATAAAAAACAATATGCATGTTGGCGTCAGGATAACAGAAATTGGTCAATGTTATTCTGGGTCTTTTGCTCTTTATTATCACGGCCGCACAATGCTTTATGTATTTACGGGAGGGGTGACTCTGGTATCTGGCTGCAGTGCTTTTATACAGCCTATAATATAATTCTGTTCTGATCCAAAGTCTGCACAACCACTAGGGATTAAGGCGAGTATTTCAGAACAAATAAATACAACAATGTGAGTATAAAGCTCATGGAGGTGTCATGTATACCGTTTGTTTGATGCGCAAATTGTTAAGCAGATCAAAGCACATTGAGCGGGAAACCCTCTGCTTGTTTGAAAAGATGGAGCGCGCGGTCATTGGCTAGCATTCATGCGCACACGTCACACATTAGCCAATCACACGCCTCGGCACCCTTGAGACACTATGAGCTCATGGCCGTGCAATGCTTTAAAAACAGGCGTGTAACACAGAACAAGCATTTCTAGCGCAAGCAGGACGGAAAGAGAGAAACAGTGCAGCAATGGCAAGAACCAAGCAGACCGCTCGTAAATCCACCGGTGGCAAAGCCCCGAGGAAGCAGCTCGCTACTAAAGCCGCTCGTAAGAGTGCTCCGGCCACCGGCGGCGTTAAGAAGCCCCATCGTTACAGGCCCGGGACCGTGGCTCTCAGAGAGATCCGCCGTTATCAGAAGTCCACCGAGCTGCTGATCCGCAAACTGCCCTTCCAGCGGCTGGTGAGAGAAATCGCTCAGGACTTCAAGACTGATCTGCGCTTCCAGAGCTCCGCTGTCATGGCCCTGCAGGAGGCCAGCGAGGCTTATTTGGTCGGTCTGTTTGAGGACACCAACCTGTGCGCCATCCACGCCAAGAGGGTCACCATCATGCCCAAGGACATTCAGCTGGCCCGCCGCATCCGCGGAGAGCGCGCCTAAACCCGCATCAGCCACATCAAACCCCAAAGGCTCTTTTAAGAGCCACCAAAATTGCACTTAACGAGGCCATTTCCAGTTTAACGCATAAGAGTCGAAAGTTGTATTCTTTTGTTGAACTGAGATTGCTGGGTCTTCCTTGTGCAGAACAGCCGACCTCAAACCCAGAGGCTGAAGATGAGACCGTTCAGCAGTGTAAAAACACTAGAAATTTAAATGCCTCAATATTAGACATGTCATACATGAACCATGTTTTACATATTGTTTTTGATTTTTGCATCATATAAAACAAATATTGATGACTTTGGCTATATATATATATATATATATATATATATATATATATATATATATATATATATATATCTTAATAGAGCAGGGAAATACAACTGGTGCAAATATATATTTGAATATGGTATATTTCTAGACTATTAAAAAGTGACATGAAAGGATTTTTTTTGCTGATCATTTTCTACTCTTGCCTGTTTAAGGGTTAAAATGTAGTCAGTAAAGTTGTGAGAGTATCAAACCTAAAACGTAATCCTGCATTCATTATTGCAGTTTTGATACAATTTTGTCTGCGTCTCTAGTGTTTGCGTTTTCTAAATTAAAATATACATGTACAAACACATACAGGCATAAACATAAGATATAACAGATGCGCCACTCTATTTAATAATTTCACTTTAATATTATATGACGTCCTGTGTGCCTTTTCCTAAAGTAGAATACCACTTTTCATTATCAAACTGAACTACTGTAAATTATTATCTTTGTGAAATAAATCGTATGAAACCTGAAATTTAACATGAAAAACGTCAGGGCAGGGCACATGTGCTACTTTGGGGGAGGGGTGTGTGCCGTGTTACGCGGTACTGCTTTCTGTCAGGTCCTGTAAGCAAATGTAAAAAGCCTCCTAGTAACACTCGTTTTCTATTCTTTATCAGCGTTTTATAGAGTTGTGTGAGACATGTCTGGAAGAGGTAAAGGCGGTAAAGGACTCGGAAAAGGAGGCGCCAAGCGTCACCGTAAAGTTTTGCGCGATAACATCCAGGGAATCACCAAACCCGCCATCCGTCGTCTCGCTCGCCGTGGCGGTGTCAAGCGCATCTCCGGTCTGATCTACGAGGAGACCCGCGGAGTGTTGAAGGTGTTTCTGGAGAACGTCATCCGCGATGCCGTCACCTACACCGAGCACGCCAAGAGAAAGACCGTGACCGCCATGGATGTTGTGTACGCGCTGAAGCGACAGGGACGCACTCTGTACGGCTTCGGAGGTTAAACTTCTGAAATCAGAAAGAAACTACACAAACCCAACGGCTCTTTTAAGAGCCACCCACTCTGTCACATAAAGAGTACAATGTTTTAGCCACGTCGACCACACAGTTAATTATAAAAGGCTTTATTTTTTGAATCCAGGATGAACTTCGCCAAGTTCCCTCAACTCGTAAATAACGTTTAACAGTAGTGCATCGAGACTATGAACATCGCCCTTTCTTCCCCCCTCAACAGAGCAATGATTCCCAAAATATTAATCTTGCTTTAAATAGCGCACGAAAAGCATTTGTTTTTGTATTACAATCTTTATTAATTTAGCAAATGTGTTTTACAAGACGAACAAAGGGGCCTTAACATTACAATAATACCAAAGTTAGCAGGTGTGGAAATGCAGAAAACAAAAATGTTATTTATTTTACACAAAAGGTCAAATAGGCTTTTATTTACTCTCCCGGTAGTTTAAACAGTTTCATGAAACAAAACGTTCCTAGGAAAAAGTGTTTGTAAAGGTGGTCTGACCATTATTTGTCTCTTTCCTTTTAAACTCCCTCAATGGCTTTATAATGGTGTTTTAATTACATGATGGTTCACAATCTTTGTCTAGAATCGCTCATTTTCTCAAACCAATAATAATAAAAAGAGCGGGAAACGAAACAAAGGAAACAGTCAGGGTGTAGTTCAAACATTGAGCGGTTGGCGGCGGCGCATGTGATTGGCCCTCATTCCGCTCGTGATGCTTTGAGTTGTCCAATGAAATACAAGTTTATGGGTTTGGCCTATTAAAAGAGGCAATCAGATAGTCCAGTATCTTTTTGAAATTTAGCATAGGGCAGCGAATAAATGTCGCTATATTGCTCTTGAGTACACATTGCTTCGTACAGTTTGTGATCACGCAGCATCATGCCTGAACCAGCGAAGTCCGCACCTAAGAAGGGCTCTAAGAAAGCCGTCACAAAGACTGCCGGTAAGGGAGGAAAGAAGCGCAAGAGATCCAGGAAGGAGAGCTACGCTATCTACGTTTACAAAGTCTTGAAGCAGGTTCATCCTGACACCGGTATCTCTTCCAAGGCGATGGGCATCATGAACTCTTTCGTCAACGACATCTTCGAGCGCATCGCCGGTGAGTCGTCTCGTCTCGCTCACTACAACAAGCGCTCCACCATCACTTCTAGAGAGATCCAGACCGCCGTGCGTCTGCTGCTGCCCGGTGAACTGGCCAAACACGCCGTGTCCGAGGGCACCAAGGCTGTGACCAAGTACACCAGCTCCAAGTAGAGATTCAACTGAGACTCTCAGCGACCCAAAGGCTCTTTTAAGAGCCACCCATATTTTCAGTTAAAAGAGACTATTTGTGTTTCGGTAATTTTAAGTAGCTTATGTTTGCCGGCCTTTATTTTTGGGGGTTCGTATGAGGGCTTTGAAAATTTGGGTTCTAGTGAATTAGGTCAATCTGCAAAGTATGTTCTGCTACAAGACTCAAACAAGAGCTTAATTGGGTTTAATGTAAAAAGGATGCTCTTGCTTTGTGTAAAGATATTAGATTTGCATTGCTTAAAACTACCATAAAATGAAAATGACTTTAGTTCTTGTAACTTGTTTTTGCCATTTGAGCTGCTTTTATAAAATTATTAGTTTTACATGTTTGTTATTTCTAATAACATAATGAACTTAATTACTATTGACCTTGAAATGTTTAATCAATGATGCAAAATATACCAATTATAAGCTTATGACTTATTCCTGCAAATAATGATTCTGTTTCAGTGAAGAAAAACTAAGTATTCCAAAGTAATAAGTATGAAAATGAAGTGTATAACTAAAATACCTTCAGCGTTTTCAAAAGTTTGTTACATTTATTTGCAACTTACAAAAGTTACTGTACTAATAGTAAAAAAACAACAACAACAAAAAAAAAACAACAACAAAACAACAACAACAAAAAAAAACAGTAACATTAAAATGGAATACACTTTTTCTGTATTCCTTCCAGACTTGGGTTGAAGAGACTTGTTACAAAATCCTGTTTAGGAAATACTGTATGCATAATGGAATTTTTACAGAAAGGTTTTCAGTTTTTCCTTTCCTGAAACCCATTTTTACTTTTGTGATTTTACCTCTAAATTTTGGGTGTGTGTGTGTTTAATTGGTTTTAATTTATGACCGTTTGTGTTTCCACTCCGATGCTTTCTTCTGTTTACTATTTTACTACACATCAAACAAACAGTGTATATGACATCCCTCTAGACTTCATACTCTCATTTCTGTATTTATTTATTCTGAAATATTTACCTTATTGGTTGTGTAGAATTTAGATTAGAACAAAATCACTTTACTATGTGGTTAAAAGCACTGCAACCAGCAACCAGATCTCTATCAATCAGACACATTACAAGATCATCATGTGTTCATGAGTCACACAGCTTGTGGCTGCTACAATTGTATTTGTAATTTTTTTGAAATTGTCAGAACAATCATACATTCGATTGGTTAGATGGGACTTTTTTTTTTTTCTCAACCCACTGCGTTTATGGTGTTTGTAAATATTAACAAAGAAAAGTGCTCTCTCTAGACACTTGAATCATGTGTTCATGACAGTCACACACACCTTTTGGTTATTATTATTGTATTTATAATTGTTGATGCAGAGCAATCATACATTTGATGGGTCATTTTTACCATAAACCAACTGCGTTAATGGTGTTTGTAAGTAAAGTGCTCTTTATCAAACAAAATGCTTGGCTCTAAAAAGAGCCTTTGGGCTACTAGAAACAATAGACTTTAATCTGTTTATTTGGATTTGGCAGGTTTGTCTTCACTGCCCCTATTTAGAAATGCTACTCTAGCAGAATATTGTATTGCAGTTTATATTTCCTGCATTAATATATTTTGCATGTGCAGTGTCACAGTTCAGGCTGAAGAACAAGATGAAGCAGGCGTAGTGGATCTCAATGTACTTTACTTTATTAAATAAAACAAAAGTGCGATATTAAAAACCAAGCTTAAACAAAACCTTGTGCAAAGCACAGACAACACCAGACAAAGACAAACTATAAACTGAGGGCAATATCTACACAGAGAACTAATGAACTAAACAAGAAACAGGTGGATAAAATCAATGAAACAATGAGTAACCATGACAACCATTGAAAACAAGCTAGAAACCATGATAACTGAAGGGAAACACAGGAAAATACAGCCAAGTGCAACAGAAGCAAACAAGGAAGTTAGCAGCAGACCAACAATGTCATAATGGACTTAGACTATGTTAGCAACAAGCGTGTCACATGTGTCCTGAAAAGTGAAGCCAAAGCATCTTGATTGCCCCAGGTGGCTGGATGCAGTATAGGTCCCCAGGTGAAAAAGACGTAGTACTAAATGTATTAAAAATATACTTGAAATGCAAGTAGTATGTTAATAATACATTTGTATTCCCAACATGCTTATTTGAAGTGCATTAAAAATGTTGAATTGCATTTTAATATATTTATAAAAATATACTTGAAGTATATATACTTGAAATATATGCTTAATTACACTTAAGAAATATGCTAAACACAAGCATACTTTTAATATATTTCTAACAAGTATACTAGAAGTACTTTGGTAATAAATATATGCTTAGTCACACTTTTAAAAAATATGCTAAACACAAGTATACCTTTAGTGAAGTTAGTGTATTTACAGAAAACTTATGTTACTCTTACTTAAAGTATATTTTATGTGTACTTTAAGTACATAGCAAAATGATTAAGCTTTTAGTGGGTTTAAATGCACTTTATAACCATGTCCTACTGCAATATATTTTAAATATTTATATATTTAGAATTGTAATATTTTCAAAAGAAATATATTTTGAAAAACATTTTTAACATTTACAATGTACCAAATTTTAATGTATTATAAACATTTGTCAACTATTATTAAGTATTGCCATAAGCATACTTAAAATTAAAGGTGGGGTAAGCATTTTTTCAATAACACTGTTTGGAAGTTAGTCGGGCAGACACCAACAACAAACGTGTAACCAATCAGCATTAGGGGGCGTATGACGGTCGAGGAGACAGAACGAGCAAGAGGGAGATTTGAAAATAAGAAAGATAAAAAAAAAAAAACGAGAAAAAAAAACTGCAGAATGAGAGATGGGACACAATACAAAACAGCTCAAAAGAATATCACTGGAATGAAGGTTTATGCCTGGGCAAGTGCTTTAGGACCTGCGTTTATATTAAAAAAGCACTGGAGAGAGCTAAGAGGGAAGGCCTGAAAACAGACGTGGAGGCTGCTTTGATTCCTTATCATGTAAGTAACACTGGGTTTTGATGGTCTAGAGCTGCTGTGTTGACGACAAACAACGAACACTTGTTTGTATTTACTCTTGTTTACTGTAGGTTCATTTTTTGTGCTTCCTTGTCATCCATTAATCATCTGCGTTTTATTTTTTGTGAAGCATTTTGTTGCGCGTCAGCTGTAATAAACAGACATCCACTCGCATTGCGTGTGTAACAGTGAGAGTTTTGCAGTTAAACTACTGCACACTGACGACTGCTAGAGAATGCGGTGTTTAGCGTCAATGGTAGTGCATTCGCCTCGCATGCCAGCAGTGATTGGGCTGGGGTTCAAGACCGACTGGGAGCAGAGTGGTTAGTATTGGAGTGTGAGTTTTGGAGGCAGAGCAATGAAGAGAGGGGTGGGTTTGTTTGGGTTGATTTCAAATATCAACAGTGTTCAGCAACGGATTTGAGAAATCGTATACAGCACCTTTAATATGTTGTTCAGTTTTACTTGTTTGTACTTGTAAAACGTTATGCTACTGTAGGGGAATTTTACAGTTAAAGACCCAAAAGACCAGATATGATGAATGAAGACCCAGAGTCAGAGTTAAAAAAATAATAATAAATTGAAGAAATGCAATTTTAAAGAAAAAAAAAACCTGGGGAAAATAAATGCAGAACACATTCACATAGGACACTATTATGCATGAAACCATTCAGAAAAATTTGGCCACAAATGGGTTAATGAATGTTCTCGTAATACAGAGAGAAAACGTTGTGAGAACAAAATACATGGAACATCCTTACAATGTTATTTTTACTTGATGAACATTCTCATAACATTGAAAGAAAACGTACTTAGAACAACATTCTCAGAATGTCTTTATGATGTTATTAATATTTGCTAAATGTTTTTTGGAATGGTTTAGTTGGAAGTTCATTTAACATTTTTTTAAGTTAATACTTGTTTGATCATTAAAGAGAATTGAAGAGTACATGAAGTCACAAGACACATGCATAAGGAACAAATAATGAATGCAAGTTGTATATAAAATATACAGGCAATCAGGAATAATGTACTGACTTCATCTCAGCTAAAAATAAGTTTTTAGAATGTTTTGCCAACATTGCAATTAAGTTATAAATATTATTTCTGAAACATTTTTTAAACATTCAAAACATCCAGCCAGTTTTTAAACATTCAAAATATCCAGTTTTTTTAAAAAAAATAATACACTCTTAGGTCTCTCTTCAGCCTGAAGCATCACTATATAATGACAATGTTTAAAACTTCATATACACAACACAATTTTGTTGTGTTTTCTCTTTCTATGGTGTTGTTTTCCAAATGTCTTAGATTTGACTTGTGTGCTGTCTAGTTGTATGTTTGAGTTTGTGTTCTTTTTTCTTGTTTAACTTAGTGGGGTTGTGTTTTTGGTTTAGAAAACATAAGCTTTGCACTTTATGATTCCATGTTTTGGACTGTGTACTTCCCAGAGTCTCTAACACAGTTTAGTTTACTACAACAGTAAAATGTGAATCTTAAAGTAAAGTCATATCTGTTATTTTTTGTATACTTAATACTCCGAAAAATGTAAACACTCTGGAAACATGTGTCTTAACACACTTTTGGTATTTAAGTTTAAGTTACTTTGAAATCCATACATGTGGCTTTAAGAAATTAATTTTATCTATTCTACACAGCGGCTCAGTTGTTCAATGGGTAGCACTATCACCTCACAGCCAGAAGGTCCCTGGTTTGAGTCCTGGCTAAGCCAGGAGTTAGTAGGGTGTCAGTGTGTTTACGCCAGTTTCCACCACAGTTCAAAGACATGCAGCAGAGCTAAATTAGTGATACTCAAGTATCTGTGTGTGAGCCTGGTGATGGACTGTCCATCTGTTTATGGTGTTTTGAACATTCAGAAAATATTAAAAAATAACATATTAATAACATTTCCAAAATGACAAAATGGAATGTTATTCTAATGTTCACACCAAGAAAGAAATGTTCTTAATACGTAAAAAAAAAAGTGATAATTTGAATGTTCTGAAAATATTCCAAAAAAACAACAAAAAAACAAAAACGTTTTCATAACATTTCCAAAATGATAGAATGGAATGTTCCTCTAACATTCACATAAACCAAGAAAAACAATTTCTTGATACATAAAAAAACCTGGACGTTTTCAATGTTTAAAAAACATTCAGAAATAACGTTTTCATAACTTAATGGGAATGTTAGCAAAACATTCTAAGAACATATTTTTGTTAGCTGGAGACTGAGCAGCTGACTTGTATTAGGTAAGATTGAGCAAAAATTCCACTTGCAGAAATGCAACAATTAGTATCCTCAATTCCCGAACAATTAAAAAGTGTAATTAAAAGGAAAGGTGATGTGACACAGCATGCCTCTGTCCCATTATTTTTTGGAATGTGTTGCAGCCATAAAAAATTGTTTATTTTAAAAAATACAAAAATACAACTAATTGGTCTGTGGAAACATCGGAAATATTTTCTTTGTACTTTTGTCAGTTAAATAAAGGTTAAAGAAATTAACAAATCACAAATTCTTTATTTTATTGCATTTTTACAAAATGTCCCAACTTTTCTTGAAATGGGGTTGTAGCCTACAAGATCATAAACACTTACCATTGTAATGCATCAGAAGAGAAGAAATAATTTATACAAGGCTACAGTTAGGGCACAAGACATAACAATGCACTATTTCTAATAAATAAGTTCGATACAGATAAAAAAAAAGATATGTAAATGCAATGTAAAATGTTACAATAAGATGTAGGACATTTATGGAAGAAAAAAAAAATATGACCAAGTCAGTAAGGAAATGGGATATTAAAGGTATTTTAGAAATATAAAATGATCAACTGGAAGTTGTTAAGGCATACGGTTTTGCATGAATCTGGTCTTGTCTTAGGAGAATTTTAGAAGGTATCAATGAAGCCATGATTTTACACACTCCAATACAGTAGGTGGCGGCATGCATCCTTTGCTTCTTTGGTCTGTAACACGCCAAGAAACTAAATGAAGAAGAGGTTATCCAGCCGCCAAAAACCGTAAAGAAGCAGCAGCTTTGTTAAGTTTTCATCAAGATGGTGCGACGCTTACGTAAACAAGCTGTCCAGGTGAACATGGACAGTGATGAAGAGTTCACCGTTTCCTCGGAAGAAGACGAAGACTTTGAAGATGAGCGCTTGCATTTTGAGGATCGAATTGATCCAGTGGTGGATACAAACGAGTGAGTTATTATTATAATTTCTTTAATAAATTGTTCGCAATTTGGTTTAGCTATAGCCCATATCTCTACATGAAAGGGATATTATTCCAAGTAAAATAAAAAAAGCTATGTAAGGAAAGAAATTGTTGTATTAAAATGGTATCCTTTGCAAAAAATAAGTAACGTCATGCAATTTGTATTGATGTTCTAAACATCCTATAAATTAAATTAGAGGCATCCGTCCGAAATATTCTTAAATAAACGTGCACTCAAAAGAAAAAGATTAATCACAGATTCAGTCCAGTTTGAAACGTTCAAATAATTCCTGATGGTTGAAATCGCGAAACGGCTTTAAACGTTTGCTAAATAAACTGCAAAATACATTTATTTTATGCACAGACTGCTTCTCGTATTTAAAGGTAAAATGTTGTTAATCAAAACGGGACGCGGTTTGTGCCGTATATTAAGCTATATAGGCCTACACATCGCTGAATAAACACAAGGGTTTTGCAGTGTGGAGAATACTAATAGCACATAAAAATAAATCAGTTTCACAATACTAGTAGAGAAGCTCATTTGCGCGTGATTGCATTTTGGTGTAGGGGGAGTGCGGGGCACAAAGTAACTTGGGGCTAGTTGTAACACATATCAACACTATATTGAGAAAAAAATTGCGCCAAAATTAAAAAGAAATCTTTGGAAGATATCACTTAACGTTTATTTAACCATAGCAAAAGTACATTTCTTACTTGAACACACACACACACACACACAAAAGATGAAAAATTAACTTATTTAAAATTAGACAAATCTGATATTTTAATCTTATATCTATTATTTAACAGTTGAGATAAGTTCTTTAATGCTTATCTAAGCAGCAGAACACACAAGGTATTCTCCACACTGCAAAACCCTTGTGTTTATTCAGCGATGTGTAGGCCTATGTAGCCTAATATACGGCACAAACCGCGTCCCGTTTTGATTAGCAACATTTTACCTTTAAATACGAGAAGTAGTCTGTGCAGGTGGGGCACGTTGTAACACTGTTACAACGTGCCCCTATTAGAACTATGCTATTCTATTCTATACTTTTATGAGTTCTATTGAGAAACCATGAGAAAAAGGTGAATAAAGACTGAGTCGATGTTCAGAAATTATGTTTTAAACTATGCTATATAGCTCTGTTTTGCTGTGTGTTTGTTGTCAAACGTAAAAATTTGTTTTTCATGTCGTCATGTCGTCCCAAACCCGTAAGACCTTCTTTCATCTTCGGAACACAAATTGATATTTTTTGATGATATCCAAGAGGTTTCTGTCTCTCCATAGAGATCCAACACAACTACTAGGTCCAGAAAGGTAGGAATGACATCATTAAAGTACTCCATATGACTCCAGTGGCTTAAACTCAATTTTGTGAAGCGATGTGAGTGTTTTGTTTGTGCAAAAAAAAACAACAAAAAAAACAAAACTATACCACTTTATAGAGTTGTATAGTACCGACTTCAGTACCTATTGGTACTTAAATTTAAAAAAAAAAAAAGTTAATTTCAGGTGCAGCTTCTGTTCCACCTTTGCAGTGTAAAGATGGCTTTTGTTAATGCTAAAAAAAAAAATATTGGTAACAGTCTATATAGTGTTCTGATTGACTTAAGTAATTGGTTAAAGTTATGTATTTGACAAATGACAACACAGATAATCATTAAAAATTGGATGGACAAACAAACAAACAAAATGCCTCTGGAAATCAATTGCAAGGGACCTCATATTGGAAACGTTCATTTCTGACCCTGGCATGGGGTAATGTTGGACAGTTGCAGTTTGTATAGGTGTAAATTGCAGAAATGAATGAATAAACTCGACTGTTTTTGGGGAATTTAAATGGGGATATCATCTTGTTGTTGTTTGATGGTTTTTCAATGAGATTAATAGGACTAGGAGGCAAAGCTGTCTTTAAATCTTCTTGGTTACCAAATTGTGTATTCCAAAAGTTTGTCTCCAGCCCCGCAACCTTTTAAAGTTAGTCAGTGTTACTGTACACTTTTTTTTTTTTTTTTTTTTTTTTTTTTTTTTTTTTTTTAAACATTGCCTCCCATTGGTGTATGTTAATCTGTTGCTAGGGTCAGACACAGTATTTTATCTAACCATCTTACTGGTGTGTCAGTGTTTATTTTGTATTAAACTACATAGCTTGTCAATTAATTAGTTAAGATGCGCTGTGACTTAACATTTGAACATGGATTTTTCTTATTTTGCATGTATACACAGATGTTTCATGGAATGTTAGGTCATGAAAATTTGCTATAAAGTCATGGAAATTTATTGGTAGAAATGTGTATGAACACTGAACATAAGAACTACTGTTGTAAATGCCACAATAAAACTACATAGAATAGGATGAAACGGCTTTGGAAGATCACCACTCATTAACCAGGCTCTTATTTCTTGTCTATTCTATGGCGCATGGTAAATCAAGACCTGTCAATCTGAGTGATCAATCCAATACAAGCACACTTCAGCTGTAAATCAGTGTCCGATTGGTCTTTACACATCGTCCCTACCAAAGTCCCTTTCAAGAAAAGTCTGTTCCCTCGGCAGCCATATTTGCGACGCCTCCTGGCAGCTATTTCGGGCATCCAAGACCAAGTCCTATCGATTTGAATGGGGGAATCCTGAAATCACAATTGTATGCTGAACTCACAATTAAGATATTTCAAATTCGCAAAAACATCTGACAAAAACTGTTCCATAGGCTAAATGTTGTTTCTTATGCTCAAAAAGCGTATTTTTCAGGCTAGACTTGCCAATGCACGTTTGCATTTCTAAGCGCGAGTCTCAGGTTTCTATAGGAACAGGATATCCAATGGCAGCTGCAGTGATGCAATGACTTTACCAATCAGCGATTGGCTCTTTTACTTGGAAAGCGGGACATATTGCGCGTTGCAGTTTCTCCCATTCACAAGTAATAGGAGTGAACCATCTTTCTATATCTATAATCTTTATACACTGTAACTGATTTCTGTAATTTGAACAGAATTTTACTGTAATATGTACAGTAAGATACTGTAAAATGTGTAATGATGGGTAAATATATGGTCACTACTGTAATTATTCTGTACTGTAAATCAGTTTACAGTAGTGAACTTGCCTGCAAAAAACTGACCAATGGCAAGAGATTTCTTTAAAAGGTTTTTTTTTTTCTTTTTTTTTTCCTCCCACTCTATGGTGGAAGTTGCAGTTAACGGACAAAAGAAAAATAATGTACCAGTGACTCACCAAAAAGGTTAGTATATTATTTAATTTTTTGTAAAACCAAACATTTTCAAGTGTTTTCACTTGTAATGTTAACAGCAAAATAACCGTGTCGTTTTTCACATGGAAGGGTTTTCCTACCTTTTTTCTGACTGTCAGCCGGATTGCCGTCATAAAAAAAAAAAAAAACTTTTTCTTGTTCCGCTGCCTCTTTAATGCAAGTTCATTAGACGGATGGCAATGTTAACAGCAGCAAATTAACATGAAATACTGAGGGGAAAATGAGTTGGGCAACATCATTGTTTAAGTGTGGTTTTTAAACAATATTTTCAAATGCATGATTTGATTTATTTTCAAGTTTGTGGTCTGGAACATGTCATCTGAAACGTCGGAGGTGTATGTTGGAGCCTTTTCATTGCCATCATGGTGTGACATCAACTGGTAAGTTAACGTTGCCTAAATTATCTTAAGTAAACTTAAGCACAGAGAAGCATAATAACTTTCATACGTTCCGCTGACTTAAGCAACACCTTTAAGTAGCCTACTTTTTTTTTTTTTTTTTTTTTTCTTATTTTCAACTTTGTGCTCTGGATCATGTCATCTGCAATGTCGGAGGTGTATTTTGGAGTATTTTCTTGTGATTGCAGTCGTAACTGTGATAACATCAACAGGTCGGCAAGTTACCACAAACTAAATTAGCTGAAGTAAGCGGTAGTTAAGCAGGCAAACACAAGACTGCTTTTAAACAATCATGTTCTTTATTTTGAATTTGCAGCTGCCATTTCTCAACTGTACACTGCTGCTCTCCACTAACGCACAGAACGGGTGACGCTTTGAGGAGGAGGAAAAAAAAAGGGTTAGCAATATGCCATTATTAACATAGCAAAGATCTGAAATGTTATAAGATATATTATACAATACCATAATCATTAAACATATGTTTAATTTATTAAAAACTATAAACACCATAATGTAGTCAGTTACAACATCTTGCCTCATCCTCAACTTGTTGTTAGTCATATGTTCTGTTTTCTATGGTAGTTTTTCCTATAACCTATCATAACACTAAAAGGCTGCTGTGACTCTCTTAAAGGAGTGTCTGTTCTCCAAGCAAAAACATGGATGCTGACTATGAAGGGCAGAATCATCATCCAGCCACAACAGCAACAGACTCTTCAGCATTATCTGTCCATTTTGTCGGAATGCAGAATTGGGTAAGCCAAAATACATTTTGTACTTTACATTCATGCTTTTGGCAGATACTTTTATCCAAAGTAACTTTCATTGTATTTAATTTTTGTTAAGCTATTTTATTCATTTTATTCCCTGGGAATCAAATCCATTATTTCAGCATTCTAGCATCTTGCTCTACTGTTTGAGCTACAGAAATGCATTGTAAAGATTGGAGCATTAATTATTTGAATGCAATGGATTTTCAGCTAATTATTAGGGGTGTAACAGTTCTTGAACCACACCGTTCTCCACCCACGGTTCAGCACGCACTTTCACCGCGGTTCATATCAAATCTGACGACACGTCTGTAATATGGTTTGTTGAAATAAACGTGTAAAACAGACAGGCCGAGGTCAGCTAATGTTTCAGTCGATGGATGCACACATTAGGTTCCCATTACATTACAACAATGATGATCAAAAAAAGCATGGACAAAACAGTCACTCTTTGTAAACTGTTCAATCGAGTGCCGTCACTTACACCATCATCACCCGATTGTTGATAGAGTGAGACCTGAGCAGCGCACATTGACATCTGCGTTTAAACTCAACTTATTTACGCCTTGCCAATTTAAACATTCAAGTGCAAGATTTGAAAGACCTTGAAGATTTGTTTGTGCAGTCATCTGAAGTGCGCACACGAAAGCTGCATCTCAGACAGCGCTCAAATATTGAGTTTGCTTTCAAGCTTTGCACTTGAACGGACAAATTCACACAAATTGTCAACCTGCCCATCTCGGCGAGTATCCTAACAAACGTAGTAGGTTATGTCTAAAGTGAACGTAAACAGTTGAGAAATGCCACACAATTTTTCAGTACCATTGAATTGAATCATGCATTATATTGTGACAGCAGCCTAATATTACTGCTGTCTGTGTTTTTAATGTTAATCAAACAACAAATGACAAATAAATCACTCACTGCTCTAGACTGAATGGATTTTGTAACTTCAATAATGATTAATCTTTGTTTAATTCATACAGTAAAGATTGTGCAGTGTTATATTGTGATTTACATTATTCAAATTCTGTAACACAAAATGACTGTTTTAGATGCCTGAAAAACCTGAAAAAAGGTTTCTTTCTTTGCTCTTGTGTATATATTTGTGTTTTTGCTTGTATTTTACTTGCTATTACTTTCTTTATTTTTATTTGACAGTTGTCCTATTTTCCCTGAACGTAGCACATACCGAACCGTACCAAAAACATGACCCTAAAACCATGATGACTGAACCATGTGTAATTTGAACGGTTACACCCCTACTAATTATGTACCATCCCCATAGGTCCATTCAGAATCAGATGTAGTATGTAGTGCTTTTATTAACATCAAAATGCACACGGCACCAAGTTTGAAAGTTAGGGCAAAATCTGCAAACACAGAGTAATGTTTTTGTTTGTTTTTGTTTTTTTTGGTGCTTGCAGGTTAATTCTGAAAATCAACCCTGATGGCACCGAATGCCAAAGTCACAGATCAGATGGAAATCTCAAAAGGCCCAAAGAAAAATCAGCCTGAACCCCTTGTGGTGTTTCTCATTAGAGAGCTTGTCAACTTTGATTGCCAAAATTACTGAAATGTAACAACACAAACTGACTTTTACCGTAATTTTAAGGCCTGTTTTGTTTTCATTATGTGTATGTTTTTGCCACAGATACAACTGGTCCCTGGGAGATGGTTTGTGGTGTTGGCTTTTTTCCTTCTGCTAGTGGCTCCTAGAGGTCAAGATTTGTAATTTGTACATCTAAAATAAAATGGTTAAAATAATTAAAAAGTATATTATAAGGACAAATGTTCATGAGTTTCATTTTTGGGGGGAGTGGTAAAAAAAAAATGGTTTACAGTGCTGTACCGCAATTGGATCATTTTACAGGTTAAAAAAAACCTCAACAGTACTAATACCAGCTGCCAGTAAGTTACTGTAAAATTTACAGCAATCTCTACAGTGTACCCACCGTACCCATCCACCACACCCAAGATCCAGTTTCCATTGGTTAAACTTTCAAATGACGTTGAAATGCTCTGCGTCCTGATTGCGACGCGATTGGATCTCGGAAGTCCTGTAGCTTTAGCCAATTAGCATAGTGGTGTCCGAAATCGTTCACTAATCTCTATATAATCTGGCATTTGACTGCACTCTATGGGTGCCTCTCAATCAGCTCCTTAGTTCAGCAGTCGGGGCACTGATTCGGCCATTTTAAGGGCTGTCTCAATCTCAAAATCATACCAGTGCACTGAAACATTTGCTACCTAAAAGTCCCACAATGCACTGTGAACACCAGTGTACATCGATGCAACTATGGCCGAATCCCAAATGGCACCCTCACAGTCTTCCTCGGAAGCCGGGTAAAGTCTTCTGCGTAGCTCGCAATCTTGTGCCATTTGGGATTCAGCCTTTGTTCACTTGACAGAAATTCTAAAGTGCAAAACGTAAATAACGTGGGCCAACTCAGTGCACACATAATGATGTGATAGATGTTTTTTTTTTTTTTTTTTTTTAAATACAAAACATTGTTTTAGGGTGTGTTCACACTTGGCAGGTTTGGTTTGATTAAAACGAACCCTGGTGCAATTGCTCTGTTGGTTCATTTCAGTAAGTCTGAACGCAAACTACAATTGTGAACACACCCTTAATTTAAGGATAAACATGCTTTGTTACCCAGGTAATGAACATAATCTAGCTAACATTTATAAATTTTTTTACAGCTGAAATGTCACATTTATATAACAAACAAAGTATCAGAATGTACTTTAAATAACATTAAAAAAAAAAAATGAAAACAGTTCTGCTGTTGTTCATATATACCAGTAGTGATGTTGTACAATGAGGACATTAACATGTCGCCGGAAATGGAGTCCTCAGTGTCCCAATGTGTAGTGAGTGAGCCAGTGTCCTTACCAGTGCCTGAATTTGTGTACACGATATGTGATGGTCATAATTCCTTATATTTGCTGTAATACACGATCGGCGAGCTAGGGAGCTGATTGAGGTGCACCCTATATCAGCAGGGAGTGAATGAAATGAAGTGTCGGAGAGCTGGAGCTGTTGCAGAAACACCTTAGTCATATGTAGGGTTGTAACGATATACCGGTATAGTGGGAATCCCGGAACCCAGTCATGAAAACTGAATTTACAGTATAACGCAGATGTCACGATTTGATGGATTGATGATTAAAACGAAAGCAGAGCTGTACAATAGATCAAATCGCGACATGGTGTAGGGTCTGGATTAAGTTGTCTGAGATTACTGCGCGTTCTCGTGTTCCTTGAAAAGGGCAGATGTATCTACTCAAAACCACGATCAGCAATGCAGCGATTGGCTGGTGGAAAGACCGCAACGTAATGACATCATATAATTAGAAAAGACACCTGACGAAAAACTTGACAAATTTCTGGACTTTATAATGAAACAGCCTAAAGCGAACAAAATGACAGAACAACATAAATGTTAAAAATAGATCAATAAAATGTGCACTTTTTTTTTGTTTTAACATGATTCCCAATTATTTAGATTCACAAGCATTTGTACAGTCATTACATTTTTATTTCTATGTTGTAATTCGCAATTAATTTAAGTTTATCTGAAGCAGATCTGTTACATGACAGCATTAACGTTTTAATTAAAAATTAATTAAAGTCAAGGTCAAGTTATCTGCATCTACTGAGCTGCATCAAGCCACTCCCATAATAGCTGTCACCATTTAAATTAATGCACGGCTCAGAATAACTGTACAAGCATGTGTGTAAGACTCCAATACAATTGTAAAGTAATTATTCCATCACGAATACATCTTTCAATGAGTAAAACTGACTTATAGACTACACAACATTATAATATTTTCAAATTAATTTGTAAATTATCATTTTAAATTATTGTCCTTGGATAAGTAGAGTACTCTTGAAATAAAAACTGTCCCAGCCACTGCTAATTTAAGTATCAATTCCACTTAAAAAAGATGCAATCTAATCCTGTTTACATGAAATAAGCCTGTTCACGAGCAGGTTTAAGCTTAAGGACCTGTTGCTATGACAGCAAGTCCAGGATGAGTGTTGAGGAACTGAACAATCCAAGATCATGCCAAATCGTCATCAATCAAATCCAGCTAACCGAGTTAGCGACGTACGAAGAATGGGCCCCTGATGTGAGTTGATGAATGTTTACATGTGAATAAAATCCTGAATTCAATCTGCTCATATAAAGTGATCGAGTCTCTTCAGAAAATCTAGACTAAATCACTCAATTCATATGGATTATTTTTCCAAGCTCTTTATGAACGTTATGCAGCGTCAAAGTGGTAGTTGCGTGGACTGTCAATGGAGAGATGGGAATCTTTCAGATTTCATTTTAAAATGTCTTCATTTGTGTTATGCAGCGTCAAAGTGGTAGTTGCGTGGACTGTCAATGGAGAGACGGAAATCTTTCAGATTTCATTTTAAAATGTCTTCATTTGTGTTTTGAAGAAAAACAAAAGTCTTGCAGGTTTGCAATGACATGAGGGTGAGTAAATGCTGACAGAATTTTCATTTTTGGCTGAACTATCCCTTCAAGACTCCAGCATCGATATTTGACCAAGGATTTATGGGAAGAAAAAAAAAATAATATATATATATATATATAAGTGACTAATTTAGTAGTTAGTAATTTATTAAATCAAACTGGTATTCATCATTTCACATAAACAGAGAACAAACATTCTTATTCAGTCGTGCCTGCTTCCATTTATTTATGCTCACAGGAATCAGGAGGTATGAGTAATACCTCCCATCTCACTAACAGAGGGAGTTCACAGACAGAAAACAGAAGTTATGGGAGATATATGTAATTTGACACATGCAGATGCAGAAGTCCGGTATCAACAAAAGCACAGGGAATTGGCACAAAGTATATTTTAAATTAAATGTAACCAAACACACATAATTTTCATTTATTGTCTGCCTCAATCCTCGCTGGCTTGTAAATTTGGTCTACAAGGTCTGTCCAAGCTTGCTGGGACCTGATCAATCTGGTGATGCTGGTAGACCAACTATGCCAGGGGTGTCCAATCCTGCTCCTAGAGGGCCACTATCCAGCAGAGTTTAGTTCTAGCCCCAATTAAACACCTGAAATGCCTAATCAGTGTCTTTAGGATCATTAGAAACCTCCAGGCAGGGGTGTTGGAGCTAAACTGCAGCAGTAAAGTGGCCCTCCAGGAGCAGGATCCAACACAACAGAGTGCGGTGCGGGACAAGATTTGATGGCCGCGTGCGGACGCCGGCGGTGAGACACTACTCGTGTGCGGGTTGCGGGAGAATCAAATGATTTACGGGACTCCCGCAAAATAGATACCTAAACATAAAATATCTAAAAACTAATAAATTGTTATTCAGATATTGCAAAAAAAGCAACAAGAACAAAATGATTTACAGTCACAAGCATATGCGCAAGATTCTATTTATAACTTGTGTTTGCAGTGTTGAGCAATGTAGCCAATCACAGACATATCTTGATTTCTGAGACGCAACACAATCAGGTGTTTCCGTTAGAATCCTCTCACCACTCAAAACGCCTGAGTTTTTATGCAGTGCTGAATTCTTCTGCATTCAGAATTTGATCTTTCTTAAACCCAGTGTTAATGTAAATTTGATTAGTTTCTTTTTTCAATTTTTTACCTGAATATTACTGTTAGACCTACCTGGAAAAAATAAATAAATAAATAAAGCAGTCTTTCATTTGTATCTTTGATCTATTGTATTTGTGTTATTGTTAGTATTTTTTATTTCTTCTTTTATTACTGTTTACTTGTTTTTAAATTCAATTTACCATTTGAAATCAAGCTTCCTTGTGCTGTGTGTAAGCTATAACAACAACAACAGCAACAAATACCCCATTCTAAAAACAAATACATTGAGTTAGCAAATATTTGTGAGATAATTGTAATGGTAATTGACCAATGTTTATATATGAAAAATCTTAAAGGGGACCTATAATGCCCCTTTTATAATATGTAATATAAGTCTCTGGTGTCCCCAGAATGTGTCTGTGAAGTTTCAGCTCAAAATACCCCACAGATCATTTATTAATGCTTGTCAAATTTGCTCCTATTTGGGTGTGAGCAAAATAGCAAATAAGCAAAAAATGAGCAAATAAAAAATCCAATCTAATTCAAACCACAATTTGGAGGTTTGAAATGTGATTCCAATCAGATTTATACAGACATGTCGCAGAATAGACTCTCTGGCTACTGAAAACGTTTTCAAAAGATTTCAAATTGTCTTTTGTGTCACTCTTAATGCGAAACAACGATAACATCAAAACTGGTGACGGAAATGCTGTAAATATTCATACATGTATGTACCATTCTCCTTCGTGTCTTGAGTTTTTCTTGTGCTACGGGGAGTTCTGCACCTCGACTTGACAGGGCACTTATTTGGAGAGCGAGATGATGCACCTCCGTTTTGAAAGCCGTCACATATGTGGGCACGCCTATGTCATTACCAATGCAACCCATCCAGATAGGTTGGTTATGTCAGGACACAAATCCTTTTTGGTCACTTCCAGTTAATAGTGCTAACAGTCTGCCTGAAAAGATCTGATTTGAGAGGGGGAAAAATCAGATTTGCCTGCAGTCAAAACATAGCCAAAGTCTCCTTTAAAACTTGTCACATGCCAGTTGACAGTCATTGCTTTTGCCTGCTTAATCCAGTGAACATTTTCCTGCCCTTTTCTGTGGCACATTTACTGAATGATTGCTTGTTGTAGTCTATCCAGACATGAAGGATGCTTATTTGATGCTGTCACAGAGTTAACCTAAGTACATCATGGTAGGGCAAAGAGGATAGAAAAAAATCAGTTTTAGAATACAATGTTCAAGGTAAAAAAAAAAATAAATAAATAAATAAACTGACTGACCAATCAAAGCTTCAAATGCTCTGTCACCTAGTGTACAAGAAAACAGAAAAGGGGTGGATTTACAAACCACTATGATTATTAGACTATTAATGTTGTTAAATAGGTAACCGTGATTATCTTTATTTAGTGCTAGTAAACAAACAGATGTTTTCTGTCTAATGGTGTGGTTGAGCCACAGATGAAAAGTCTTCCAAGGATTTTTATCTAAAGGCTGGAATACACTTAACACGACTTTTAAAATCTGAAAGGATTTTTAAACAGCAGGCATCATACACTTGCCGACTTTGTAAATGGTTACAGGGAAAAGCTGGGCATCATACACTACACCACCGAGGATCACACACTACCAGACTTTAAAATCCTTCTGAACACAAACAGAAACGTGCACCTCGTTGCCAGGAGACGCATGACAGACAGGCGAAACAAATGCAGGAGATGAGATGATCTGCAGCACTGGAAGATGCGAGCCAAGTGCGTTTGGAGATGGACTGGGGTGGGTAGACACAGTCAGTATAGACAGATTACAACAGGAGTTAGAGGTAAATGGTGTAGTTTTATCTATGTTGTTATCTTTAATATAATCCATTATCAGTCGCTGTTTACATTTAATGTAATATAATCAATAATTCGCAGCTATTGACATTTTAATCCGGCTACATATTAACATAGCAAATAATGAATGAAACCGGCTTTACCTCAGAATGTGTTTGCTAACTCTCTCAAGACAAAGCTAACAGTACAGCACTTACTGAAGCAATTTTCCCTTCATGGTGGAGCTCCACTTAGTAATCTTCTGTGATTTTTTTCTGTATTTATGAGAATTTCCATATTTTTCAACCTGGGAGCAGACATGAGACCCGACTGACGAAACTGCCATAAAACTAAATTACTAAATAAACGGCATATGTTTACTTCATGCATGTCATGCGCGAGCTCGCGGCTCCATCTAGCGGTTGTAAGCGGTACATTATAGTGTCACAACATGATCACTCGTCAAGCGGCAAGTGATCCATGAGCTGGATAATGGTAAGTTTTTTTTTTTTTTTTTTTTTACCCGATCTTGTACAGTCGTCTCCATTTTTGTCTCGATCTTTGTGACTTCACACCCTTGATTTCCATTGTCTGGGCAGCGTATGACTGTACTGTGTAGTTACTGTATTTATTAGCAACGCATATCATACACTGATATGTGTTCTATAATATCAAATATCAAACATGTTTTAAATCCTCCGGCTGGATGGAATCAAAGTCTGAAGCTAAAAAATCGGAGTCTGTGACCATCATATACTACGCGATTTTCCATGAAATCTGTCTCAAATCTGCAGACTGGCTTTGACTTTTGGCAACTAGCCTCAACTTGTTCAGACTGTAAAAAATCAGGGCAAAAGTCGTGTACTGTATTCCAGCCTTAACCTGCAACCAGCCACTTATAAAGAACATAGCATGCCAAAGCTTATTAGTGATTATTTCATTTATTAATTATTGCATTAATTATTTCATATTTGTATGCACAGGAGAACTTATTTAAAAAAAAAAAAAAAATCTTGTGTCAATGCACACAAATTTGTTCTTGACCTTGTTCTAATGTTAATGAATTTGGAGTATTCTAAATGAGTGACCATATCCAATGTTAATCATTTGCATTAAACACACCTAATTCATATCCTTTCCCAATACCCACACTTGCAGTCTTGGCCACTTGAGAGTGTGTGTACCTAAAAAGTGCGCAAGACTGTCCCAGGTTGGAAAAATGCCAAAGCTCAGTGCCAATAATGCATACTTTGTTTTACTACCAAATGTATTTAACTTACCATGAACATAATGAGTGATGAGATATACTTAGCCTCAAATATCGCTCCAAAGCAGAAATAGTCTGGATTTAGTGTGCATAAAGGGGCACTGGGCTTTGGCATTTTTTTCAGACCTGGGATAGTCTTGCACACTTCCTGTCGTGTGTCTGAGCCCATGAGTGGCGAAGACAGCAAGTGTTTTTGATCAATAATTCTAGGCACATTTGAGATGAGCAATGTCTGCATAAAATCAAAGGCTTGAATACCATGAGAAGTAATCACGTTGGAAAGTTACGCGTGATGTAAGCAGAAGTACCGAGCAAGTGTTTACAAAGCGAACGTGCAAAGACTAAGTCAAACGACCTTTACAATAAAAGGAAAAACAATGAGTTTTCGTCCTGCCGCAGTACTTCTTCCTTTCCAATATGATTACGTAATGCGCATCGCAGAGAAGTGCAAGACGAGTATTTGTGGTTAAAAAGTATATACATTTTTATTTTTTTAAGAAAATGACAGATGGTTTCTCTAGATAAGACCCTTATTCCTCAGCTGGGATCGTGTAGAGCCCTTTGAAGCTGAACTGAAACTGCAATTTGGACCTTCAACCTGTTGAACACCAGTGAAGTCCACTATATGGAGAAAAATCCTGGAATGTTTTCCTCAAAAACATTAATTTCTTTTCCACTGAAGAAAGAAAGACATAAACATCTTGGATGACATGGGGGTGAGTAAATTATCAGAAAATTTTAATTCTGAACTGAACTAATCCTTTAAGGCTAGGGATGGGCAACTGAAGCCTTATGAAGCGCTGAGGCTTTGCCCTGATTATTCCGGGAAAAGATTCAAAGCTTCAAGAGTGTGGAAAACAGCGCCATCTGGTGTTTGGTAACAAATAATGCAGCCAAAAGCCTATAAAAGAAGTTCTCATTGTTGTCATACCTTCACATGCTCAAAACGGGATGGAAGCTGTAGGGAGGTGGGTATTTTTGTAATATCTTTTTTCTTTCCCCTGTTTTTGGTTAGTTAGGGAGTTAGTGTACATTTCTGTTGTTTATTTGTTTTCTTTTTGTGTGCTCAAAATCAATTAATGCTTTTAGATCGTACACCCCACCAGTCAAAATATGAACACTACAGATCATTCATTAGGCACTACATCAAACAAATGGATAACACAACATCCAAAGCATTCAGTTACAGAAAAAAGTATATTGTAACACAGTAAATTAATTTTGCAAATATGTTTAAAAAAAAAAAAAAAGAAGTATAGTAATCGCAACTTTGGTGGTATGGGTAGGTTTAAGGGTAGGGGTAAGGTGTAAAGGATGGGTCAACAGTGTAATTATAAATGTAGTTACAGAAATGAATTACAGATGAAATTACATGCAAGTGTTTTTAAAATATAAGTACAATGTAAAAACATGTACACAATAAGTGCATTGTATCAAATTATTAATTTAAATGTAAGTTGGGACCCAATATTATACTTGCAGTGCATTCAGTATACAATTTATTCACCTTACTACCGTAAGTTGCGATTACTATACTTCTTTTTTTTTTTTAAACATATTTGCAAAATTAATTTACTAAAACAAACAAACAAACAAAAAAAAACACTTGCTTTAACCAACACAAATAAGAATACCTTTAAGAATTTGTTCAAAAACTAAATTGTCAATATTCATTTACCCTGATGCTATCCCAGATGTGTACAACTGCCTTTCTTCAGCAGAACACAAATTCGAGCTCTGTAGATGCATACCATGAAATTGAATAATGAGAATAATGAGAATGCTTATTTTTGAAACCATACTCCTCTATATTTAGAACAGTTTTAGGAGGAAAAATAACAACGTCAAAGAGAAAAGTGTAAATTGCACAGTCCAATGAGAGGAACTAGTGTGTGAATAAACAGTTCACCCAAAAATGAAAATTATGTCATTTATTACTCACCCTCATGTCGTTCCACACCTGTAAGTCCTTCGTTCATCTTTGGAAAACACAAATTAAGATATTTTTTATAAAATCTGATGGTTTAGTAAGGCCTGCATTGCCAGCAAGAACACTCCCTTTTTCAGTGCCCAGAAAGCTACTAAAAACATATTTAAAACAGTTCATGTGACTACAGTGGTTCAACCTTAATATTATAAAGCGATAAGAATACTTTTTGTGCGCCAAAAATAAAAAAAAAAATGTTTTTAGTAGCTTTCTGGGCATTGAAAAAAGGAGTGTTCTTGCTGGTGATGCATGCCTGAGCCATTGGATTTTATCAAAAATATCTTAATCTTAAATATCTTGTGTTCCGAAGATAAACGAAGGTCTTACGGGTGTGGAACGACATGAGAGTGGGTAATTAATGACAGAATTTTAAATTTTTGGGTGAACTAACGTTTTTTTTTTTTTTTACTTTTTTTTATTTTAATGGACAATATTTTCTCTTGTTTTAAGCAAGAAATAACAAAATTCTGATAAATTTTCTCAGAAAATAAGACTTAATATCTTAAGTCATTTTACTTGTTGAGTAAATGCATCTTGATTCAAGAATGTTTAGATCTTTATACTAGAAAACAAGACATAAATACTAAGTAAGTGCAGTTTGCAGTGTTTTTTGTTGTTGTTGTTGTTGTTGTTGTTACTCAAACAACAAAGACATATGAATTGTACCTTTGGTTGTGCACACTTTTTCCAGAGATGAAGCTTCCACGATCATTGCCACGGACAGTAAACATAAACCTGGCAATGTCCACCACCCCTTGGTCAGCTCTTACCCTGAAATCATAATAGTTATGATAGTTAAATTAACAGAAATTCATTTTTGTTTTTAATAATGGCCTTTAACTTTTAAAGATCACTTTAACGAGCAAGGATGATGAAAAATATTTTGAGCAGAATAATTATTTCTTAATAACATTTTGATTTGAGGAAACTGAGCTCAAGTAAAAGCTCAGATTTATCTATTTTTTAAATGTAAGATGATAAAGAACATTTTGAATTTTTCCATCTATTTACCTACAAAAAGGGCACTGTAGCTTTGTAACAATCTCAAATACACTACCTTGAGGGGAAACCATGCTGCTGAATTGCCTCCAGGAAAAAGTGAAACACTGTTGAAGCACAGTTATTTCTGGCTGCATTCAAGTACAGTATCTACAACATTAAGTAAAATTTAAACCAAAAGGCATTAAAGTTTAGTCTGACAGGGATTTTCTCAGGAAGCATGAGTATGTTCAGCAAATTACTTGGGTGGCACTGAAGTAAAGACACTATATACAACAAAAATGACATATTAAATCAAGGAACATTAAGACTGTTAATTCTTATAATAATTTGTGAATTTTGATTGATGATTAATAAAAGCATCTACTGTAGATCTGTTTAAATACTACACACTTTTTTTTCTTTTTACCAAAGGCATAGGTGTACAGCACCTATGCCTTTACCTTTCAGGAGAAACCATGCACTCCTCCAAATATCAGTGTTGTATCTAGGAAGTAAAAGTAAAATGTTATTTTTTATATCAAATTAAATCAATGTGCAGATGCATTTAAGGGCATTAAAAAAGGAGACCCTTTTTTATATTTTTACTTTTTTTCTTATGCTTTAATAATTTTTATCTTTTATATTTCAAAAAATAATACTAATAATATGGACATACACTACCAGTCAAAAGTTTGGACACAGTAAGATTTTTAATGTTTTTAAAAGAAGTTTTGTCTGCTCACCAAGGATGCATTTATTTAATTAAAAATACAGTAAAAACAGTAATATTCTGAAATATTATAACAATTTAAAATAACTGTTTTCTGTTTGAATATATCTTATAAAGTAATTTATTCCTGTGATCAAAGCTGAATTTTCAGCATCATTACTCCAGTCTTCAGTGTCACATGATCCTTCAGAAATCATTCTAATATGCTGATTTGCTGCTCAAGAAACATTTATGATTATTATCAATGTTGAAAACAGTTGTGTACTTTTTTTCAGGATTCCTTCATGAATAGAAAGTTCAAAAGAACAGCATTTATGATTTTTTATTTTTAATTAAATAAATGCAGCTTTGGTTGAGCAGACGAAACTTCTTTTAAAAACATTAAAAATCTTACCGTGTCCAAACTTTTGACTGGTGTATATTTATCAAAAGTTCAACAAAAAGCATTGGTTGTTATTAGAGGATTCTTCTCATCCATTACATTCTCAATTTCAGTTGTTACAATCAAAGAGACATTTTAGACAACCTCCAGCGAGTAAAAATGTGTATTATATATTTATATTGTTATATTGTTGAGACATGAATATGAGTAGGTGTGGACATGGATGCATATATTGCATGGGAATGTCATTGTTTTCATTGTTTTATATCTTTATATATATTTTATATATCTCTCTCTATATTGTTATGTTGTGTTGGTGTCCTTGTGTATGGTGTATAGTGAAGCCAAAGGCAAATTTCCACTTGTGGATAACAAGTCTAAAGTCTATACTGCATAACCCGACATAACCCACTAAAAGGGGGTGGGGTTTAGAGATGTGTGTTGGAGGAAGTCCAGTGATTGGCTTGAAATCTTAACAGACTGTCAACCAATGGGCGACTAGAACGTTCGGTTAAAAGCAGTACCTCGAAGCCCAATTTTTCATTCTTTCAGCATCGTTTGAAATAACAGATATAGAAGTGAACATGAGTGGCAGAGGCAAAACCGGAGGCAAAGCAAGAGCCAAGGCTAAGACTCGCTCATCCAGGGCAGGACTGCAGTTCCCCGTCGGCCGTGTTCACAGGCTTCTCCGCAAAGGCAACTACGCCGAGCGCGTTGGTGCTGGTGCTCCTGTTTATCTGGCGGCTGTGCTCGAGTATCTTACCGCTGAGATCCTGGAATTGGCTGGAAATGCCGCTCGGGACAACAAGAAGACCCGCATCATCCCCCGTCATCTGCAGCTGGCGGTGCGCAACGACGAAGAGTTGAACAAACTTCTGGGCGGAGTGACCATCGCTCAGGGCGGTGTGCTGCCCAACATCCAGGCTGTGCTGCTGCCCAAGAAGACTGAGAAACCCGCCAAATCCAAATAAGCGACTCTTATTGAAACCCAAAGGCTCTTTTAAGAGCCATCCATTTTATCTGATAGAGAGCGCTTTTCATTAACAATTTAATAACACCATAAACGCACTGGGTTTTTTTTTTTTTAAATAAAAGAACGACCTATCACAACAATCAAATGTACGATTGCTCCGTATGGGCGTTTACAAATACGATAGTAGCAGGAACAGTATTATGTGCATGAAAATTTCTTAACTTTGATAGAGATCGTTTTTTGGGGGGGTCGAGTGATGAGTGATTTGTTCCCGCTGTATAGTGCTTTTTATACAGATGATGTGACTTGTTCGAATCCGAGATAAGCACAACCTTTAGAATATTTCAGGTGAATATTTCATAAATTAAGCAATGTGAATATAAAGCCTCTGGGTGTGTTACACTGTTTGATGAGCAAAGTAGTAAACCGAACAAAGCACAATGAGCGGGAAACCCTCTGCTTGTTTGAAAAGATGGAGCGCGCAGTCATTGGCTAGCAGTCATAAGCGTGCGTCACATATTAGCCAATCACAAGCCTCGGCACCCTTGAGACACTATGAGCTCATGGCCGCGCAATGCTTTAAAAGCAGGCGTGTAACATAAAGTTGCATTTCCAGCGCAAACAGGACCAAGAGAGAAGTAGGTTGCAGCAATGGCACGAACCAAGCAGACCGCTCGTAAATCCACCGGTGGCAAAGCCCCGAGGAAGCAGCTTGCTACCAAAGCCGCCCGTAAGAGCGCTCCGGCCACCGGCGGCGTCAAGAAGCCCCATCGCTACAGGCCCGGGACCGTGGCTCTCAGAGAGATCCGCCGTTATCAGAAGTCCACCGAGCTGCTGATCCGCAAACTGCCCTTCCAGCGGCTGGTGAGAGAAATCGCTCAGGACTTCAAGACGGATCTGCGCTTCCAGAGCTCCGCTGTCATGGCCCTGCAGGAGGCCAGCGAGGCTTATTTGGTTGGTCTGTTTGAGGACACCAATCTGTGCGCCATCCACGCCAAGAGGGTCACCATCATGCCCAAGGACATTCAGCTGGCCCGCCGCATCCGCGGAGAGCGCGCCTAAACCCGCATCAGTCAAATCAAACAACAAAGGCTCTTTTAAGAGCCACCAAAATTACACTGAACGAGGCCATTTCCAGTTTAACGCTTAATGAGTCGAAAGTTGCATTAACCTGAGCTGGGTCTTTCTCTTAACTTTAAATTATCATTACTGTAGAGTAATAAGGCTAAGATATATTTAAGCAAAATGTGCTTTATATATTTTTAATGTGTTGGAGAAAAAGTTGATTATATATTAAAAACGAACAATATTTGTACAAATAATTTATAAGCGTATAATTCCACATTCTTTACAGTTTTTCACACTTGTGAAGACATTTCTTGGAACCGTAGCCCATTTTCTCAGCATTGAACACAAAACCAAACTTACATTCACAAAACCCCTGACTCTTCTGGCAAAATCAAACAATGCTTTCACAGATCAAACACACATCAGTCAAAGTGTAAACACTACAGATCATTTATTAGACTCTACATAAACAGCATCCAGAACATCTAGTTACACAAAAAGTGTTGTATACAGTAAACAAAAAAAAAAAAAAAAAAAAAAAAGTGACCATGTATCTAGGTGTTTGCCAATTCTTTTTCAAAACAGTCTGCAAAAAAAAAAACATACAGTTGGCTACTTTCCAACTCTTTTGAATTAGCTCATCCACAGTTTATATTTTGCAAATATATCTTAACTGTCTAATAAAAATACTATACAGTCAATCTAGACTAGCATATTTCATTGTCATTCAGTATCTCTGTATATTATATGCCGAACTTATAATATCCTCTTTGTCAAATTAATTTTGATTTTTAATATTAAAAAGGACAGGCCTCGTTAGACCAGTGTTAGGATCAAATCGCAGTGTTTTGAGGGGAGGGGCGTGTTGCGCCTGGTGACGCGGTGTTGGTTTCTGTCAGGTCCTGTAAGCAAATGTAAAAGGCCTCCTAGTAACGCTCATCATTCATTGTTCATCACAGTTTGAAAGAGTTCTGTAAGACATGTCTGGAAGAGGCAAAGGCGGTAAAGGGCTCGGGAAAGGAGGCGCCAAGCGTCACCGTAAAGTTTTGCGCGATAACATCCAGGGAATCACTAAACCCGCCATCCGTCGTCTCGCTCGTCGTGGCGGTGTCAAGCGCATCTCCGGTCTGATCTACGAGGAGACCCGCGGAGTGTTGAAGGTGTTCCTGGAGAACGTCATCCGTGATGCCGTCACCTACACCGAGCACGCCAAGAGAAAGACTGTGACCGCCATGGATGTTGTGTACGCGCTGAAGCGACAGGGACGCACTCTGTACGGCTTCGGAGGTTAAACATTGAAACCAGGAAAAACTACACCAACCCAACGGCTCTTTTAAGAGCCACCCACTCTGTCACATAAAGAGTCATTGAAAATTATTAAAACGCTTTGTTTTCAGGATGGAGTATAAAAATCACTGAGTTTCACAATAATGTATCGGGATTATCTTTATCTTTTCATTTAATTTTCTTTACTCGGTAATATCCAGAATATGTTTATATGGCGCACGTAAACTATTTGTATTACACAATGTTTAGCGATCTAACTGATTTTAAATGAAGTGTTTTACAAAGTGAAAGGGGAAAAAAGGTGAATTAGATCAGAATGGAACCAACAGAATTGAAAATACAGAAAACATTACCGTTGTTTATTTTACACAAATGGGCTTTTATTTACTAGTTTAACCAGCTTAACACTTTCATGAATCAATAAAGTCCCGAGGAAAAATTGCTTTTAAAGGGTGTCTGATCGTTAATGGTATTTTTTCTCTAAAACTCCCTCAAGAAGTTTCAAACTTACACGAAGGTTCACAATATTTGTCTAGAACTGGTTATTTTATCTAATAATAATAAAAAGAGCGGGAAAAGAAACAAAGGAAACAGTCAGGGTGTAGTTCAAACATTGAGCGGTTGGCGGCGGCGCATATGATTGGCCCTTATTCCGCTCATGATGCTTTGAGTTGTCCAATGAAATACGAGTTTATGGGTTTGGCCTATTAAAAGAGACAATAAGATAGTCCCATATCTCTTTGGAAATTAGCATAGGGCAGTGAATAAATACCTCTGTATCAATTGTGAGTTCACATTGCTTCGTACAGTTTGTGATCACGCAGTATCATGCCTGAACCAGCCAAGTCCGCGCCTAAGAAGGGCTCCAAGAAAGCCGTCACGAAGACCGCCGGAAAGGGTGGAAAGAAACGCAAGAGGTCCAGGAAGGAGAGTTACGCCATCTACGTTTACAAAGTCTTGAAACAAGTTCATCCTGACACCGGCATCTCTTCCAAGGCGATGGGCATCATGAACTCTTTCGTCAACGACATTTTCGAGCGCATCGCCGGTGAGTCGTCTCGTCTCGCTCACTACAACAAGCGCTCCACCATCACTTCTAGAGAGATCCAGACCGCCGTGCGTCTGCTGCTGCCCGGAGAGTTGGCCAAACACGCCGTGTCCGAGGGCACCAAGGCAGTGACCAAGTACACCAGCTCCAAGTAGAGATTCAACTGAGACTTTCAGCGACCCAAAGGCTCTTTTAAGAGCCACCAACTTTCTTGTTAAAGAGCTTCTTTTGTTTGTAGAATTCAACGTAAGTTAGTATGTTGAAGCATGATGACACTGTCCAAAGACAACACAAAAAAACAGCAGACAGCTAGATGGATATATGACGTTATCCTTGGACAGTGTTTAAAGACCCTGAATGGGTCCAACTACTGTATGTCCCGGACTCCCGGCACCAGAATATGATCGAGACAGCAGTTCACAATCCTGGAAAATGCACAACACCCTGTTATTTACATCAAATGTTTCTCCTATAACATTAAGATCATATTAAGATTTAAATGCCTGCATCCTGGAGAAAAATCTCCATGACTGAATGTTTGTGTGTCATCCATGATTCATTTAGTCTTCATAGAGCTGCTCGGGTAAGTCTGATCAGAAACACCCAGTCAGATACACTTGAATACAATGCATTTAATTTGTCATTTTTTTCTTGAATGTGTTTATGGAAACAAAACAAATCAGACTTCTGATTTCTAATCAGTAATTAGCAACTTTTCACTCCTGGTTTGATTTGCAATCATGTTAATGAATGTTAAAAACTGGTATTATCTAAATCAGTCTCTTTAAAGTTAGATATGTAATGTTTGCATCAGTATTTCATCCCTGTGTTTTTAAAACATAAATATCTTGGCTGAACAGACTGAGAAGTTTGTAACACTAGAGTTTAGTGCACTTCCACTGAAGCCTCAAATATTGTACAAATGGGACAGTTTACTGTAAGCTGACATTTAATACATCTGTGAAATTGACTAACGTGCACAACTATTCGTTCAATATTTTCCAAATTGTTTGGTGTTTTAAAGTAAAATGTTTTCTATTTTAATTTGTTTTAAATTAAATGTTCGATAAAAATACATTACCTAAAGGGAGTTTGTAACAACAGCACTCTACTTTACATTAATTTACAATATCAAAGTTGCCCACTGACAGAACAAAAACAGTTAAAACACTACAGATGTTAAAGCGAAAAGTGTTGAAATGTGGTTTCTAGAAACTTTTAGTAATATCCCCCTATTTGTGCCGAAAATTAGATCTACATGAAGTGTAAAAAGTGTAGGCCTATTTTAACATATAGGACATAGGGTCTACATGTCTATGTCCAAAGACAATTAAGACAATAATTTATAAGTTAATAAGTTTAGATAAGTTTATAAAAATTTTTAAACCCAGGTGTAAAATGGTGCTGTTAAATAAAACACAATGTACTTTGATTTTGGCAGCTCATGTTCGATCAGCTTTACTAAAATGACTTTTGGCATTTTATGACTTTTGGCGCTGTATGTCAGTAGATATATATATATATATAAGGAGTCGAAACGCATGTGTTTATAAATACCTTGTTTTGTGATTTCACTATAACGGAAAAAACAGTGGCGCGCATGCGTTGTGCATGAGAGAACCCTGTTGAGTGTTGCCAACTTAGCTAGACTTTGTCGCTTAGCGTCTTTTCAGACCCGTTTAGCAACTTTTTTCCTTAAATATATGGATTACCTTTGTTTCAATAAAAATGAATGTAACTTTTCAAAAAAAAAAACCCTAATAAAAATATAATCTGAATAAAATGTCTTTGAAACTTCAAAAAATAAATCACAGGCAAAATGTTTGACTTTGTTTTTAATACACTGCATGTTTTGCTAACTGTTTCTCCTCTTTCTTTTACTGATGTGTTTCCAGAGTTTTCATTTATGCTTCTGAAGTTTTCGTTTATGATCCCAGAGTTTTCGTTCATCTTTCTGGCACAAATCTCTCTCTCTTTTGAGTGTTATCTGTATTTATCTGCGGCTTTGTCGACATAAGCTTTTAGGAGCGTGAGAGATCAAACGCGAGAGAAAATGAATGTCTTGAGGTTTAATTGTACATTAAAGTATATAATACTGAAAATTTTGCATAATGTCCAATGTTTTATATTCAGCCGTCAAGAAAGTCTCACTCCAACTAGGTAATCAAGTTTGGCAACCATGGCCATCACTCTACCCATTGTTAGCATATGCACATACACCATCACAATTAATGATCACTTAATTCTAAAGAATTATTACCATTACCATTACAGATTTGTGGCAGAAAGACGAACGAAAACTCTGGGATCATAAACGAAAACTTCAGAAGCATAAATGATAACTCTGGAAACACATTTGTAAGTACAGATCAGTGAAAGAAAGAGGAGAAACAGTTAGGAAAAGATACAGTTTATTAAAAACAAAGTCAAACATTTTGCCTGTGATTTATTTTTTGAAGTTTCAAAGACATTTTATTCAGTTTAAGTTTATATTTATATTTATAGTTTTTTTGAAAAGTTACTTTCATTTTTATTGGAACAAAAGTAATTCCATATTAAATAAAAGGTGAATAGTGACTTTTTGGACTAACCTTAGCAACTTTCCAAACACTGCCAGTGCTGTCCTGCGAGAGCGAGGTCTTGCTTTCTCGCTGTCTCTCTGTGTATCTGTTCAGTGAGTCGCTGTGAGAGCTAATGGCAGGGTTGCCAGGTCTGTGCAACAAAAACATCCCAATGGCAGGTCAAAAAAGTAGCCCGAAAATAGCCCAATGCGATTTTCTCCATTGGGCGGTCGAATTCTCCACTGAATTTGGGAGGCGTTTTGGGGTTGTTGGAGCGCAGAAATTTTGTATGTACTAGGGTGGAAATTAACTACTTAAAAGTAGCCCAATTCCGTGGGAAAACTCCAACTTGGCAACACTGGTGATGGTTATTTCGAAACACTAGCCGTTTCTCAATACCAAGTATGCAAAGTTCGGACTTGCCTCCTTGGGAGTTCGGACTTGACAAGTTCAACTCATGAGAGCAAACTCCCGAGGACGAGAGGACAGCTGTGAGCAAACTGACATGTATCTGATGCAATAAAGCTGCTCCTTCTGTATCTCTCGCTCCAAATTAAAGCAGTTTGACAACGCAGAAGGAACTTGAAACAAGCCATTCATTTTGTGATCCTCTGTAGAAAGCATTGTCTGTAAGTTTTGTGATTAATTTGTATTCAGTTTGTTAAATTTACTATTTATAAAGCTGTGTAATGTGGAATTTTAGCCATTTTAAGAACTATATACAATGAATTCATATTAGTGTTATGTTGGAGATAACTAAGTACTTCTATTATATTTACATCTCCTTTCTGTAGTTTCACTCTGTTTCAACATATTCATCGTGGTGTGGAATAAAGCAGCATTCTCCCACAAGCCTACGTGTTGGAAAGAGTTTACCTATCTGTCTAACTTTGGGAAGAGAGATGCCATTGTGAGGGCAGAATAGTGAAAAAACAGACTCAACAGTGATTACAACAACAGTGAATGAACTTCCCTTCTTCTCGAACAATCTACAGTAAAATGCTATCAAAGGAAAACGTGAGCCCTGCATCCAGGTCAGTGTGTTCACATTCAAACAAATCATCCAGATCAGTCTATTCAATATTCCCAAGAAACACCTCAGCATGTCAGTTCATACAGTGAGCCACTCTTTCAGTCACAGGACCCACTTGACAGCTTTCAACCTATCAGAGTACCTGAAAAAGAAGCAAATAGTCAAAATACAATACCTCATTACTCTCAGCCAACCAATTGCTGTAACTCAAATAGGTATTACTCACCTAATGTGGGAAATGAGCCACATGCTGCAAAACGTGAAAACTCAGAGATATTAAATTTAGCCAAGTTCCTAGCACGTAGAGACCTGCTCACTGCTGGTCTCATAAAGTTTGACGACAAGCCTGAGAATTACTTGGCATGGAAATCAACATTCTCAAATGCGATAGAAGACCTTGACTTAAAACCTTCCGAAGAGCTTGACTTACTAAATGGCTTGGTCCAGAATCAGCTGAACACGCTCGTCGAATAAGGTCAGTTCATGTTAACTATCCTGCCGTCGGACTTAGTAGGAGTTGGGAAAGACTGGAGCAGTGCTACGGCTCTGCTGAAGCGATAGAGTCAGCACTCCTAAATGAAGTTGACTGCTTTCCCAGAATCTCTAATAGAGACCCACAATGTCTCAGGGAACTAGCAGATTTATTGTCAGAGATTGAGTCTGCCAAAATGGAAGGATACTTACCTGGTTTATCTTACCTAAGTTGCCATTTGCCCTCCAGGAGAAGTGGATGCAACAAGGGTCTAGGTATAAGCAAGAACACAATGTTAGCTTTCCTCCCTTCTCATTTTTCTCCACCTTCATCAGGAATGAGACTCATATGAGAAATGACCCCAGTTTTAAATTGAATGTACCAAACACAATGCTACCTACAGGACAGAAGTTTTCCTCCACAGCAAAAAGGTTGCTGTGCACAAGACTGAAGTACAGAAAGCAATTCCTACAGTAAAATCTAAGCTGGTAGGAGAAGACTTCATCAAACAGTGTCCAATTCACAAGAAACCACACCCTCTCCACAAATGCAGAGGATTTAGAGAAAAACCTATAGATGAGCACAAATCCTTTTTAAGGGAAAACTCTTTATGTTTCCGCTTCTGCTCTTCAACATCCCACCAAGCCAAGAATTGTACCTCAACCATTCAGTGTTCAGAATGTGACAGTGAAAAACACATAGCAGCCCTTCATCCTGGTCCAGTGCCCTGGTCTAGAAATGAAACTATCAGCCCTGTGATACACCATGGTGGGGAGGATGATGAAGAACCCATAACAACTATCGCCACATCCAGTTGCACAAAGGTCTGACGGAATGGTTTCAGAGGAAGATCGTGCTCCAAGATCTGCCTAGTTAATATATATTGTAAAGATCATCCTCAAATGAAGTTGAAAACCTATGCTATTCTAGACGACCAGAGTAACACGTCTTTAGCAAAATCCACCCTCTTTGACAAATTTGATGTCACTGACCATGCATCTCCTTACACACTGAAGACATGTGCAGGTACATCAGAAATCTTAGGACGCAGAGCAAAGGGTTTCATTGTAGAATCAATCAATGACAGTGCCAGTTTCACACTTTCCACACTTATTGAGTGTAATGAACTACCCGACAACAGAGCTGAGATCCCTACTGCTGATGCTGCTTGGAACCATACTCATCTCAAATCAATAGCTCATAAGATACCCCCACTTGACCCTGAGGATGAGATCCTTCTTCTTTTTGGAAGAGACATCATTGAAGTGCACAAAGTATTGGAACAGCGCAATGGTCCTCGACATGCTCCTTTTGCTCAGAAGTTAGCTTTGGGATGGGTAATAGTAGGGAATGTCTGTCTAGATGGTGCCCAGAAAACATTTGAAGTTAATGCTTTCAAAACAAGCATTTTCGTGAATGAATGCCCCAGCCAAATGAGACCCTGTGAAAACAATATCCAAATCAAAGAGAAGTTTTGCAATTACAATGAGCATATAACTTCACTGGCCCCATCTTTGACACAAAAACTGTACATTACATAACTGATATCTTCCAGTCTACAAAGGATGAGGACAGACTAGCTCCATCAATGGAAGATCCCATCTTTCTTAAGATGCAAAAAGAAGTCTATCAAGATGAATCAAATAGCTATGTTGCTCCACTTCCCATTCGCAGTCCACGTCAAAGACTTCCTAATAATAGACAACAGGTGTCAGATGATGAGAAACCATACACAAGACATGGAATATTGTCTACAGTTAACAGTCTATTTGATCCATTTGGATGTGCAGCACCTGTAATCATTAAAGGCAGATCTTTGCTCAGAGAGCTCACCATGAAGGCATGTGACTGGGATGCTTCTCTGTCAGACAAAATTTTCAATGAATGGAAAACATGGAAAGATTCATTGAAAGAACTGAAGAAAATAACAATCTCCAGAGCATACACCCCCACCCCTCTCAGTAATGCACAGAAAATGGCTGACTTACCTGTGGACCGCCTGAGTACTGATCCTTCATTCTCTTATGTCGGACTGAATGTATTAGGACCATGGAAAATCACATCACGACGATCCAGAGGAGGTCTCGCTAGCAGCAAACACTGGGCAGTACTCTTCACATGCATGAGCACAAGAGCTATACACATTGAGGTGATTGAATCACTGGACACTTCAAGCTTCATAAATGCTCTACGAAGATTCTTCTCCATTTGCGGACCAGCTAAACAGATAAGATATGACTGTGGTACAAACTTTGTTGGGGCATGTAAAGAACTCAAATTCAGTACAGACACAAGTAACAAAGAAATACAGAATTTCCTAAGTCACAACGGGTGCACTTGGAGTTTCAACCCACCACACTCATCACACATGGGAGGCAGCTGGGAACGCATGATAGGCATCACCAGGCGCATCCTTGATTCTATGTTGGTGAAAATCAGTCAAGCAAAACTCACCCATGAAGTCCTTATCACATTCATGGCAGAGGTTTTAGCTATTGTAAATGCTCGTCCATTAATACCAGTATCAACAGATCCGAACAATCCACTCATCCTAATCCCAGCAACACTTCTCACACAAAAGACTAGCATGCTTCCACCTCCAAATGGCAACTTTATTGAAAGGGACCTCTACATCCGCCAGTGGAGACAAGTTCAAAGTTTAGCCAACACCTTTTGGCATCGATGGAGAAGGGAGTATCTAAACACTCTTCAAAATTGGAGAAAGTGGCAAAGAAAGGAACGCAACCTTCATCATGGAGACGTAGTCCTGCTCAAGGAAAGTCAAGTTAAAAGAAATTACTGGACCATGGGCATTATACAAAAGAGTTTCCCAGGAAATGATGGAAGAGTCAGGAAGGTTGAAGTTAAGACAATAAAAGACGGAATACCAAAGGTCTACTTACGTCCCATCTCAGACACAGTCCTTCTCCTGCCTTCAAAGATGGAATAAGAGGTGTCATGTTCAGTGATGAAATCCTACGGAGGCCAGGCGGGGAGTGTTCTGGATCATTCATTTAATGTTGATTCCAATACCAATACATAATAGCTTCCTTTAAAAATAGTTGCCATAGTAACATTCCATGACAGTTAAATTCAGTTAATTGCATCAGTTAAAGTTAGTACAACACAGAAGGAACTTGAAGCAAGCCATTCATTTTTGGATCCTCTGTAGAAAGCATTGTCTGTAAGTTTTGTGATTAATTTGTATTCAATTTGTTAAATTTACTATTTATAAAGCTGTGTAATGTGGAATTTTAGCCATTTTAAGAACTATATACAACAAATTCATATTAGGGTTATGTTGTTGGAGATAACTAGTTATATTATATTTATATCTCCTTTCTGTAGTTTCACTCTGTTTCAACATATTCATCGTGGTGTGGAATAAAGCAGCATTCTCCCACAAGCCTACGTGTTGGAAAGAGTTTACCTATCTGTCTAACTTTGGGAAGAGAGATGCCATTGTGAGGACAGAATATATTCATATAATTATTATATTAATTGACAATTAAACTTTGCTTTTAAATAAATATAAATATAACAGGCTACATGCATTAATATATAATTCTTTTAAAATCTATAATTAAAATCTTTTTGTAAACCTATAATTATTATGCCTATTTCTTTGATTCACATTATGCATGGATATATAGTCAGATATTTTCTTCCAGCTGCCTTCTAAAACTTTCGCTGCAGTGGTTAGTAGCAGTGCTTATTCCTGCCTTGCTTTTAATTTCATGATAATTTTCAAAATGATCTCTTAATCTTCAGAAAATAAGTGAATTGTGTCGTCTCTCTTGTGAGGAGTGACTCCAAGTGACGCTCTCCATGTTCCGTGTGATTGGCTGTTTGCCGCATGTTTCACAATTTCAGGCACACAAGCGCTTCAGAGTTAATCGCAAACTTGATCAAACCTGAGTTGACAGAACATTTATAACGAGGTTTGTTAGACCGCTGAACCTGATCTAAACCAGGTTTATCTGGATTTGTCAACTCTAAACCTATTCTGAAATTCAGAGTTCAGCTACCTTTGTGCAACAGGCCACAGGACTCAGTTGTTTAAAAAATAAAAAGACATGAAATGACATGTAGGAAAAAAAACAATGGGATTTTTTTCCCCATTCATTAATCAATTTTTAGGTTTAAGGATTTTAAAACAAACTATGTATAAGGATGATTCTCAACTATGCTATGAAATATATAACCACCAATTTGAATTGATATACCATTTTGCTTTATGCAATATATGTGGGTAAAATGGCCATAAATGGGTCGTCCCATTCAACACAATGTATTTATACACCAATTTGCATATTAGTGTGTTCTTGGGGCAACATGTAATGAAAAAAGTGTTATAATGGGAGTAATAATTGGCAACATTTTCATAATAATGTCTAATATTTCATAAGAATATTGATAATTTCTTTCCCTATTCACTTGTTGTGTCTCCCCTTTGTTGTAGGTGTATTTTGTGGAAACAGCAAACCATGCAATCCTAACCAATATCTTCAAGACTTTGCTGAGGAGGTTTTCAATCTAGGTTTCACTGTCAAAGAGACAGTGTTTTATTTGCAGTGCTCTAACACGAACACTCATAAAACAAACAAAGGGGCATGGAGACTATAGTGGTTGTGATCGCTGCACACAGGAGGGATACTATGTGGGTGGAAAAATGACGTTTCCCGAAACACATGCCATCCGGAGAACAGATGAGTCATTTGCTGAACTGCATGATGGACAGAGGTCACTGAATACTCTGTCAGCACATTATGTTTGAGAATGGTCACACAATTTGTGCTGGATTATATGCATGTTGTTTGTCTCGGTGTGACAAGGAAGATGCTTAATTTTTGGACCAAAAGCAATCTAAAATACAGACAGAGCTCCCTTAAGATAAAAGCCATCTCAGAAAAACTTGTAGGGATGTCAAAGTACATACATTCTAAATTTGAGCAAATTCCAAGGTCACTCTCGGAATTGTTTCGCTGGAAAGCTACAGAGTTTAGGCAGTTTCTCCTGTACACTGGTCCAGTAGTACTGAAAGATGTTTTCCCAGCTCCACTTTACAACAACTTCCTTTCACTGCCCATCAGCATCTATTTGATGCTTTCTCCAGCCCTGTGTGCCCATTACTGTGATTATGCAGATAACCTGATTGGGTACTTCCTTGAACAGTTAAGGACCTTGTATGGGGTTGAGGAGATGGTCTACAATGTCCACTCTCTGTGTCATCTGGCAGATGATGTGAGGAGGTTTGGTCCCTAAGACTGTGTTTCTGCAATTTGTTTTGAAAACTTCCTGGGCCAACTTAAAAGAAAGGTCAGAGAGCCACAACACATTCTCTGGCAAATAACACGTGTTGTAGAGTAGCAGTCCACACAGAACAAGTCCACTTACCACCCAGATAAACCCAAATTAGGTGGAAAGCACTCAAATGGCCCAACAGTGCCAGACGGTGCATCAAGACTGCAGTACAAAAGGGCCACACTTGAAAATGCTACAACAAAATGTAGGACGGGAGACTGCATAATGATTGATGGACAACTTGGCTTGGTTGAGAACATCTTGTATGACACCACCACAGAAGAAACTTTCATTCTGTTTAGAAGGTTTTTGGATCTGGCCCCACTGTACACAGAGCCAATTAAAGGGATAGTTCACCAAAAATGAAAATTACCCCATAATTTACTCACCCTCAAGCCATGTATATGACTTTCTTCTTTCAGCCAAACACAATCAGAGTTGTATTAAAATATCCTGGCTCGTCCAAGCTTTATGATTGGAGGATGAGATTTTGAATTTTTTCAAAAATTAATACAAAAAGATTACAATGAAGAGGAACAATTGACTATAATGTACACATATTCTATATAATTATACATAACTGTACATAAATCTCAATGACTTGGCTCATGTATCCACACAAGATGCCAAACTACACTGGTTTAAAAAGCAAGTTAGTATTTATCAGAAGTAATTCTACTTTGACATGTTTGTCATTTGTAATTAACCATTCTAATTATTTCTGTCTTATCTTTTCTTTAATGCATAATATGAGCTCACCATTTTTCCATGTTGTGGATTTCTTGGGACGGGGAGAGGTGGAAGTTGAAAGCAGTAGGTGGATGGCTGTTGAGGATGCTTGCTATTTAACTCCTTATAAATTTCCCAGTTATATAAAAAGAGCTCAGCTTCAACATGAAAAACCAGGAGCTGACTGGGAAACATACAAAGTGTGCTCACTCTACAAATCAAGTAAGTAATTTAGAAAATGTTGATAAACATTTTTTGTGCATTCACTGAAGCATTACATTTTTTGAAGTAGAGCCAGTGCAAGTCTGATTTGTAAGTATAAGTTAGGTATGCTCAGCCTGATTGGGCAATAGCTCTATCACACTACTGTGTCATGCCCATGATATGAAGGTGGAGCCGTATGGAATTAAAGGGGTCATAGTATGACTGAGTAAACGACTTTTCAGTAGGCCTGTTATGTTATGGTTGGCTAACATCCCTGCATAGGAAGAAAAAAGTATTAATGCCCCTTCTTTTTATCTACTGCAAATAGAAGTCTAAGACCTTTTTTTGTTTTCCCTGTCTTCCACATGAACTCCATTCACTAACTAGTGTTGTGTTGATGAGCATTATATCTGAATGTTGAGTTGATATGATCCACATGATTACATTCTTCCCGTGTTCCCTATTGGTCACACTCACATAACACATCAGTACATTACTCAGTGCACCATAATCTCGTAGCGGTATTAACATTAAGTGACATGGTATCTCCCAGGTGAAAAAAAGTACACTTCTATAATGTACTTAAAGTGTTCTGTTTGCGCACACTTATTTTGGGCTTAATATACAAAAAATTCTTCTTTAGTACTTCTTAAAATAATCTTAAGAATATCCAAGTGTACTCAACACCAGGGAATACGAACTAAAATGTACTTTTAATATACTATCTCTGTATTTAAAAAAATATATTTAGTTACCACTTTGTGTACACTATGGGTTCAAATATACTATAAGGGGTATCTAAATACATATTTTTAAATACAGAGATAGTATATTAAAAGCACATTTTAGTTAATATTTCATGGTGTCTCAAAATAGCACAGTTGAGTACACTTAGATGTTCTTAAGATTATCTTAATAAGTAATAAAGAAGAATTTTTAGTATATTAAGTACAAACACTTTATTTTATTGTGTCCTTGTTACACAAGTTACATGTATTAACTAGATATGCACCGATGTATCGTCCAACAATCGGTATCGGCCGATAAAAGCTATTATTATCGCTATCGGCCAATTGTTTAAAAACAGCCGATGGTCAGGGCCGGTTATATCCTGTCAATCAAAAGGGTGCTGAAAAACATGTTCAGAGTGCAACTCATACATACTGTGTGTGAAGAAAATCACTCATGTTGAATTTCTTCTTCTTCTTCTTGGTGGTTGGCAAACCAGCTTTTGTGTTGAATTTTAACTCATTAACAGTTTAAAAATAGTTACGCTAAAGCAGGCTCTTTTTGACCCCATGAATCACCCGTATTTTAAGCCAGGGTTGCCAGGTCTGCATATTTATTTTTATTTTTTGCTACATCAAATATTATTTGTAGCGCCTCCCATCCAATAATCGCAAAAGGCTTTGTGCTTTGTTACTTCTGATAAGAATAAAAGTTTCAGTTTTCAAATTCTGGTCATTTTATCATGAAATTCAAACAATAAATGGCGTTTTGACACTCTTAAATGTGATGTGTCAGATCGCTGTAATGCCTCAGTTCAGGCGGCAGCTCGGAGCGCGAGTCTTTTCTTCCTCTTCAATACGTTATATCTCGAAAAACATGCATGAATATCAAAGGTATGTTGAAAGATATAGCCTAGTACAACTGATACCAAAATGTATCACGTCTCATGTAATCACTTTATTTGTGCTTTAACCGCGGAAAGACGTCAATAAAACAACTTGTGAACAATATGTCACATCATGTCAAATTTACCTCAGGAATGTTTTACAATGTTCACAGTTCCTTAGCTATCTATCTATCTATATAGAACACTAGAGAGGAGCTTATTTACTGTTAATTATGTTTGTGTAAATTTGCCATGAATACAACAATGCTTATGAAAACTACCTGTGATACTAAGTTTTATACAAACATTTCAGTTTTTATTTGAATGTAATTATTATATCTGAAAATAAACAGCAGCTAAATATAAAACTTATGTTGTTAATTGTAACCTCTAATATTGGAGTGTATCAAATGAGAGGGTTCCCTGTATAGTTTGCAACATTATTTGGGTGAGATTTTTTTTCCTTCAGAAAAACCAAACTATTGGTATCGGCATCGGCCGATATCATTCTGAATAACTGGCTATCGGTATCGGCAGAGAAATTTAGTATCGGTGCACCTCTAGTGTTAACTATAGTAATGCATTTCACTGTTTTTTTTACATTTATTTATTTTTTACGGTGTATAGTAGCTGAAAACACGAAAATCTGTAATGAAACAGATTTATTGTTGTAGATTAATAGTGCGGGCATTGTGTGGGCCTAGTGAGGGCTTCCTGGAGGCTAAGTGAGGGCTGCCCATGCAGGGGCCAGCGCTAAGGGGCCAATGTTTTGACAATGAGCAAATTCTCAGGGGCCCTGTGCTGGCAGCCCTAAGTGGGCCCGTAAAGGGCCAGTGCAGGCTGCAGGGAGGGCAGGGAACTATATTATCACCATTATTATTTTCATTGTACATAAATTAACTTAAAATCCAAGATGCATATTTTAGTTTGCTCAAATACGCTGACGATTTGGCAATTGTCAGCCTTTCGTACAAAGGTGGAACTGAAAGGAATAAACTGTATCACAGTTATATAAATTCCTTTCAGAAACAATGCAAACTGAGTGCACTTGAGATAAATGTAAATGCAACTAAGGACTTAGTGGTTAATAGAAACAAATGTGAATTCTCTGAACAATTGCAACCATTCATACTCGATGGATACCAGGTGGCAACAGTCAATAGTTTAAATATTGAGGAACATTTAAAGTCATTTGTGTTTTGTTGAAAATATACATTATGATTTTAAAAAGGCAATGCAGAGATCGCATCCTATTCTGAGGCTAAAACACTGATGTAAGCAAGCATATTTTAGAAATGGTCTATACTATAGGAATCATGTGGAGAGTATTATGTCTTTTTTTTTTTTTTTTATATATTATGTTCTGTTGGTGTCCTTGTGTATGGTGTATAGTGAAGCCAAAGGCAAATTCCCACTTGTGGAATATACTGCATAACCCGATCACCAAAAGGGGTGGGGTTTGGAGGTGTGTGTTGGAGGGAAGTTCAGTGATTGGCTTGAAATCTTAACAGACTGTCAACCAATGGGCGACTAGAACGTTCGCTTAAAGGCAATACCTCGAAACCCAAGTGTTTCATTCTTTCAGCGTTGTTTGGAAAGACGGTTATAACCAAACGTAAAAATGAGTGGCAGAGGCAAAACCGGAGGCAAAGCAAGAGCCAAGGCTAAGACTCGCTCATCCAGAGCAGGACTGCAGTTTCCCGTCGGCCGTGTGCACAGACTTCTTCGCAAAGGCAACTACGCTGAGCGCGTTGGTGCTGGTGCTCCTGTTTATCTGGCGGCTGTGCTCGAGTATCTTACCGCTGAGATCCTGGAGTTGGCTGGAAATGCCGCTCGGGACAACAAGAAGACCCGCATCATCCCCCGTCATCTGCAGCTGGCGGTGCGCAACGACGAAGAGTTGAACAAACTTCTGGGCGGAGTGACCATCGCTCAGGGCGGTGTGCTGCCCAACATCCAGGCTGTGCTGCTCCCCAAAAAGACCGAGAAACCCGCCAAATCCAAATAAGCTGACTTAGTCAGTCTCATTGACACCCAAAGGCTCTTTTAAGAGCCACCCATTTTATCTGATAGAGAGCGCTTTTCTTTAACAATTCAATTACATCATAAACGCAGTGAGTTTATTTATTTTCAATAAAAAAACGACCCATCAAAACAATAAAATGTACGGTTGCTCCGTATGGGCGTTTATAAATACAATAGTAGCAGGAACAGTATTATGAATGCATGAGAATTCCTTCACTTCGTTTTATAGAGATCGTTTTTTGGGGGGGTCGAGTGATTTGTTCCCGCTGTATAGTGCTTTTTATACAGATGGTGTGATTTGTTCGAATCCGAGATAAGCACAACCTTTAGAATATTTCATAAATAAAGCAATGTGAATATAAAGCCTCTGGGTGTGTTACACTGTTTGATGAGCAAAGTAGTAAACCGAACAAAGCAAAATGAGCGGGAAACCCTCATTGTGGGCTAGCCAACGCAGTCATTGGCTAGCAGACATAAGCACACGTCACACATTAGCCAATCACAAGCCTCGGCACCCTCCCGACACTGTGACCTCTTGGCCGCGCAATGCTTTAAAAGCAGGCGTGTAACATGAAGTTACATTTCCAGCTTAAGCAGGAGTAAGAGTGAAGTAGGTTGTAGCAATGGCAAGAACCAAGCAGACCGCTCGTAAATCCACCGGTGGCAAAGCCCCGAGGAAGCAGCTCGCTACCAAAGCCGCTCGTAAGAGCGCTCCGGCCACCGGCGGCGTCAAGAAGCCCCATCGTTACAGGCCCGGGACCGTGGCTCTCAGAGAGATCCGCCGTTACCAGAAGTCCACCGAGCTGTTGATCCGCAAACTGCCCTTCCAGCGTCTGGTGAGAGAAATCGCTCAGGACTTCAAGACGGATCTGCGCTTCCAGAGCTCCGCTGTCATGGCCCTGCAGGAGGCCAGCGAGGCTTATTTGGTTGGTCTGTTTGAGGACACCAACCTGTGCGCTATCCACGCCAAGAGGGTCACCATCATGCCCAAGGACATTCAGCTGGCCCGCCGCATCCGCGGAGAGCGCGCCTAAACCCGCATCAGCCATAGCAAAGGCTCTTTTAAGAGCCACCAAAATTACACTGAACGAGACAATTTCCAGTTTAACGCTTAAAAATAGTCGAAAGTTGTATCAACACAAAGATATTTCTTGAAATCTTCATCCATTTTCTCAGCATTAAACACAAATCCAAAACTTTGAACTACATTCACAAAACCCCTGACTCTTCTAGCAAAATCAAACAATCGTCTCAAAATCCTACAGTGCTTTCAGATCAGTCAATATAAACACTACAGATTATTCATTAGACATAAAAAAACAAAAAAACAGTTGGCTACTTTCCAACTCCTTTTAATTAACTCATCCACAGTTTTTATCAAATCTTTTAGCTACTCACAATACTTGCATGGTCTGTTTTGAAACTTATGGCATTTTGAAAGCCAGAGAAGAAAGTGCTATTATGCAGATGCAAATTCAGCTAAGGTAAGACCTACAGTGTAAATCAGAGAGGCCTGAAATAATTTATATTCTGCAAATATATCTGAACTGTCTAATAAAAAAATATTGTCAATCTAGGCTAGCACATTGTCATTCGATATCACTGTATGATATAAAGATATTATAATATTTTCTTTGTCAAAAAAAAAAAAATCAAAACTTGATTTTAATATTAAAGAGCAGGACTCGTTAGATCAGTGTTAGGATTAAGTAGTGTTTTGTGCTCGAACTATATTGAGGGGAGGGACGTTGTGCGCCTTGTGACGCGGCGTTGGTTTCTGTCAGGTCCTATAAGCTAATGTAAAAGGCCTCCTAGTAACACTCTTTTTCCATTCTTTGTCAGCGTTTTATAGAGTTGTGTGAGACATGTCTGGAAGAGGCAAAGGCGGTAAAGGACTCGGGAAAGGAGGCGCCAAGCGTCACCGTAAAGTTTTGCGCGATAACATCCAGGGAATCACCAAACCCGCCATCCGTCGTCTCGCTCGCCGTGGCGGTGTCAAGCGCATCTCCGGTCTGATCTACGAGGAGACCCGCGGAGTGTTGAAGGTGTTCCTGGAGAACGTCATCCGCGATGCCGTCACCTACACCGAGCACGCCAAGAGAAAGACCGTGACCGCCATGGATGTTGTGTACGCGCTGAAGCGACAGGGACGCACCCTGTACGGCTTCGGAGGTTAAACATTGAAATCAGGAAAAACTACACCAACCCAACGGCTCTTTTAAGAGCCACCCACTCTGTCACATAAAGAGTCAATGAAAATTAAGTTTTAAAACGCTTTGTTTTTAAAATCGAGAATAAACGTCTCAAATGAGTTTAGAAATAACGCCACAGTATTGTATGGGAATTATCAGTAGCCTACCTTTTCATTTCGTTGTCTTTAATCGATGATACATAATGCAAAAAAAAAATAAGATCTTTTGTTTTACAGCGTTTAGCAATGTAACGAACTTTAAACATGTTGGTTTACAAAATAATAGTAAAAAGGCAAGTTAGATCAGAAGGGAAAATACAGAAAACATTAACGAAAATGTTAAATTCACTCAAATGGGCTTTTATTTATTCTTTCTGTGGTCTAAACGGTTCAGTAGTTTCATGAATCAATAAAGTCTCGATCAAAAACTGCTTCTAAAGGGTGTCTGGCCGTTAATGGTCTCTTTCCTCCAAAACACTCTCAAGAGGGTTTCAAACTTGCACAATGGTTAACAATATTTGTGTAGAACTGCTTATTTTCTCAAACTAATAGTAAAAAAGAACGGAAAACGAAACAAAGGAAACGGTCAGGGTGTAGTTCAAACATTAAGAGGTTGGCGGCGAACGTGATTGGCCCTTAATTCTGCTCGTGATGCTTTGAGTTGTCCAATGAAATACGAGTTTATGGGTTTGGCCTATTAAAAGAGGCAATCAGATAGTTCCCATATCTCTTTGAAAATTAGCATAGGGCAGTAAATAAATTTCTCTGTGTCAATCCAGAGTTCACATTGATTTGTGAAGTGTGTGATAAAGCAGCATTATGCCTGAACCAGCAAAGTCCGCGCCTAAGAAGGGCTCCAAGAAAGCCGTCACGAAGACCGCCGGTAAGGGAGGAAAGAAGCGCAAGAGGTCCAGGAAGGAGAGCTACGCTATCTACGTTTACAAAGTGTTGAAGCAGGTTCATCCCGACACTGGTATCTCTTCTAAGGCGATGGGCATCATGAACTCTTTCGTCAACGACATCTTCGAGCGCATCGCCGGTGAGTCGTCTCGTCTCGCTCACTACAACAAGCGCTCCACCATCACTTCTAGAGAGATCCAGACCGCCGTGCGTCTGCTGCTGCCCGGAGAGCTGGCCAAACACGCCGTGTCCGAGGGCACCAAGGCAGTGACCAAGTACACCAGCTCCAAGTAGAGATTCAATTGAGACTCTGAGCGACCCAAAGGCTCTTTTAAGAGCCACCCATTTTCTCATTAAAGAGCTTATTTTGCAAACTTGGTATGTTAAGTATCGAAAGCTTGAACTCGAAACAGTTGGGGTTTTTTTTTTTTTCTTATGACCGTAATTTGATCCGTGTCTCATCCAAAGCTAGTTCGTTATTCAGCGATCTGTGTTCTAAAAATTACTTTAAGTTTATTGGGGTAAATTGAATGAAGAAATTGAAGTATAACTAAACTCATTTTTTCGCGTTATATTTGGGAAAAAGATCACAAGTTATAGGGGTTTGGGTCGGGATGAAAGAAATTTGTTTTTGTTTTTTTTTTTTCCCCAGTGCTGGACAGATTATTCATTTAAATACACGCATCTGAAATCTCGATTTTTAGTGCTCAAATATTCTTAATTTCCAAATCGTGTACTTTTCTGCTGTTTAAAGCACTTCAAAACCTGAGCTCATTAGTAACTGTTGCTACATCATGAGAAATCTACATATTAGGAATCAAGTTTGCATTTACAGAGCATGTGATATAATTAAGTAGACCGGAGCATTTGGGCCTAGTTGAGTCGACTTATGATTCATTTTAATAGTCTGTGCTATTAAGACATTATTTTAGTGAAATTCACTTACCAGGAGGGTGTTTTTACAGTAAAGTCTTATGATGAGTCTTTTAATATTTGGATTACCATTGTCAGCTTTATTACGGACTAAAGCCCTGCAGCTGTCTGAAAATATATTAGTTTTAATAAAGTATCTTCAAACTGACCTGTCAGATGATGGTGACTGAAGCATCTACGACTGAATGACAAGGAGAACCCTGAATATTACACAGCTGTCACCGTACTGGAGCAGCTATTATGATACTAACTGAAAGAAATCAAGAGGTGGTTATAACAACACAGCCCAGCCTAAGACAGGTTTGATATTGGGAGGCTATTGTATGTGTTACGTCCTGGACGTAAAGTTATCCTTTTTGTGTGTACCAATTTACTGTGATGTACATGGTATTGTGTGTTGTGCACGGTTTCTCTCTCTCTCTCCCTCTGGCAGCGCCGCTTGATTGAGATCAGCTGCAGCGAATTAGGTGGAAGAGCGGGAGCGCTTAAATGCTGGAAACAAGGACGGTGGTGCTGAGCTGTGTTGACCGAGTCGTGAAGAGGGTTCTGTCATTTGTCTCCTGCTCCAGACAACTTTTAAGTGTTACTGTGTGATCGATGCTGTTGTCAGATTGTTTAAGAATTGCTTTCTCTTAAACGTGTCGCGGAGATCCCTTACCAAACTAGGGGAGACCGGGGGCGATTGTAACAAATTTTGGTCATGTAGTCATTACTCAAAAACCTTTTGAAATATTTGGATACAATTATTATTTATTTATTTTTTTACAATAAACTTTATGTCAGTAACTTGTATCTGCGTTCTACTTGTTAACAGTCACCAAATGAACAAACCATCAGTACTGTCTCAAAGAAAGAAAAATCGCAGCCATCTATCAGTTCCAAAATAATTCAAAACAGTGACATAAGCCAGCTCCTGGCAACAGCTTACAACAACTGTTGTCCAACCCAGACACAAACCATCAGCACCTCTTAAGAAGACCTCAGATGACCAACATCTTTGAAGAGACGGCGCCAACTCTTGCGAGGACTTCAAATGACGCAAATTCTGGATCAGCATGCACATTCCCAAATTTCTATATATCCTAATTATTGTTAATATGTAATTCATTATTTCCAGGAGCTCATTGCTTCTACCTTCAATTAAACTGCTAACAGTGATTGTAAATTAAATTGCCTAAATTATTACATTGTTAGCTAACTGCATTCTCTAAATTGTAATGTTGACATGCATTCTCTGTAAAGCTGCTTTGAAACGATATGTATCATGAAAAGCGCTATACAAATAAATGTGAATTGAATTGAATCGAATCTATCTGGCGTTGTTGTACCTGGCAACAGCTTACTACAACTGTTTTCCAGCCCATGCACAAACCACCATTACCATCTCAAACCAAGAAAATCGCAGCCATCTATTTGGCGCTGTCAGCGTGTATGCCGCCATCACTCCTGAGCTAAAGCTACCACAAATAAGCAACCGCAGCTTTAAAAACAAGCCCAAAACGAGCCCAATATTATTTGATTATTTATTATCATCAATCTATTATTATCATTTATCATTAACTATTTATTACCAAAAATAAATAGGGCACGCACTATCCACTCATCTCCGATCACCTGTGAGCACAATAGGGTTGGAGAGATGGAAAAGGAGAAAAAGATGAGAGCATTAAGGGGGAGCAACATTTTGCCATTTCAGAAATATATAAAAAATATCAAATTCAACAGTGATGTATTTATTATTATAAAAAATTATGTATATAATTTTTGTAATAAGTACATTACCGATGAACACCAATGGTCGTAGTGAACAAATCAGTCAATGATCAACCTTTTTTGCATTGTTTTATTGTGACAAATAAGTAACACTTTCAATGAAGTCTGTTCTTATAATGAATTTTAGCTCAATCTACACTTATTTATGAGTAGTCTAAGTATTACTATTCTATATATTTATAGACTCATTAAGACCTATACTGTCTTATAAGAACAGTTATAGTTAAATTTATATTATTTTTAAAGTTACTTAAAAGTCATGCATTTGCTTTTTCAATGCGCATGCTCATAATCCATTACACTGATTTATAAATATTAATTAGTCATCGTATGGTTCCATTTATGAAGATGCAACCTGCATCGCTTATAATGCTATTATATTATAGTTGCAATGACTTTTTAGTAATTCAGATTTATTTCTGTCAAATAAGTGAATATATTGTTATTAATACCCGTGTTGTGTTTTTATAAATACTTAGTAACGCGTTACAGTAATTAAATTACTTATCCACTGAAAAAGTAAAGTAAGGGATTACTGTTCATTTTTAGGTAATTTAATTACAGTTACGTATAATGTACTTGCGTTACATATTGTAAATTAGTTCAACATTTCTGTTTAAATCAATATTGAATTTAAAATCTAAATTTGTCGTCTAAAGGTAAAAGTGAACGCTGCCTCTTTAAAATCGCTAGCTGTAGTGCAGTTGCACGTGAGTTCGCAAATTCGCACCAGTCGTCTGAAGATGTCGGCAGAAGCGAGTGGCTGTTTTGCAGAATGGAAATATTCCAATTACTTCACTTTTTTGACACAGGTAGGCGAGAACATTACAGTAAAATGTAAGCTATGTCCTAAGGAGAAAAAACGTCTCAGGTTACGTATGTAACCATGGTTCCCTGAGAACAGGGAACAAGACTCTGCGTTCGGAAACGCTTTGGGGAACGTCACACGTGAGCTGATGTCTGAAAGCCAAGTATCAAAAACTGCAATCCTATTGGCCGGCGACAGCCTATGACATCATCATAGCGTGACCCGGAAGTATATAAGGAGCGCCTAGAGAACCAGTCAGTATCTTTTCGTCTTGAGGGACTGTTCCGCAGGCAGCCCGAAGCATGGCAAGGAAACGCAGAGTCTCGTTCCCTGTTCTCAGGGAACCATGGTTACATACGTAACCTGAGACGTTCCCTTTCGAAAGGGAACTCAACTCTGCGTTCGGAAACGCTTTGGGGAACGATATGCCCACGCCGCCATGCTTGAGGAGAGTGCATGCCAAAAGATGGCTGGACAAATGTCAAGCAGTTTCGAATGAAACGCCAGATAGCAACTCACCCTCGGGTCACACAAAGGCTGTCAGTGACAGCATTCCCTACGGCCAACAGCCCAAGCTGAGCCTCAAGAAGGCCTTCCGCAGAAGGCCTACCAAGGCCGCTAAAGGCATCTGGAACCAACTTTTCCAAAGAGAAAGTGGTCCCTTTAAGGGAATGTGGCCAGAGAACTGAAAGGAACCCCGGCCAGTCACTAGAGGGGAACGAAGTCACCCTAAATGCCACCAGGGAGGCCGACCTGGTCTGTTATAGGACAAACTTAGTCTTGGCCAACCCTTTCTGAGTACAGAATCTCCATAACGCATTCTTCGTAGAAGAGAGCAGGTAAGAGTGACTGCAAAAAGGCAGGAGCAACTCAGACCCACGCATAGAGACGGGCATCCTGGAGAGCAGAACTCAGCTGAGTGCTATGAACCCTCGTATTGAGGGGAGTATAATCCGCTCATCCTAGGATCTACTCAGCGCTTAATTAACGCACTGAGGAGGCTGTGCGCTAAATGCCTGTTTATACAGGGGAGCACAAACCAGCCAAGGGCTGAATCTTAGGAGGAGGCCTGATTAAGGCCTACCACCATGATCAGCTTAGGGAGCTAAGCACTATTACAAATATAACCCTAATAGGGAAGAACAAAGCTAACCTAACAGGTAGACCATGCAATGGGCACACAATCATGGAGGCCGAAGAGGGTCCTACAGCATGATAGTAGCTATGTGTGAAACAGAAGTATATTCAGAAAGTGGCCTGGAGGGGCCACTCTGAACACCTGTCTTGCTGGGGCAGACAGACAACTTCAATGGCAGCAAAAGTGCCCGCATGACAATCCACCTAACACAATCCAACGAGCAGTTTACTCAGTAAAAGCACCTTTTTACTCTTTAAAGCAAGAGGAGTACAGCATACGCCAACACGTATTAAGGAAGGCCTGGATGGGCCTATAACCTTAACAGACACGTGGCATCCGCTCGTGGCAGTGTTTTAGGCACCAAGACCGATAAATAACCGAACCATAAGAGGTTAGATTTATCACCTGGGCCTCTGGCCAACCGGAAGTGTATATAGATAATTCTCAAAGAGAAATATACACAAACATACACCAGTATGTTCAAAAAGGGCGGCCCATAAGGCCTAGCAACCTCTAAGACATACGGCGTAAGTCTAGTGGCCATTTCTAGGAGCACAATAGATCCACCCTAGGCGCTAGGTGGCTATTCAGCTCAACTAGAGTAGGAATCAGACTCAGGGAGGCAGCTGTAGTTTAAACCAAACCTCAGTAAGGTTTCACCACAACATTCACCCTGAGGGGCCAGCCACTCAAAAGTACTCAGTAAAAGCACCCTATTACTCTCACAGCGAGAGGAGTACATAACTGAACTCCACATGCTACACCGGAGGCCGAAGTAGGCCTACCTTAGTAAACATGTGGCATCAGCAAGTGTATTCAGAGATTTTTCCAAAGAGGGAATACATAAAACGCTGCCATACATCGTGAACAGGCCTGTTTAGGGCCTATCCGTCAGCGATGGGGCGTGGCCGATGGTGGTATGGCTGATGGTGGTATGGCTTCCCAGGCATCCTGTCATCAAGTCAGCTAAAAAAGGAGGCCTTGAGGGGCCTACCATTTCAGCAACAAGCGGCGTTCAGCCTGTTTGCAGAATAAAAACACAAACTGTGCCGACATGTGAACTAAAAAGGAGGCCCGAAGGGGCCTACCGATTCAATGACACGTGGCTTCAGCTCATATTGGATTAGATTCACAAGCATCCTGCCAGCATGTCAGCTAAAAAAGGAGGCCTTACGGGGCCTCCAAGTTCAGCAACATGTGGCGTTCAGCCCGTTTGTCCATATAAACAACGCAAACTGTGCCAACATGTAAACTAAAAAGGAGGCCTTATTAGGGCCTACCCTAGTAAACACATGGCATCAGCCAGTCCAGGACCATACCAACCAACCGGCCATGCATTCAGTGGAAAACCTTTCACGCATAATATTGAGAGAAGGAATGCATATTACGCCACCATACACCACAAGAGGCCTGCTTAAGGGCTACTCAACAGAGGTGGGGCGTGGCCGATGGTGGTAATGGACCGATGGTATGGGTTCTTAGATTCGCAGGCATCCTGCCAACAAGTCAGCTAAAAAGGAGGCCTTGTGGGGCCTACAATCTCAGCAACAAGTGGCGTTCAGCCTCTTTGCAGAATGAAAACACAAACTGTGCCAACATGTGAACTAGAAAGGAGGCCTGTTGGGGCCTACCATTCCAATGACACGTGGCTTCAGCTCGTGAAGTTAAGGGAACCAAGCTACAGGGAACCAGCTCTAACCCAACAATAGCTGTGGGAAGCTAACTGCAACCTGAGCTAGGCTACACATTCCAACAGGCAATGTACCCTAAATCATATGTGACTAAAGGGAACCAAACAATGCCAACATGGTCTAAGGGAGGCCTATATGGCCTACTACCTCAAACGGACACATAGCAAAAAGCCTGTGGCAGTGTAAACTATGTGAGCAAATTATGATCAACTAACAGCACTTGTTAGAAATACAATTGCTAACTAGAAGGAGGCTAATTAACCATAAGAGCCTACAATCAAAGTTATATGCAATATAGCTGTTAACAGATCACAAAAGGGAGCTAATAGAAACCACTTTTCTCAAAAAGTGGTTCTATACTACCCTGAGTATGCAATCCAACAGGTGATGCACTCAGTGACACAAATAAACCTCAACTGGGGAATATAATAGTCACCAATCTCTCCAGTAGAGGCTAACATCAAAGAGCCTGCTATTACGAGAACAGGTGCTAACCTGTGGCAGCATAAGTAAGCTCACATACAAATGTAGGGCAAAAGTCTAGAACTCAAAGCAAACGTAATGCTTTGACATACATGCTGTTTCCAATAGGGAAAAACATTTTCTCCACACAGATTCTCAAATCTGTACTAAGCCCTAGAGGACGAAGGCTAAAAGCTAGCACCGTCAACTCAAACTTGATTAAGAGAATCAAGTGGCTCAGAGGAAAAAACATTTTCCATAGCATGAAAAGTTCTAGAAAGTGGTGCCTAGCATACACCTGCATAACTTATCTACGCAAAGATAAGGGCCTACATGCATATAAATATATATACACAAACACACACATATATAGGTGTTTACAATCGATCGCCCAACTCACTCTCACTTCTTTCCCCTCCCGTCTGTCTGGGCTCAGATACAAATCTGAATGGCTAGGGGTTTTTCCATGCCCTCCCGATCTCAAACGCAGAGATCAGGAAGGAATGGAAAGTTATGGGAGCTGCAACGTTCACGGAAAGAAAGGGACCGCTTGTCGAGCCGTCCGCACGCAGCCCCTTTCCTAACAGCCCCAGCCCACCGAAAAAGCGCGTCCCAGAAAACTCTAGCAGCTCCGCATACACAACAGCCAGAGGAGCGCGTGCTGCCGAACACGATGACGTTAAACACAGACGTCATTGTTATCCAGCAACTCATCCTCGTCAGCCCCGAGGAAGCTGAGAGAGAATACAACTTTCTCAAACTTCCCAACGAGCTCACCTGCGAGCCCTATGATTGCGGCCGCCGTTTTGCCTCAGCACAAACGGGGCCAGAATCATCAGGCACAGATGTGGACGCCTCTTCCCCTTGAGAAGAGTGCCGAGCGAGAACGGAGCGTCCCGATAGGGAGACGCTCACAGTAAACAATAGACAAACACACAGACAGTGCCCTCAAGCGCCGTCTATGCGCGCTCCTCTCCCAGACAGAGAACGCCCAGAAATGTCTATATCAAGTGCCAAAACCCTGGGACACGGATAAACACACTCTCTTGAACGTTTGTAAGGCATAAAAAAGATAACCTTACCGGAGTCGATACTATCGCGATCAGACAGGACAGTTCCGAAAGACAAAAAAGATACTGACTGGTTCTCTAGGCGCTCCTTATATACTTCCGGGTTGCACTATGATGACGTCATAGGCTGTCGCCGGCCAACAGGATTGGAGTTTTTGATACTTGGCTTTCAGACATCAGCCCACGTGTGACGTTCCCCAAAGCGTTTCCGAACACAGAGTTCAGTTCCCTTTCGAAAGGGAACGCGCTCTCTCTATCTGAGAGACAGTCTTCAGTCAGTGAGCTCTCAGCGCACACACATAGCCGCCTCTCGCGAGTGTCAATTTTTCGCAGTTTATTACACATAAACGTTCAAATACACACGTTATGCCAAAATGCCCATTTAAGGCATATATTCGCGTTGGTTATGTGAATGTGAACAGCATGTGTAACAGTATTGTCTCCGTCCATTAGGTCTTAGTGACAGCAGCCTTTAAAACATGCTACTGTCTACTATCGGCTGTCTGTATTATAAATGATAATCAAACAACAAAAGAAAAGCTTTAATAAGGATTAATCTATATTTAATTTATACAGTTATGACTATGCATAGTTATTTTATATTTGATTATTCAATTTCTGTGGTATTTTTACTTACTATTAGACCTACTTGGGAAAAAAAAAATATAGCATTGTTTTATTTGTATTTTTATATATTTTTACTGTGGTATCGAGTATTGTGCACTTTTGTGGTATCGGTACCGACTACTAGATTTTTGGTATAGTGACATCCCTATTTGTTACAAAAAAAAATTAAGTATTATAAAGTAAATAAAAGTATTATAGTATATGTTTTAATAAAGTTGAAATGTTTTAAAAAGCTATAAAATGCTAAGCTATTCCATGTTTGACTAAATTATTAAAAGAGTTTCCTTTCTATTGTCTATCCGGTCAAGGTTTATAGGGATTTTAAGAAGTAATTAGTAATAAGTTACTTATTGAGTAATTAAATTACTTTTCAGACAGAGTAATTAGAAAAGTATTTTAAATACAATATTGATGATGTAATTAGTAATTAATTACTTTTTTGAAGTAACTTACCCAACACTGTAATAAACATGGCCAAAGTTTCAAAACATGAGTTGGACGTATGACGGAGTATTTCTGTGCCAAATACACTACTTCCGGCTTCAGATATGTTTTGGATAGTTTTGAGTATGGCCCTTTATCACGTAATAAAGAGCGGAATTCCTTGTATGGGCACTTCTCCCTGATAAGCGTGCGTACACATATCACCCAGAGTGAGAGGACACCCATCAACACGCTTCGCTGAAGTTTGTTTTTCCGGGGCAGCAACAAGAGTTGTGCATGTATGTTTGTTTGTTCTCGGAATTTCGGTGATGAATGCTTTGTAAACAAGTCCCAGTTCGACGTTGGATTTGCAGATCGTGGGCGGTGAGTAAAACTGCATCAAATGTCTACGTTTTATTGGCAATCTGCGCTCAAGTGCATATAATGTAAACAACATGAACATTTTTGTTCCCTTTTTATTTATAATGATGTCGCAGCTTGCAGAGTGCAGACAATCTCTACACAAAAGCTGCACGTGCTTGTGACTCTTTAGCTTCGCCCACAGCACTGATGGCTCGGAAAGACTTGGTACAGTATATCTATCTTTTATAAATATGATAAAACTAAAGACTTTTCAAAGACATAAAAGATGCAATACTAATCTATAGGTACTCAAGAGTAACATGAAATTGGCAGAACTTGTACTTGTCTTGCTATCTTGTTGACTGTGTGCAGTTTTAGTGTGCTGTAAAATAAATAAAAAAAATAAAAGATCTCTCCTATATCATCTTGTGCAAAAACACATAAAACACATCAGTTTAATATTTACTCTCCTTATCAGTTATTGACTTTGCATAACTTTTTCTATTAACTTTCACTAAAAGTGAAAAATTTCAGTGAAATTAACTTTTGTTGCCGTAAATTAATGTACAGTATATTACTGTTTTTCCTTGATTATACGGTAATCTACTGGCAGCTGTGGCAGCATAAGTCACAAAACCACATGAGGCAAAAAGTTTCTCCTGCTCTGCTCCCCCAAGATTGAAACTAGAATATTACTGAATTATATTTGAAGACGTAGATTTTTGAGAAGGTTTCATAATCAAAATATTGTTAAATAGCAATGATGGAGTGTATGGTGTAGGCTGTTGAATGTAATGGCATTTATGACATTTTACTGAATCTTTAAAAAATAGTTTGATTAACCCTGAGCCTTGAGCTTTTAATCTTAAAACAATGATTTAACTTTACTGTGCTGTGCTGTTAACATGGTGGGTTGCCAATAGTAAACTCTCATGTTGGCCCCACAGTGAACAACTTATGTGGGCCCTGTATGAGGTAACCCACCGGGGGGGCCGTGTGGGTTTTCTGTGGGCAAACCCACAGTGGGTTGCCCAGAGTAAACCCTCATGGGGGCCCAAACAGGCAAAACTGCTATGGGCCCCGCATGGGCTTACCCACATGGGGCCCCAAAGGGTTTGCCCTTGCCCACACTGTCCCACAGAAAACCCACACTGGCATGTTTGCTGGACCTCACATATCTTGTCGGACCTTTTCCTCTGTCTTCACATTATAGCTGTTCTCCGTTGACATGTCACAACTGAAATTCACTCAAAATAAAAATGTAACTGGCAAATATAAAATAATTCAGGACCGACCGAGCATATCACGGAGCAGCATCTCACACTTATGATATAAAAAGCATTCACATCCATGTAGAGATCGTAATTACAGGTTGTAAGCTGGGAGTTTTCTGAAAGCTCCCACGTGTTCCACGTAACAGCTCTGAATACGTCGTCACGTGTTGTCATCTCAAGATTCCGGTAAATTCGAGGTGGCGTGAACACAGCATTATTTGCAACCTGTGTTGTTTAATTAATTCATCAAATGTGACCCTGGACCACAAACCAATCATAAAGGTCAATTTTTTTTTTTTTAAATTGAGCTTTATACTTTATACTTTAATACACTTTCTATTGATATATGATTTGTTAGGATAGGACAATATTCGGCCGAGATACAACTATTTGAAAATCTGGAATCTAAGGGTGCAAAAAAAAAAAAATCAAAATATTGAGGAAATCGCCTTTGAAGTTGTCCAAATGAAGTCTTTAGCCATGCATATCCACTCACAAAAATACATTTTTTATATATTTATGGTAGGAAATTTACAAAATATCTTCATGGAACATGATCTTTACTTAATATCCTAATGATTTTTGGTAAAAAAAAAAAAAAAAAAAAATCGATAATTTTGACCCATCCAATGTATTGCTGGCTATTGCTATTGCTTAAATGTTGTTTCAACGTTGTTTCAATGTTGAAACAGCAACTGACATTATTTAAACCATATTTCAACGTTGAAAGTCGGTCATGTGCCGGCTAGGCATCTTTGCACAGCTGGAAATGTAACTTCAGCTCGTCCCATTGCTTTAGTACACGAACACAGCAGTCATATATGGAGAGCCATCTAGTGCCTAAAAGCTGCACTAGCATCAGTGGCGCTTCACCAGGGTTGATTCATTGTTCAATTTTGGCATATTCTCTGTGCCTCAGTGCACTGTGAGAAAACCAGTTTTGCGAATCTGAAATTAAAAACTCGAGATTGTGAGGCAATGTTTTAACGGCTTTGCTGGCACAAAGTTGAATCGAATGACACACGCACTTTAGCAGTTGTAGTTTCTCATTCTTTTTGAAAAGGTGAGTATAAACAAAGTTTTTCCGTCCAACCATGACACTACAGCCATCAGTTCCAATGCCTACACACTTTTTGAAATCAAGAACGATACTGTCAAGAAACTGAGTAAGTGTTGTCGCAATTGCTTCAGCCGTCTCTCCTGCATAACCACTAAGCCCAAAAATGTTGAAACAATTTTGTTCAATGAGACACTGAAGTAAGTGTCTCATTGCTGCATCACCGTAGCGACATCTGTGCTCTCGATTACCAGTGAATACTGAGTCTCTCCGATATCTTTCAGCAAGTCTTTCAACATGCAGGGTGCTATTACATTGTTGATAAGTGCTGTACATTTAGTACGATGGATGCTCCAATCCTTTTCGAAGGCCGAATTTACTAATTCACCCAAGTGATCAACTGAACTGACTGCTGTGTGGCAAGCAAAATCGTTTGCTAGCTGAAGCTGAGCCTTTTGATTTATAGTAGAAGGTTTTAACACTGTAAAACCAATATCTGTTAGACGGGTTGAGGAAAATGGTTTGGAATTCCTCTTGTGTTTGTCTGTGTTTGCATGTTGTAGAAGGTCTCCATGGTGAGCAAGAATCTCCGTTTTACAGTACCTGCACATTGCTTTACTTTGATCACCGACCACCAGTCTTTAAGTTGTGTATCCTTTTCCCAGTCTTTGTTGTAGTTTTTTTCCATACTTGGACCACTTTGTTGGTGCCATTGTTTGCGAAAATTTACATGTCTATTTATGTCTGTCTAACTATCATCACTTGGATTACAACATCACACACCTGCAGGTTGAATGTGATTTTTCTCCAATGAGGGGAGAGGGGGAGGAGGGGGCTTAATGTTTTGACGAATTATGCTGCAGCATTTATATTACTGCACTGATTGGCTATTAGCTATTGGCGACCATAAATGTAAAGAAACGAAGTTGCTTGTCAGATTTTCCTAACAAGCAACAATATTTTTTAAATAAGCCCAAAAAAACTAAACCCGCGACTCATGATTTTTTAACACAACTTGCCAAAAAAGAAGCCCAAAGTCACGGATTATAAGTGGACTTGGCAACTATGAACGCTACTCCATTCATAAAGAGGAAATGGGACCAGAAGGTACCGTACTCCCCCAACCCAACAGAACTACCATAGTGGTTACGACCATCACAGTAGCATTGAAGATTTTGAAAATAACACATACTGTAACAAAGAGCAATGCAATGAGAATGTGGAGAAAATCTCAAAAAACTTGTTTTATTTAGGGATATGCACATCAACGCTGCAGTATCGATATATCGATATTATGCTGCGTTCCAGGCAGGTTTTTGAGCCCGTAAGTCACGATTTCAAATCACGACTCACAACTTTGTAGCATTCCAGGCAAGTCACACCAAACTGCCTGAGTGCAAGGAAATGTGGTAGCTAGATGTAAACAAACCAGCATGGCGGACCGTACAGGGCTTATGCTCATTTACAATAATTTCTGTCGCCAAAGGTGCATACTCCTTACTTATTTGAGGGAAACGGACGAGGAAAAACGGTGCATAAGGCAAGAGAAGCTGTTATACCTTTTATTTTACGTTATTTGTATATTTCTCACCGTGTACTACTTGCATAAATGCTGCATCCATAGGGGCTGCCATTGTTGTTTCGTGGGATATGTGACGTCAGAGCACGGAACTGGGAGTATATCGATCTAGTACGAGTTCACGGGTGGGAAGTCACGGGTTTGACTGCCATTCCAGTGCACTTTCACGGGTGAAGGTTGGAAAAACACGGGTTACGGGTTGCCTGGAAACATTACCAATAACTTTCCGAGGACATTTTTTAAGTCTCCATGAGGGAAGAAGCTTATAAATCATAAAGAATTATGTTTTTTGAAAATGTAAAAATTCAGTTTTCTGTGATGGGTAGGTTTAGGGAAATATGTTTGTACAGTACAAAAATCATTACATGTATGGAATGTCCCCTTAATGGTAGAAATACCAGTATGTGTGTATATGCATATATACTGTTTGTGTGTGTGTGTGTGTGTGTGTGTGTGTGTGTGCGCGTGCATGTGTGTGTTGTGTAATGGAAAACCTTTATCCTTTTCAGATGATTCCCAAAGAGCACGAGACATCACAAGGAGCCCAGCCAAAATGATTGTTACTGACTTGCAACCAGTATCAATGGTTGGGGATGCAGGTTTCCATCATTTTATGAAGGTAGTTGATTACTGATACAATATACAGAGTAGGAAATCCTTGATGTCTAGTGAAATTCCAAAGCTCTACGAGCAAGTCAAAACCACACTGAAAGACTCCATAGAATCCTCAGGTAGTGTGGTTTTAACAAGTGACATGTGACATCAAGAAAAACCGAAGAATATTTGACAATTTCAAGACATTTCATTGACCACAATTGGCAGATGCAGGCTTGCACTCTTGAGACAGTCCATGCAGCTGTACAGCACACAGCACAAAATATATCTGAGCTCCTCACAAAAATATCCAATGACTGGGGCATTACCATCAAGGTCTATGCTGTTATTACTGATAAAGGAGCTAATATGGTTTCAGCTGTGCGGAAAACCCAATGGAAACACATTCCATGTTTTTCACACACCCTTAATTTGGTTGTGAAAGACTCTATTAAGGCTGAGGCAAATTTTGAGTCCATCCTCAAGAAGTACAGTGCTGTCGTTCACTTCTTCCACCATAGCACCAAATCATCTGACTAGCTTGAGGTACTGCGAACTCAGTTGCAAAAGCTATTCCATGGTGGACAGACAAATGTAGTAAAGTTGTGAGAGATATAAATAAAGCTTTGAAACTTCTTAAGAGAACACATAATTTTAACCATTTAATATTATACAAGAAAACTCAAGCAGTAGTGAAGAGAACTATAAGGCAAGCTAAAAGAGAAAGCTGGCAAGGATTTTGCAATGAAATTGGAAGAACAGCTCCAGTAGGTGATGTGTGGAGTATGATAAAAAAAAAAAAAAAGATTTAAAGGTAAAAAGAAAGAGTGGGAATATCCAGTATTAGAGTCAGAAGGAGAAATAGCTGTAACGGATAAGGACAAAGCAGAAATGTTGGTAAAAACATTTGTACAAATAGGGGAATGGAAAATCAGCCAATTAACTTCCCATTCACCTTAGATGAATTGAAAAGAGCAATTTGTAATTACGTGTAATTAAACTTCCTGTTTGTCTCCATGAAAGGATTAGATTGGATATATTATGCTGAGACATCTTAAAGATGGGGCTGTGGGGAAAATTTTAGAATTATATAATAGAGTGTGGAAGGAAGGAAGACTACCGAAAGGTTGGAAAGAAGCTATAATAATTCCTATAAGAAAACCAGTAAAAAACCCTTCAAAACATTCTAATTACAGACCAATAGCCCTTACATCGAATGTTTGTAAAATTATGGAAAGGATGATTCCGGAAAGGTTGACATATTTATTGGAAAAGAAAGGAATAATATCTAAATACCAAAGTGGTTTTAGAAAAGGAAGAGGAACAATGGATCCTATTGTATGTTTGCAAAATGAAATTAGAAAAGCACAGAAAAATAAAGAATCAGTAATAGCAGTACTTTTTGATGTCGAGAAGGCATATGATTTGATGTGGAGAGAGGGACTTTTGATAAAACTAAAAATGATGAATATAGGTGGGAGAATATACAATTGGATGAAACATTTTATGGTGAACAGAAATATCCAGGTAAGAATAGGAAATGAAGTGTCAAATATATTCCATATAGAAAATGGAACTCCACAAGGGGGTGTAATAAGTCCATTATTTTTTTCTACAATGATCAAAGATGTTTTTAATCAAGTAAATCAAGATATAGGCAGATCTCTTTTTGCAGATGACAGGGCTCTCTGGAAAAGGGGAAGGAATATTTTGTATGTTAATAGGAAGATGCAAGAAGCAATTAGAAAGGTATAAGAATGGGCATAATTGGTGATTTAAATTCTCAGTGGAGAAAACTAAGACCGTGATTTTCTCTAGGAAGAGGGTTGATCCAGAAGTGAGTTGGAAGATGTATGAGAGATCGTTGGAGAGGGTGAAGGTTTTTAAATTTTTAGGTATTTATTTTGATATGAAACTTACATGGGCTGAACATATAAACAAAATAGTTGAGAAATGTCAGAAGGTATTAAACATCATGAGATGTTTAAGTGGAGTGGAATGGGGGCAAGTTTTTCTTCATTAAAAACTATTTATGTAGCACTGATCCGGCCTGTATTTGATTATGGTAGTGTGGTATATGATTCAGCTTCAAAAAAAACTTGTTAGAAAAACGAAATAAAATACATGCTCAAGCTATGAGACAGTGTTGTGGAGCAGTAAAGACGATACCCATTCCAGCTTTACAAGTCTTGTTAGGAGAGATGCCACTAGAAATTAGAAGGAAACAATTAATGATTAACTACTGGGCTAACCTACAGGGGCATAAAGATGAACATCCTACGAAAAGTTCTGGGAACAAAATAAAGGGTGAAGAATAAGTTTTGAGTGAAGTAGTAAAATATATGCAGAAGAAACATAGGTAAATTGTATCAAGATAAGCCCAACAGTTTTAATTCCGGAATATGAACCATGGGTGTATGTGACACCTCAAATAGATTTGCATTTGTTGGAAGTCAAAAAAGCAGAAAGAGAAGTAAACTTGTCATCTGCATTTTCAGTAAATGTCAGAAACCAATATTCCCAGTATTTACAAATATATACAGATGGATCAAAAGATCCAGAATGTCAGATAATTAGGGCTGCTTTTTTAGTTCTAGGCAGTGGAATCAATGGAATAAAGCAAACTTCAAAACATTTGGCAGTCTATACTGCAGAAATGATAGCAATACTTTTGGCACTGCAGTGGTAGAGGAACATAGAATGTTTTAATTTGTTCTGACTCAGTATCAGATTTAAAGAGTTTGAGATCTTTTAAATCTAGCCACCAAGATATTCATTTTAGTATTTTAAAAATACACTCAAGAATTGTTCAAAATAATACATCAGTCAGTTTTATATGGGTCTTTGCACACATAGGAATAAAGGGAAATGAAGAAGTGGATAAATTAGTGAAACAAGCATTACAGAGAGAAACCATAGAGATTCAAGTTCCATTAAGTAAATCAGAGATTAAGGTTTTAATTTGGAGTAAAGTGATTGAAGAATGGCAAGTAAAGTGGAATAATGGGGGACAGGGTAGATTTCATTACAGCTTAATTAATAAAGTAAATCAAAAGATAAAATGTATTGGTAAATCAAGGAAATAAGAGGTTATTTATAATAGAATAATGTTAGGTCATTCAGATTTTAATAGCACACTTAAAATTATAGGAAAACATCCAGACGGGTTATGTGAACAATGTCATGTTGAAGAAACAATACCTCATGTGATTCTTGAATGTATGGGCAAGAAAGGAACAATATGATAGAAGAAATAAAGAAAAAATGGAATTCAAGAATTAAATTTTAAGGTTTTAATAAAATGGCCAAGTGAAATTAATAGTAAAGCTTTCTTTGATTTTATTAGGGAGACGGGGCTGATAAATAGAATATAAATCTGTCTGTTCTACACTCCAGAGCAGAAGGTAGCGGTAATGCACCTATTACGCTGGTTGCCAGACACCGTTAAAAAAACAAGAAGAAGAAGAAGAACTCAGTTGCAACTGCCAGAGCACAACCTCATTCACGCAGTAGAGACCCGGTGAAATAATAGGCGGTAATGCACCTATTACGCTGGTTGCCAGACACCGTTAAAAAAACAAGAAGAAGAAGAAGAACTCAGTTGCAACTGCCAGAGCACAACCTCATTCACGCAGTAGAGACCCGGTGGAATTCGGTGTTCTACATGCTGGAGAGACAGACCGAGCAAAGACAAGCTGTTATTACAGCACTATGTCTTCTTGAGAGAAACACCTTGTGCTTGAATGATGACAAATGGTCCTGTATCAGCCAAACCATTGAAGCCCTCAGACCCTTTGAATAGGCCACTAAGTAAGTTTCAGCAGAGCAGTATGTAACCATTTCAAAAGTCATACCTCTGGTCTCTCTTCTCCAAAATGCAACCATGTCTGCCAGGCAGAACCATGTCTGCCTTACAACTTGCAACGCATGCAAACGGCACTTTGAAAACATTGAGCACAACTATACTGTGGCCGCCAGTACCTTTTTGGACATTAGGTTCAAAAACATTGTGTTTTGTGATACTGGAAATCTGGAAGTCATTAAATCACAACTAATCAGTGAGATGCAAGCCCTGGGCACACAGGCAACAACGAGTGAACCCTCTGCATCAACCATGGGAACCGTCTTGACAGTGCCACCAGAGTGACCTGCTGCAAACACTGAAAAGAAAGGTGCCAACTGTTCTATATCCAAGGGAGGATTATGGCAGGAGTTTGCCACATATTGGCTTTTCAGGGGAACCGCACAGCCAGTACAGATGCATACATTGAAATGCGCACATATATGGAAGAAAAGGTGATCCCAAGAAGTGAGGACCCTTTGCTATGGTGGGGTAAAAAAAAATGAGAACACATTTTCACTGCTCAGCAAACTGGCAAAAAAAAAAAAAAACCTTGGAATTGTCGCAACCTCTGTTCTAAGGCAGGAGAGACAATTAGAGGCAAAATCGGCTGACACCAAAAAATATTAACATGTTGCTTTTCTTAAACTCTAGGAAATCTATCAACAATTCCAGTGACCTTACAGTATCTTTCTGAGCATTGCTAAATACTATAAAAATGTCAAAAGTTGAAGATGAATAAAAAATGGTCTGTTTAAAATTAAGAAATAAAATAAAATAAAAGTATGCACAGTTTATGTTGTTGGTATTTTAGTGTATTTTATTAAGATTTATGTCATTTAATCAATAATTTTTTGTAAAATATGGAGATAGTACAAAAGAATGTTGAAGAATAAGAAAAAACTGCCTGTTTAAAAATAAGAAATAAGTAAAAAAAAATAATAAAATATGCACAGTTTATGTTGTTGGTATTTTTGTTTATTTTATTAAGATTTATGTCATTTAATCAATATTTTTGTAAGAAGGTTGTTTAAACATTTTTATTTATTTGTTGTTAAAGGTGCTGTTTACGATTTCTCAAATTCGTTGTTGGATATTGTTGATATTTGAAATCAACCCAAACAAACCCACCCCTCTCTTCATTGCTCCGCCTCCAAAACTCACACTTTAATCCTAACCACCCTGCTCCAAGTCGGTCTCGAACCTCGGCCCGATCGCTGCTGGCATGCGAGGTGAATGCACTACCAATGATGCTAAACACCGCATTCTCTACCGGTCATCAGTGTGCAGTGGTTTACCTGCAAAACTCTCACTGTTACACATGCAATGTGAAAGTGGATGTCTGTTTATCACAGCTGATGCGCAACAAAATGCTTCACGAAAAATAAAGCACAGATGATGAACGAACGACAAGGAAGCACAAAAAAATTAACGTACAGTACACAAGAGTAAATACAAACAAGTGTTTGTTGTTCAATCGCCAACAGCACAGCAGCTCCAGACAATCAAAACCCAATGTACTCACATGAGCGGGATCAAAGCAGCCTCCATGTCTGTTTTCAGGCCTTCCCACTTAGCTCTCTCCAGCGCTGGAAAGCTTTTCTAATATAAATGCGGGTCCTAAAGCGCTTGCCCAGTCATAAACCTTCATGCCAGTGATAATCTTTTGAGCTGTTTTGTATAGTGTTCCATCTCTCGTTCTGCAGGTTTTTTTTTTTTTTTGTCTTCTTATTTTCAAATCTCCCTCTTGCTTGTTCTCTCTCCTCAACCATCATATGCCCCCTAATGCTGATTGGTTAGACGTTTGTTGTTGGTATCAGCCCGACTAACTTCCAGTTAGTTTAAGTGTAATAATATATATTAAAATTAATATTATTTTGAAAAATCACATACACATTTAAAATTATAAGCAGTATTGGTATCTGTATCGGTATCGTTTCGCATGAAAAAAATGTGGTATCGCCCATCCCTAGTTTTATTATTTTTGTTGTTTGCAGTGGGTGAATGAGAATATGTGTGTATATGTCTGTGTGTGTTTGTGGGTGTGTTTGTGTGCACTTGCTGGTTTTGATAAATATATGATTGTGTGCATATAGCATCAGGGCATCAGTGTGTGTGTGTGTGTGTGTATGTATGTGTGTGTTCTTGTATATATGGTTTATGAGGACACATGTGTATAATAACATGGGTATTACTGTGTCCTCGTAAACCAAATGGCTTAAAAAAACATAAAAACATTTTTTTTTTTTTATTTAAAAAATGCAGACAGTTTCCTGTGATGGGTAGTGTAGGGGGATATAATATACAGTTTGTACAGTATAAAAACCACTACGTCTATGGAGAGTCCCCGTAAACCATATATACAAGTGTGTGTGCGTGCACGTTTTTGTGACATATCAGGACACAAATTTGTATAATGACATGGGTATGATATAGGTATTACAAGGAGAGGGTGACTTATGAGGACATTACCCCATGTCCCCATTTTTCAAAAGGCTTATAAATCATACAGAATGAGTTTTTGTGAGAAAGTAAAAATGTGCACAGTTTTCTGTGATGGGTAGGTTTAGGTGTAGGGGTAGTGTAGGGGGATAGAAAATACGGTTTGTACAGTATAAAAACTATTATGCCAATGGAATGTCCCCACAATTCACAAAAACAAACGTGTGTGTGTATGCACTCATTTTACATTTGCTGTTTCTGTTTTTCACTAAAACTAATGAAAAACTGAATGACAGTTTATGATCACAACATAAAAGACAAAATCAAAATCAAAAACTATACATATATTTAATTGTATTAAGACCATTGTGATGGACATCAAACTTTGAAAAAATCCTTTTCTTCAGCTCTGAAAGATCTTCAAATTACCTTTGAATATTATCACTTGATGTTATTAAGATTATAATAGGTGCAAGTTGATGATGCTACCATGAACATAAATCTGCAAATAAAATATAAAAAGGAGCTCCTCCTCCTGTCTAGTTGGTTAGACATGCCTGTCTTTTGGGATGCCTGAAGCTCAATCAGATTAAGTTATGGGTCATACTTTCATTGTGATCGGTAGATTGGAGATGTTCGGAGTGCCGACAGTCACCGCAGCTCCACCAACTGGAACAAACTAGGAAAATTAATAATAATAATAATAATAATAATAAGTGCAAATAAAGCCCATCCCAAATTGACATCCATATTCACATGCGGTACCCTGAGCTTCGAAACATACTTGACTGGAATCTTGTTTTCCCCCCTCAAATAAATACTATTCTAAACAAATCAGACACAATTATTTGTTATATTTAACAAATACTCTTTAAAAGTCACTCTGGGGTCTGTGTACCCATCCCCTAAAAGACCAACTTGGGCAAGAAGGGCCTGTGACCATGGATACCAAATGATAAGGTGGTTTATTGCTCTAATTTGCAGAGAACTGACTCAAATCTCATTGAAAAGGATAAATAAACCCTTTTAATCCTATATATTCTATATGTACAACCACTTGAGAAATCTATAAACTGGTCTCCAATTTTCACATTGTATGATTTTCCTATGATATGGATATAATTATTCCTTTTCTATGTATTAACTCAAACTCTTTTGGATTAATGTTTTAGAACTGCATACTATGGTTAACTAATATCACGTGTCACAGTGGCATCGATGGACTCCAACTTCCATTTCCTATTTGTTAATCTACATATTGCTAACTAACACTTAAATTTCTTCATTCAATTATCTCAACCTTGCAATAATTAAACAGTAATTTTTGGAAAGCAGATCGCTGAATAAATAAACTAGCTTTGGATGAGATACGGATCAAATTACGGTCATAAAGCAAACCCAACAACTTCCATTTCAATCTTTTCGATAGCTTGCAATAAGAGCTCTTTAACGAGACGATGGGTGGCTCTTAAAAGAGCCTTTGGGTCGCTCAGAGTCTCAGTTAAGTCTACTTGGAGCTGGTGTATTTGGTTACTGCCTTGGTGCCCTCGGACACGGCGTGTTTGGCCAGTTCACCGGGCAGCAGCAGACGCACGGCGGTCTGGATCTCTCTAGAAGTGATGGTGGAGCGCTTGTTGTAGTGAGCGAGACGAGACGACTCACCGGCGATGCGCTCGAAGATGTCGTTGACGAAAGAGTTCATGATGCCCATCGCCTTGGAAGAGATGCCGGTATCAGGATGGACCTGCTTCAAGACTTTGTAAACGTAGATGGCGTAGCTCTCCTTCCTGGACCTCTTGCGTTTCTTTCCACCCTTACCGGCGGTCTTCGTGACAGCCTTCTTGGAGCCTTTCTTAGGCGCGGACTTTGCTGGCTCAGGCATGATGCTGCGTAATCACAAAGCGTACGAAACAATGTGAACTCAAGAATAATACAGCGACATTTATTCACTGCCCTATGCTAATTTTCAAAAAGATACGGGACTATCTGATTGCTTCTTTTAATAGGCCAAACCCACAAACTCATATTTCATTGGACAACTCAAAGCATCACGAGCGAAAGAGGGCCAATCACATGCGCCGCCGCCAACCGCTCAATGTTTTAACTACTGTTTCCTTTGTTTCGTTTCTCGCTCTTTTTATTATTAGTTTGAGAAAATAAGCAGTTCTAGACAAATATCGTGAACCATCGTGTAAGTTTGAAACCCCTTGAGGGAGTTTTAGAGAAAAAATACCATTAACGATCAGACACCCTTTAAAAACGATTTTTGATCGGGACTCTACTGATTCATGAAACTACTGAACAGTTTAAACCACAGGAATAGTAAATAAAAGCCCATTTTGTGTGAACTTAACATCTTCGTTAATGTTTTCTGTGTTTTCACTTCTGATCTAATTTTATTATTTTGTAAACCGCCCTGTTTAAAATTCGTTACATTGCTAAACATTGTGTGAAACAAAAGGTCTTCTTTTATTATTATTATTATTATTATTTTTTATGTATTAGGTATCATCTGTCGATTAAAGAAAACGAAATGAAAAGGTAGGCTACTGATAATCCCCATACAATATTTTGGCATTATTTCTAAACTCATTAGTGAGGTTTATTTTTTATCTTAAAAACAAAGCGTTTCAGGAATTAATTTTATTGACTCTTTATGTGACAGAGTGGGTGGCTCTTAAAAGAGCCTTTGGGTTTGTGTAGTTTTTTTCTGGATTTTAGATATTTAACCTCCGAAGCCGTACAGGGTGCGTCCCTGTCGCTTCAGCGCGTACACAACATCCATGGCGGTCACGGTCTTTCTCTTGGCGTGCTCGGTGTAGGTGACGGCATCGCGGATGACGTTCTCCAGAAACACCTTCAACACTCCGCGGGTCTCCTCGTAGATCAGACCGGAGATGCGTTTAACACCGCCACGGCGAGCGAGACGACGAATAGCGGGTTTGGTGATTCCCTGGATGTTATCGCGCAAAACTTTACGGTGACGCTTGGCGCCTCCTTTTCCGAGCCCTTTACCACCTTTACCTCTTCCAGACATGTCTTACTGAACTCTATCAAACTTTGATAAAGAATGAATGACTAGCCTTACCAGGAGGCGTTTTACATCTGCTTACAGGACCTGACAGAAACCAGCACCGCGTCACAAGGCGCACAACGTCCCTCCCCTCAATATAGTTCGAGCACAAAACACTGTGATTTAATCCTAACACTGGTCTGACGAGGCCTGTTTTTGTTTAATGTTAAAATCAAGTTTTATAAGATTTCTTTTGACAAAGAGAACATTATAATATCGTCATACAGAGATATCGAATGACAATGTGCTAGTCTAGATTGACAGTATTTTTTTTTCTTAGACCGTTAAGATATATTTGCAGAATATAAATTATTTCAGGCTTCTCTGATTTAATAATCTGGCTTTCAAAATACCATAAGTTTCAAAACAGACCATGCAGCTATTGTGAGTAGCTAAAACATTTCATAAAAACTGTGGATGAGCTAATTAAAAAGAGTTGGAAAGTAGCCAACTGTATGTTGGTTTTTTTTTTTTTTTGCCAGATTGTTTGAGGATATATATATATATATATATATATATATATTTTTTTTTTTAATTTTTTTTTTACTGTATACAACACATTTTTTGTGTAACTAGATGATCTGGATGCTGTTTATTTAGAGTATAATGATCTGTAGTGTTTATATACTGACTGATGTGTTTGATCTGAAAGCATTGTTTTATTTTGTGAACCGGTGAAGTGATTACAAATATTATTATTCATTTAAATAAATCAACTAAAGACATTAAAACAAATATATCAACTATTAAGCGTTACACTGGAAATGGTCTCGTTCAGTACAATTTTGGTGGCTCTTAAAAGAGCCTTTGGGGTTTAATGTGGCTGATGCGGGTTTAGGCGCGCTCTCCGCGGATACGGCGGGCCAGCTGAATGTCCTTGGGCATGATAGTGACTCTCTTGGCGTGGATGGCGCACAGGTTAGTGTCCTCAAACAGACCGACCAAATAAGCCTCGCTGGCCTCCTGCAGGGCCATGACAGCGGAGCTCTGGAAGCGCAGATCCGTCTTGAAGTCCTGAGCGATTTCTCTCACCAGCCGCTGGAAGGGCAGTTTGCGGATCAACAGCTCAGTGGATTTCTGGTAACGGCGGATCTCTCTGAGAGCCACGGTCCCGGGCCTGTAACGATGGGGCTTCTTGACGCCGCCAGTGGCCGGAGCGCTCTTACGAGCGGCTTTGGTAGCAAGCTGCTTCCTCGGGGCTTTGCCTCCAGTGGATTTACGAGCCGTCTGCTTGGTTCTTGCCATTGCTGCAATCTACTTCTCCCTCGGTCCTGCTTGCGCTGGAAATGCTACTCTGTATTACACGCCTGCTTTTAAAGTATTGCGCGGCCATGAGGTCACAGTGTCGGGAGGGTGCCGAGGCTTGTGATTGGCTAATGTGTGACTTGTGCTTATGACTGCGCACTCCATCTTTTCAAACAAGCAGAGGGTTTCCTGCTCAATGTGCTTTGCTCTGTTTTGCTCATTAAACAGTGTAACACACCCAAAGGCTTTATACTCACATTGCTTTATTTATGAAATATTCACCTCATTTCTAAAGGTTGTGCTGATCCGAAAAAAACGATCTCTATCAAACAAAGTTACAAGATTTTCGTATATTTATAACACTTTGTTCTTGCTACTATTGTGTTTGTAAACGCCCATACGGAGCAATCATACATTTGGTTGTTTTGATGGGCCATTCTTTTATTTAAGAAAATAAATAAATAAATAAACAACTCATTGCGTTTCATGGTGTTATTAAATTTTTTTTTTTTTTTTTTTTTTTTTAAAAAAAAAAAAAAAAAAAAAAAAGTGCTCTATATCAGATAAAATGGTTGGCTCTTAAAAGAGCCTTTGGGTGGCAATGAGACTGACCAAGTCAGCTTATTTGGATTTGGCGGGTTTCTCGGTCTTCTTGGGCAGCAGCACAGCCTGGATGTTGGGCAGCACACCGCCCTGAGCGATGGTCACTCCGCCCAGAAGTTTGTTCAACTCTTCGTCGTTGCGCACCGCCAGCTGCAGATGACGGGGGATGATGCGGGTCTTCTTGTTGTCCCGAGCGGCGTTTCCAGCTAACTCCAGAATCTCAGCGGTAAGATACTCGAGCACAGCCGCCAGATAAACAGGAGCACCAGCACCAACGCGCTCAGCATAATTGCCTTTGCGGAGAAGTCTGTGAACACGGCCAACGGGGAACTGGAGTCCTGCTCTGGAGGAGCGAGTCTTAGCCTTAGCTCTGGCTTTGCCTCCGGTTTTACCTCTACCACTCATTTTCAGCTTTAGTTATAACTGCTTCTTCAAACAACGCCAAAACAATGGATGACCAGGGTTTCCAGGTACTGCTTTTAACCGAACGTTCTAGTCGCCCATTGGTTGACAGTCTGTTAAGATTTCAAGCCAATCACTGAACTTCCCTCCAACACACATCTCTAAACCCCACCCCCTTTTGGTGATCGTGTTATGCAGTATAGACTTTAGATTTGTTGTCCACAAGTGGAAATTTGCCTTTGGCACAACATAACAATATATATATATATATATATATATATATAATTGCATTAAGTGACTGAATTGTACATCTATGCAGACAAAACTGGATGTACTTATAGTTGGAAGTTTGGGTTAATTTGTTATTCTGTGATATGGAGGAGTATGGAGTAAGGTTTTGTAGAAATTAGGGGAAAAAATATGGTGTATTGACAAGCACAATCATTTTTTAAAATGTTTCACTACTACAGAAACCAGATGAGAGAGAATTTAAGATTTTGTTTATATCGTCCAGCCTCTAAGGAGATAATGAATTGAAAGTCACGTCATAGCACGTATAATGAAAATGCATCGTGTAACACAAATAAAACTTATAACGGAAGAGAGTGTGTCCGAGTCTGCACATAATTCAAAGAATAAGTTTACATTCCAGATGCATTTCATTTCCAATTGCTTTGAATACTAAACTGCCCAAATTTGTACTTTTACATTGAATACTTGATATATTTTATATTAATAAAAACTCATGACAGAATTTTCTTTTGTTCTTATTGGCACTTTGCTGAAATGGACCAATGCAACAAGAAGAACTATTAATTCATCAAACATGCTCCTTTGGGGCCAAGCTGGGGCCCTATGGGACAGCCCAAAGTGTGGGCTGACTGTGTGCTAGCCCACAAAAATAGAGCAGTGTTTCCCACCCCCACCCCAATACACACACACACACACACACACACACACACACAATATATATAGCAGTTTCTGACAGCGCCTCACAAACTCTGCTTATATATTACGTCTTCTCACCGGAACGCATACAGCATGCGTGATTCCGTCTGCTGAAGCAATGTTTTTCTATGGTGAGCAACTTGTTGGCCTTGTTCAGAGAGTGACAAGTCACTGGGGAGGCTTCCACTTCACATGCAGTGGTTTGGCTGCTTTTTGTCACAGCATGTAAGTGAGAAAGAAAACAATTGAAATACAAATGTTAAAAACAAAACAAGGGTTGTTCAAGTACTGTTAAGATATTTCAACCTCAGAAATTTTCCATGTGCACTAAGAATCTTTTGAGGCACTCAGGAACTAAATGTCTCACTTAGAACTGTAACATTGGTTCCCTGAAGAGGGAACGAGACACTGTGGGAATGCTCTGCGTGATTGCGTCATGAAGCACATGTGAAATCAGTCCAATGGTGTGACGAGACGTCAGAGGCGTGTGACGTCACGGCCAGGAAATTATAAAGCATGCTCAAAAAGTGCAGCACGAGCTTCTAAAAGTCTGAAGTAAGTCTCTGACAAGCACTGCGGAAGTAGTATGGCAGGGCAACACAGCGTCTCGTTTCCTCTTCAGGGAACTGCGCTGTGTCAAAGACACTGTGGGAATGCTTAAGCAAGAGGAGCATGCCTTGGAGCACCAAAGCCAAGTCCCAAGCCGTGCCGGTGCTTACTGCAGGCCTCAGCCTCAAAGTCAAACAGAGGAAACATTTAGCCAATGGGTCTCTCCCTAAAGACATTCCACCCAAAGGAATGTGGTAAGCAGCTATGCCCACCACATAAACCTTTAAAGTAGATGGGGATAACCCTGCAGTGAATCACTCTTGCAGGAACTCCAGCACTATACCAACAGGGCAGTTAACTGGGTCCAGATGATGACCACTCCACCAAGAAGTGAAGACTCTCTACGTCAGGGCATACAATTTCCTAAGGAAGGGAGCTCTGGAGTGGAGGATGCTCTCAACAACCTCATTTGAGAGACCAGTACCTATGAGTTGGGCCCCCTTAGAGGCCAAGCCCACAGTTTTCAAGCCCACAGGGGTGAAGAATTGAGCCCCCTGCACTGCATGAAAAGGCATGTTTCCGCACAAACCTGTAAACAGCACAATTCTGGCAGTTTCCGTATATGTGCACAGCCGGAAACTGACAACTTCATGTGCAACAGTTTCTCAGTCTGTTCACCAATGCGATAAACCCCAGACATGGACAGAAATGTTCACTCACTCACCAGTAAATCCCTGAATCTTCTTGTGCACACAATGTAAATCTCCACAAATTTCAGGGTACGAGCAATTAAATCTCCCTAAAAGACACTCATGTCTAAATAAACCTCTGTAAATTACTGTACACTTAGTATATTTTAAATGCTACTGGCATTCAGCATAAAAATGCATCATATAGCTTATCAAAAGTAGTTGTCAACAAAGCCACAAACACAGCAAGGAATCAACAAACCTTATTTTTTTTATTTTTCAGTAAATGCAAGACTGCAACATTTATCAGGACTGCAAATATTTTCAACAAACGCAGCAGGGCTGCAACATTCATCTGAATATTTGCATTGAGAAAAAGGTTTTAAATATTTTGCAAAAACATGAGACACTTTAAGTAAAACATTAAACTGAATAAACAAAGTGAATAAAAATGAAACCATAAAAACTGCACTAATTAAAACAATAATGAATATACAGGACACTGCAAAGTCAGGACAGTGATTAGTGCTCCATCCCAATCTGACACATACAACTCTAATAGTACCATCAGGTACTGCCCATATATACTGCCCTTCAGAAGCTACAGAAGATACCTGCATATCTCCCAGAAGACAAAAAAGTACAATTCACCCTGATCATTGTTTTCAAAAAGTTGACACACCTTGGCTCTTAATGCATCATGTTTCCTTCTTGAGCATCAGTGAATGTTGTCACCCTTTGTAATAGCTGTGTGTGAGTCCCTCAGTTGTCCTCAGTCTGAATAGATAGATCTCAACATCATACAGTCACTTTTGGAAAGGGTTCTAAGATGGTGGCGACAGTGGGGATGGTGGAACCGGTACAGAGCGATTTCTTTATGTACGTTTAATTATGTCTTTTTCTTCAGAAGAGTGGCTCTGATCAGGGTTTGGTCTGTTGTAAATAAAAATAAATAAATTGCTACAAACAAAATTTACCCACAATGAAATACCTTTTGTTTTGTAAAAGTGTATGTAAGGACAATGTTAATTCATTTTAGACAGAAAGGCCTGGGTCCTTCTAAAACCCAGGTAAATGGAATCCTATCTGGTTTCACATTTCACACTACTCATAGAATAATTTTGCCTTGTGTTAACAATTAAAGGTACACTATGTAACTTTTGGTGCTGTAGCAGTTAATAAACAAAACAAAATGCATCTTGTGGAAGAACATTGTAGACGGAGCTTCTCTCTGTTTATGTCTATGAAGAGTCACGCATGTACTGGGCTACTCTGCAGCCGTTGGTGTCCCACACACTCTAAAATAGTCTGAATATAAATACTTATTATAGGCATACCGTAGTGATTCAGAATAAGACAAAAACATGGATTGGAAGATGGATTCATGATGTACTGTACTCGCTCAAATTTTGTTTTGTTTTTGCTGAAAAAAGTTACATAGTGAACCATTAATCCTAGTTCCCTTTCGAAAGGGAACTCAACTCTGCGTTTGAAGACGCTTTGGGGAACGTCACACGTGAGCTGATGTCTGAAAGCCAAGTATCAAAAAACTCTAATCCTATTGGCCGGCGACAGCCTATGACATCATCATAGCGCGACCCGGAAGTATATAAGGAGCGCCTAGAGAACCAGTCAGTATCTTTTTTGTCTTTCGGAACTGTTCTGTCTGATCGCGATTGTATCGACTCCGGTAAGGTTATCTTTTTTATGCCTTACAAACGTTCAAGAGAGTGTGTTTATCCTTGTCCCAGGGTTTTGACACTTGATATACACATTTCTGGGCGTTCTCTGTCTGGGAGAGGAGCGCGCATAGACGGTGCTTGAGGGCGCTGTCTGTGTGTTTGTCTATTGTTTACTGTGAGCGTCTCCCTATCGGGATGCTCCGTTCTCGTTCGGCACTCTTCTCGAGGGAAGAGGCGTCCGCATCTGTGCCTGATGATTCTGGCCCCGTTTGTGCTGAGGCAAAACGCAATCATAGGGCTCGCAGGTGAGCTCATTGGGAAGTTTGAGAAAGTTGTATTCTCTCTCAGCTTCCCCGGGGCTGACGAGGATGAGTTGCTGGTTAACAAAGACGTCCGTGTTTAACGTCATCGTGTTCGGCAGCACGCGCTCCTCTAGCTGCTGTGTATGCGGAGCTGCTAGAGTTTTCTGGGACGCGCTTTTTCGGCGGGCTGGGGCTGCCGTGAGAGCGCGTTAAGAAAGGGGCCATGCGTGGACGGCTCGACAAGCGGTTCCTTTCTTTCCATGAACGTTGCAGCTCCCATAACTTTCCATTCCTTCCCGCGTTTGAGATCGGGAGGGCATGGAAAAACCCCTAGCCATTCAGATTTGTATCTGAGCCCAGACAGACGGGAGGGGAAAGAAGCGAGAGTGAGTTGGGCGATCGATTGTAAACACCGTTGCATTTGTAATCGATTCCCCAGTTACATAAGGGCAATTTATATCTACCCTCTCCTCTTCTTCTTTCACCTCCTATATATATATATATATATATATATGTGTGTGTATGTATATGTATATGTATATATATATATATATATATATAGATAGATATATATAAATATATAAATATATCATGCTCAGATGCTTTTTATGGTCAGACTGATGGCTGGGCCTATAGTAATTATTTCTGTCGGCCCACTTTTTCGGTTTGGTAATGAGAGGATCTTTTAGGCTTAAAAGAACCCTAGATTCCATCCTTTCACGTGAAAAAAGGAGTATTAGGAGTCTTCGGTCTTTGAGCCGCAGGAGGGTCTATATTTTATGTGTTCAAAATAAGACCTTGTTTTCCTGTATAGTTTTTCTTAGCATGTAGTCAGGAAAAGTAAGGGGTTTTGGGCAAACTGAAGTTGATAGGCTGGCTAGAATGATATTTTGTGCAGGCCACAAAATGGCTGCCTCTTAGCCACCTGTTGTTTAGAGTAGCTTCTCATCTGCTGTTTTCTAGAGTAGTTTGAGTTAGCACTCGTCACTTCAGTTAATATGTATGTTTAGGTCGGCCTTAATCGGCCGCCTGACATTGTTTGCTTGTGAGCTTCGCTTTTTTTCTCTTATACATGAGATTTGGAGGTGAAGCCCAGGCTTCACTAGGCTTGTGGCCCTGTAAGAAGGCCCGTAGCTTAGCGGCCAGGCTAGAGCTAGGTTAGGTGTGTTATATGTTAACCCCATGTTTACTATCCCTTGTCAGGTGGTATAGTTCCTAGTTCTGGCCTCCTCCCGAGGGAGCTGTTAGGCCGTATGCCCATTGTCCCCTTGTTTATGTAGGTGCAACTGGTGAGGTTAACAGCTAGGTTGTAGACTGTTTTTAGACTCCCTGATGCTGTTTTTCTCAGGTGGTAGGCCCTTATCTTTGCGTAGATAAGTTATCCAGGTGTATGCAAGGCCCCACTTTCTAGAACTTTTCATGCTATGGAAAATGTTTTTTTCCTCTGAGCCACTTGATTCTCTTAATCAAGTTTGAGTTGACTACATTTGTATCTGAGCTTACTTATGCTGCCACAGGTTAGCACCTGTTCTCGTAATAGCAGGCTCTTTGATGTTAGCCTCTATTGGAGAGATTGGTGACTATTATATTCCCCAGTTGAGGTTTATTTGTGTCACTGAGTGCATCACCTGTTGGATTGCATACTCAGGGTAGTATAGAACCACTTTTTGACAAAAGCTGGTTTCTATTAGCTCCCTTTTGTGATCTGTTAACAGCTATATTGCATATAACATTGATTGTAGGCTATTATGGTTAATTAGCCTCCTTCTAGTTAGCAATTGTATTTCTAACAAGTGCTGTTAGTTGATCATAATTTGCTCACATAGTTTACACTGCCACAGGCTTTTTGCTACGTGTCCGTTTGAGGTAGTAGGCCATATAGGCCTCCCTTAGACCATGTTGGCATTGTTTGGTTCCCTTTAGTCACATATGATTTAGGGTACATTGCCTGTTGGAATGTGTAGCCTAGCTCAGGTTGCAGTTAGCTTCCCACAGCTATTGCTGGGTTAGAGCTGGTTCCCTGTAGCTTGGTTCCCTTAACTTCACGAGCTGAAGCCACGTGTCATTGGAATGGTAGGCCCCAACAGGCCTCCTTTCTAGTTCACATGTTGGCACAGTTTGTGTTTTCATTCTGCAAACAGGCTGAACGCCACTTGTTGCTAAGATTGTAGGCCCCACAAGGCCTCCTTTTTAGCTGACTTGTTGGCAGGATGCCTGCGAATCTAAGAACCCATACCATCGGTCCAATACCACCATCGGCCACGCCCCACCTCTGTTGAGTAGGCCTTAAGCAGGCCTCTCGTGGAGTATGGTGGCGTAATATGCATTCCTTCTCTCAGTATTATGCGTGAAAGGTTTTCCACTGAATGCATGGCCGGTTGGTTGGTATGGTCCTGGACTGGCTGATGCCATGTGTTTACTAGGGTAGGCCCTAATAAGGCCTCCTTTTAGTTTACATGTTGGCACAGTTTGCGTTTATATGGACAAACAGGCTGAACGCCACATGTTGCTGAACTTGGAGGCCCCGTAAGGCCTCCTTTTTTAGCTGACATGCTGGCAGGATGCTTGTGAATCTCATCCAATACGAGCTGAAGCCACGTGTCATTGAATCGGTAGGCCCCTTCAGGCCTCCTTTTTAGTTCACATGTTGGCACAGTTTGTGTTTTTATTCTGCAAACAGGCTGAACGCCGCTTGTTGCTGAAATGGTAGGCCCCTCAAGGCCTCCTTTTTTAGCTGACTTGATGACAGGATGCCTGGGAAGCCATACCACCATCAGCCATACCACCATCGGCCACGCCCCATCGCTGACGGATAGGCCCTAAACAGGCCTGTTCACGATGTATGGCATCGTTTTATGTATTCCCTCTTTGGAAAAATCTCTGAATACATGGCCTACTGGTTGGTATGGTTATGGTAGCCACTTGCTGATGCCACGTGTTTACTAAGGTAGGCCTACTTCGGCCTCCGGTGTAGCATGTGGAGTTCAGTTATGTACTCCTCTCGCTGTGAGAGTAATAGGGTGCTTTTACCAAGTACTTTTGAGTGGCTGGCCCCTCAGGGTGAATGTTGTGGTGAAACCTTACTGAGGTTTGGTTTAAAGTACATCTGCCTCCCTGAGTCTGATTCCTACTCTAGTTGAGCTGAATAGCCACCTAGCGCCTAGGGTGGATCTATTGTGCTCCTAGAAATGGCCACTAGACTTATGCCGTATGTCTTAGAGGTTGCTAGGCCTTATGGGCCGCCCTTTTTGAACATACTGGTGTATGTTTGTGTATATTTCTCTTTGAGAATTATCTATATACACTTCCGGTTGGCCAGAGGCCCAGGTGATAAATCTAACCTCTTATGGTTCGGTTATTTATCGGTCTTGGTGCCTAAAACACTGCCACGAGCGGATGCCACGTGTCTGTTAAGGTTATAGGCCCATCCAGGCCTTCCTTAATACGTGTTGGCGTATGCTGTACTCCTCATTGCTTTAAAGAGTAAAAAGGTGCTTTTACTGAGTAAACTGCTCGTTGGATTGTGTTAGGTGGATTGTCATGCGGGCACTTTTGCAGCCTCTTTTGCTGCCATTGAAGTTGTCTGTCTGCCCCAGCAAGACAGGGGTTCAGAGTGGCCCCTCCAGGCCACTTTCTGAATATACTTCTGTTTCACACATAGCTACTATCATGCTGTAGGACCCTCTGACTTCGTTCCCCTCTAGTGACTGGCCGGGGTTCCTTTCAGTTCTCTGGCCACATTTCCTTAAAGGGACCACTTTCTCTTCGGAAAAGTTGGTTCCAGATGCCTTTAGCGGCCTTGGTAGGCCTTCTGCGGAAGGCCTTCTTGAGGCTCAGCTTGGGCTGTTGGCCGTAGGGAATGCTGTCACTGACAGCCTTTGTGTGACCCGAGGGTGAGTTGCTATCTGGCGTTTCATTCGAAACTGCTGGACGTTTGTCTAGCCATCTTTTGGCATGCACTCTCCTCAAGCATGGCGGCATGGGTATATCGTTCCCCAAAGCGTCTTCGAACGCAGAGTTGAGTTCCCTTTCGAAAGGGAACGTCTCAGGTTACGTATGTAACCATGGTTCCCTGAGAACAGGGAACGAGACTCTGCGTTGCCATGCCATGCTTCGGGGCTGCCTGCTGAACAGTCCCTCAAGACGAAAAGATACTGACTGGTTCTCTAGGCGCTCCTTATAGGTCGCGCTATGATGATGTCATAGGCTGTCGCCGGCCAATAGGATTGGAGTTTTTTGATACTTGGCTTTCAGACATCAGCTCACGTGTGACGTTCCCCAAAGCATCTTCGAACGCAGAGTCTCGTTCCCTGTTCTCAGGGAACCATGGTTACATACGTAACCTGAGACGTTTTTTGTAATCTGAAATGTCACAATCTACATTCCTACTCTGGGTACTTCTTACACCTGTGTAAATTTTATAATCAATGTGAAAACAAAGAAACACACTTCCTTTTCCGATTAAACTTTCCTAGCATGCTGTCATTTTCCGAATTGAGACAAGAGGATGTCTCAGTCTTTTAAGCTTTCTGTCTGGCTTTCTCATAAATATATACACATTTCAGGACTGCGAACTATGATGAGCTGAATATTTGTCATCACATTTCTACAAATTAAAAATTATTAAGGCACCCTTAGGTAAAACACAAGCTTTTAAAATATTAAAAGCTTTTACCTAAGTTTAAACTTTCAAGAAATGGTCACAAGGTTCACACAACTATATATGATTGATGAATTACACTAAACAGCTGTCTGTGGATTCCTTGACTTCTAAATACTTATATATAGAACGGATTTAAATTTTGCATAAATTTAGCCTAATTTAGCCATTGTTTGATTCATATGGATTACTTTTTATGATGTTTTTATGTACTGCTTTGTTTAAAATGTTGATTATATAGACTTTCAATGGATTGACAAAAATATCAGGGAATAGTTACATATGTCACAGGTGGTATATAATAGTTGACACCAGACCATAAACACAGAAGTTTTTAAGGCAATTTTTTCATAACCTTATTAAAACGTATGTATCATCTTTAATGTTTTTTTTTTTTTTTTTTTTTTTACAATCATCAACAAATTCAGTTAGAATAATAAAATAATCATGGGCTGTTACCAATCAAATTAAATTAGTAGCCATCAACGAAAGCCATCTACAACATCAGAAGTGGTTTAGACGTATTTACACAAACTGATTAATCCTGCTCAAAAGTGGCATGCTTTACACTACACTTACAATTTCATAAAAACGTTATGAGATAGCTGTTTAAAATATAACATTTAGGATATATGAATATGAAATGTTGAAAAATGGGAATCAAAAATCTCCAATAGGTGTCGTCAAGTCACTGTCTTAATGAGTGATTCATTGAATCATTAAAATTCAAATGATTCGTTAACAAATTCAGCAATGCAACACCACTGTATTGTTTGGAGACGCACATGTGCAACTGTTCTGCTGTGGCGTTATTTGGAACTATTTTCGCTGGACAATATTGTGTCTAAAATGTAAGTCACTTAACTAATATTAACTAATTGTTTAGCATATTGAACAGTATTTATTGCATGTTTGCAATCGTCGTGATATGTATGAAGAGCAGCCATCATCCAAAATCATCTGCATCTGAAGTGATTTAGACGTATTTACACAATCTGATTAATGCAGATAAAAATGTGGCATGCAATAAGAGCTGACCCTACCTATTAGTGAAATAAGCAGCTGCTTAGGGCCCCACCGCCACTAAGGGGCTGTAACATCTGCATCCGCCATCCATTCCTCCAACCGCCAGAGGGAGCCGTCTCCCGAATACGGAACACTGCCGGTTCTTCTCTCCTCTCTTCCTGTCTACACCAGTTATAAGCCATGTTGTTTGCGCATCATGTTGCGAAGTATTTCCAGTTTACCCTGTCTCTACCAAGCGTTTCTATTACTCCTGTTTGTTTGCACGTGCATGTCTCTTAGCCTGTTTCTGACCTCGACTTTTGGACTACTGTTTTGGATTTGTTTGCTAACTGGACTACTGCTATTGTTATCGACCCTTTGCTTGTTTTTTGACCACGATTCCTGCTCTACATCTTACTTTGTTTGTGCTGTTGTGCTTAATAAATCTCTTCACATGGATTCAAACACTTAACCGAGTCAGTCATTGTTACAGGGGCCCTCAAGAGCACATGAAATGACAGCTTGATTTTTACAGCGCACAACGCAGCGGTAGAGTTACACTCACGGGACACTGCGCTTATTCGCAATCACAAAAGTTCATTGTTTGCATGTGCTTTAAAGCCTTGCCAGTTAAATATTTCATTTACATGCTATTCTGACATGCATTTTTTTCTTAGCGCGTACACCCGGAGCGCGTGTGTACACTAAAAGCCTGTCAAACAGTCCTGGCCTTTATCTTTCGCATCTGATTTTTCTAGTACTGTCAAATACACACACGATTTACATAAACACAGTTGGTTATGTCTAAAGTGGAAGTAATAAGTTGTGTCTGTGTGAAGCGTGCAGGTTTTAAAGGGACAGCAGCCTAATAGTAAACATGCTGCCCCTTGTTCTTAAAGGGATAGCTCACCCAAAAATGAAAGTTCTGTCATCATTTACTCACTCTCACATTGTTCTAAACCTTTATGAATTTGTTTCTTCTGCTGAACACAAAATAAGATATTTTGCAGAATGTGGGTAACCAAACAATTGCTGGTCCCCTTTGACTTCCATAGTAGGAAAAATATACATGGAAGTCATGGTGACCAGCAACTGTTTGGTTACTCACATTCTTCAAAATAACTTTTTTTTTTCAACGGAAGAAAGAAACTCATTCAAGTATAAAACATCTTGAGAGTGAGTAAATGATGACAGAATTTTCATGGGTGAACTATCCCTTTAATGTTAATAAATGTATTATTGTTATCTTGTTACCTAGATCCATCTGATCTGTTATCTCTTATTTAACTATTTAATTTAATATTGTCCGTTTTGTACATTTACATTTATTTTTATATAACAAGATACTATTTATGTTAAGTTATTTTATTTGTAGTTGATTGTTCTGCACTTTTGCATGTTGCCGTATTTTTTTTTAACCAAAAGCAATTAAAGAGATCAAGTTGTTGTTTTCTAATTTAATTAGCTACTTTTCAGTACACCACATTACGTATGTGTTGTGGATGAACCTTACGGTTAGAGGCAATGAGGTGACCTGGACAAGCAGGAATCCGTTCAATGAAAAAATAATTATACAAAAAGCAGAAAAAATCCCACGGTGCAGAAAAAAAAAGTGCTACAAAGAAAAATAAATCAAAGAAATAAATAAAACTATACAAGACATGAAACTCGTTAGTGCCAACAGTCTATTATTGCACTAAACAGACTAAAGTGGCGGTACTCCGACCACGCTCACGGCACTTTCACCTCACCCGACCACTGAATGTTACGGTGGCCATCTTAACGGAACATACCAAGCTGTAGGTTAGTCTAACATAACATTTACACAACATTTAGTCACACATTTTTACACAAGCCACACATAAACTCAATAAATACAGTTCTCTTAGAAACAAAACAGACATCAAAAGCAACCAGATATACATTTGTTCACAGATGTAACATGGAATCATGCAGTGACGTCAGCAGAAACATACCAATGCCGGTTCAAGTGGCAGGGATAATATATATGCATAAACCAAGGTCTGAATGATGCTTCTGACTGCTAATTATATCTGTGGTTCTTATATCAATAAATGTCTTAACCTGTATTACTGCATCTTGTAGTTATTTATAAACTCATCAATGACCAACTTGTGAAACGTTAACAGTTAGAATATACAACCAAACATTTACACTTTTACACTAGACATAATACACACAAAAACACACACATATATATATATATATATGTATTGCACCCAACTAATTTATGTCTTTCCAGAATCACAAAAATCAGTGTAAATGTATGCTATGTCTGTGCACATGTGAAATATGGGAACGTGCCCCATAGTCTGTATATGGTCACGGATTATCTTCATGACAGTATGCCACTTAGTACTGTAAGATTTTCAATATTAAAGTGCAAATGAACACCTGGCTACTCTTGTGGGTTTGCTACTGTTACAATTAAAAACTGTAGAAGGGTAAAAACATGCCAGGCAGATATTGGAATGATGTAAACACCACAGCTACAACTAATACAATTGATAATGAGTGTGTTAGATTTATAGTGTGTAAATTATCAAGCACCGACAATAGTCAATTATATTGGTGGCACCGAGGGGCCCCCAAATAAAATTCTGCTTAGGGCCCCATAAAGGCTTGGGCCATTTGCATGCATTTACACTGCAATTACAATTTCATAAAAACATTATGTTGGAGTTTTTCCCTCTTTCCCACCTCGCTTTTGAATGCCCATGTGGCCATGCACATTTTACTTTCGGTGCGGCAATTCACAGCATTATTGTCAATATACTAATTATATGAATATAATATATGCATTATTCATAATTACAATGTATATAATATAAATATAATAAGTAATTAGCAGCAAAAGATTAGCTATTTGGTCTCTAAATTTCTTTCACTCTAAACCTCTTTATTTTGGAGCGAGAGATACAGGAAGAATGGTTTTATTGCATCAGATACAGTCACTTTACTCACAGCTGATTAGTCCAGTTTAGGTTTGTGATCTCTAACCCAGAATAAAACCTGCTCCAGAGCAGGTTAGCCTTGGAGTGCAAGTTACCATGGCGATGAACACCACTAAAACAATCCACCTTCATGAGCCAGAGAAAACTTTTTGCTCAAACTATTCTCAAACTTACCTGAGTAGCAACTGAAACTTTGTGCAACAGGCCAGTTATCTTCAGAAGGAATCCATGTTCACATAAATAATAATAATAATTAATTAATTTTAAAAAAATGGATTTTATTTCTTATTACATAATTACATAAAATTGTTTTAGAAATATTAAAGCCATAGATGAGAATCTTGCACTGGCCAGTGTTACCCTTACTTATACTCATACCTACCGATGTGTATGCAGCATCATGCAAAAATAAAGGTTTACCATAACAGCTGTGACTGTTAATGCAGTATTTGTAGTGATCCATGATATATTTATTTTGTGTGTTTCCTAGAATGGGCAATCTGCGTGAAAAACAACATACAAAAGCACTGGAATTACAAAACATTCAGTGGCACAATACAGATGTGCCATAAACTGACATATTTGGAGAAAAAAAAATATTACAGACTTGAATGCATTTACTTGACATTTATTTTAAAATATCATTAATAAGGCTATTTATTTAGCCTTTTGTGTCACAATCAGTAAATCTGCTCAACTTATCTGTCAATCACTACTAGAGGTGACTAGATACACATACAACAAAATGCTTTGCCACAATGTCAGTGGCACAAGCCAATGAAGACCAGATGTGCCACTAAAGATAGGCATGTCCCATTGGCTTCTGTGTCAGATGCCATGTCACTTAATGTTAATACCACTACTAGATTATGGTGCACTGAGTAATGTACTGATGTGTTATGTGAGTGCGACCAATAGGGAACACGGGAAGAATGTGATCATGTAGATCATAACTCAACGTTCAGATATAAGGCTCATCAATACACCACTAGTTAGTGTTCAGTGAATATATCAACATTTTCTAAATGACTTTTGTCGAGTGAACACACTTTGTACATTTCCCTGTCAGCTCTTTCAGCTTCTCTCAATTCACATCATTCCAAACCCATGTAACTTGTCTGGGAAAATCCACCGATTTTCAACTCAATCTTTAGATACTAAACACATTTAGTTTGCAACAGAAGCTCTTTAACGAGAAAATGGGTGGCTCTTAAAAGAGCCTTTGGGTCGCTGAGAGTCTCAGTAGAACCTCTATTTGGAGCTGGTGTACTTGGTCACTGCCTTGGTGCCCTCGGACACGGCGTGTTTGGCCAGCTCTCCGGGCAGCAGCAGACGCACGGCGGTCTGGATCTCTCTAGAAGTGATGGTGGAGCGCTTGTTGTAGTGAGCGAGACGAGACGACTCACCGGCGATGCGCTCGAAGATGTCGTTGACGAAAGAGTTCATGATGCCCATCGCCTTAGAGGAGATGCCGGTGTCAGGATGAACCTGTTTCAAGACTTTGTAAACGTAGATAGCATAACTCTCCTTCCTGGACCTCTTGCGCTTCTTTCCACCCTTTCCGGCGGTCTTCGTGACGGCCTTCTTGGAGCCCTTCTTAGGCGCGGACTTGGCTGGTTCAGGCATGATACTGCGTGACCACAAACTGCACGAAACAATGTGAACTCACAATTGATACAGAGGTATTTATTCAGTGCCCTATACTAATTTTCAAGAAGATAGAGGAACTATCTGATTGCTTCTTTTAATAGGCCAAACCCACAAACTCGTATTTCATTGGACAACTCAAAGCATCACGAGCGGAATGAGGGCCAATCACATGCGCCGCCGCCAACCGCTCAATGTTTGAACTACACCCTGACTCTTTCCTTTGTTTCGTTTCCCGCTCTTTTTATCATTAGTTTGAGAAAATAACCGGTTCTAGACAAATATTTGGAACCCACTGAGGGATCCTAGGTGATCCCTCAGTCCCTAAATATTCTCTATAGCAGTTCTTAAGATAATCTTAAGAACATCTATGTGTACTCAACTGCGCTATTTTGAGACACCATGAAATATGAACCAAATTGTGGTTTTTATTATACTATTTCTGTATTTTAAAAAAATTTATTTAGTTACCACTTGTAGTACACTTTGGGTTCAAGTGTACTGTAAGTGATAACTATATATATATATATATATTTAAATACAGATAGTATATTAAAAGCACATTTTAGTTCATAGTTCATGATGTCTCAAAATAGCACAGTTGAGTACACTTACATGTTCTTAAGATTATCTTAAGAAGTACTAAATATACTAAAAAAATCAGTACAAAATTAGTGCTCGAAAATAGAACACTTTAAGTACATTATAGAAGTGTACTTTTTTTTTTCACCTGGGCGCATGTTTGAAGAAAAGAGACCATTAACGGTCAGACATCCTTTAAAAGCAGTTTTTCCTCGGGACTTCATTGATTCATGAAACTATTAAACCATTTAAACCAAAGGAATTAGTAAATAAAAGTGTACAATATTTTTCTAGTTTCATAAGTTTTCTGCATTTTCATTTCTGCTAACTTGGTCCCATTCTGATTTAACGTATCTTTTTTTCCCCCTTTCATCTTGTAAAACTTTAAATAAAGTTAGTTAGATCTGTAAACACTGTGTAACATAAAAGGTCTTCTTACGCCACTTAAAACATATCCTGGGTATTATCTGTCGAGGAGAACGAAATAAAAAGATACATGTCAGGATTATTAGTAACTGTGAAACGGTATTTATAAACTCTTTAGTTATGTTTATTGTCGACCCAGAAAAAAAATGTTTTTATTTGACTCTTTATGTGACAGAGTGGGTGGCTCTTAAAAGAGCCGTTGGGTTGGTGTAGTTTTTGCTGATTTCAGATGTTTAACCTCCGAAGCCGTACAGGGTGCGTCCCTGTCGCTTCAGCGCGTACACAACATCCATGGCGGTCACGGTCTTTCTCTTGGCGTGCTCGGTGTAGGTGACGGCATCGCGGATGACGTTCTCCAGAAACACCTTCAACACTCCGCGGGTCTCCTCGTAGATCAGACCGGAGATGCGTTTAACACCGCCACGGCGAGCGAGACGACGGATGGCGGGCTTAGTAATTCCCTGGATGTTATCTCGCAAAACTTTACGGTGACGCTTGGCGCCTCCTTTCCCGAGTCCTTTACCGCCTTTACCTCTTCCAGACATGTCTTACAACACTCTACCAAACACTGATAAAGAATGGAGAACAAGCGTTACTAGGAGGCCTTTTACAATTGCTTACAGGACCTGACAGAAACCAACGCCGCGTCACAAGGCGCAACACGCCCCTCCCCTCAAAATAGTTCGAGCACAAAACACAGTGATTTAACCCTAACACGGATCTAAGGAGGCCTGTCTTTTGTTTAATATTAAAATCAACTTAAGATTCATTATATATTATACGATCGTCATATAATATACAGAGATACTGAATGACAATGAAATGTGCTAGTCTAGATTGACATTATAGTATATATTAGATATGTTTGCAGAATATAAATGATTTCAGGCCTCTGTGATTTGCATTGTAGGCCTCACTTTTGCACCTGCATAATAGTAATTTTTGCCCTACAACATGCGATAAAATTTTCAGACCAGACCATGGCAGTAGCTAGATTTTTTGTTGTTGTTGTTTTGTTTTGTTTTGTCTTTTGTTTCTTTTGCCATACTGTTTGAAGATAAAAAGAAGTGGCAAACACCTGGGTAGAAGGTCACTTGTTAAAAACTGTTAATGCACTCTCTTCTGCAAAACACTAATCATATTCTGACCCACTAAAACACATCACACTGTGATGCACTTGTGTTGTAAAACAGTGAACACAAGTGGCAAAATTAAAGAACTACAACACAGTTCTCATTGTTTACCAACAGTGGCTCAAAAATTATCTGATCAAACCAGCTGTGGGAAATATAAGGCAGCTCAGAGTGCACAGGTGCATTGAATGTTGATACGGGCAATGGATGGAAACAATATGAGAGGGAGAGGAGGGAGAGGAGGAAGAGGATGGTGTGGAGTGTTGTCAAGGCTGGATCGGCACACCAGAGGGAATTCCCTGTCACTGCCTGTGATGTGGACAAAGTCCTGGACCCAACACAAAAACGTGATGATTTTATTATTAACTATTAATTACTTAATTTGTTTGTCTCTTTAATTTTTACTTAATAAAATAATTATTCCTTATTCAAATTTGCTGGACTGCCTGTATCTCATGGTCTCAAGTTTCTGCATCAGAAATATTTATTCCTAATGGTTGTACATATCTCGGATTTAAACAAAATGACTTAACCCTAAACGCACTACAATCAAACAAACCACACAATCCTGCCAAAATAAATCTCTATTAAAAACAAACAAGTTATTGTTTGTATTCATAATAACAACATTGTATTTGTAAATGCCCATACGGAGCAATCCTATTCTAATCGTTTAGAGAAGTCACTTCCTGATTTCTTTATCAAACTATTGCATTTATATAATTACTAAACTATTACAGAAAAGCGCACTATGTCAGATAAAATGGCTGGCTCTTAAAAGAGCCTTTGGGTTTCAATTAGACAGACTTAAGCCCGCTTATTTGGATTTAGCGGGTTTCTCGGTCTTCTTGGGCAACAGCACAGCCTGGATGTTGGGCAGCACACCGCCCTGAGCGATGGTCACTCCGCCCAGAAGTTTGTTCAACTCTTCGTCGTTGCGCACCGCCAGCTGCAGATGACGGGGGATGATGCGGGTCTTCTTGTTGTCCCGAGCGGCATTTCCAGCTAACTCCAAGATCTCAGCAGTAAGATACTCGAGCACAGCCGCCAAATAAACAGGAGCACCAGCACCGACGCGCTCGGCGTAATTGCCTTTGCGGAGAAGTCTGTGCACACGGCCGACGGGAAACTGCAGTCCTGCCCTGGATGAGCGAGTCTTAGCCTTGGCTCTTGTTTTGCCTCCAGTTTTGCCTCTGCCACTCATTTTTACTTCTAATTATAACTGTTCACCAAACGACGCTGAAAACATGGAAAATCTAGGTTTCGAGGTACTGGCTTTAAATGAATGTTCTAGTCGCCCATTGGTTGATAGTCTGTTAAGATTTCAAGCCAATCACTGAACTTTCCTCCAACACACATACCTCCAAACCCCACCCCCTTTTGGTGATCGGGTTATGCAGTATAGACAAGAAAGAAAGAACAAGGACATCAACACAACAATATAACTAAAATGTATATAAACAGTTAAAACAATGACATTCCCATGTGTACATATATATACAATATATCCATCCAAGTCCACACCTACGCATATTCATGTCTCATTTAAAATCCAACGGCAGTTTGCACATTTTTACTCACCCGATGTTGTCTAAAACGTCTCCTTGATGGTAATAACTGAAAATGAGAATGCAATGGATGAGAAGTATCCTCATGTAACAACCAATGCTCCAATAACTGAGTAGCATTAGATATTTTATGTACAGGAATAATATTTGATCATTTACAAGAACTAGGAACCTCATTATTTAACAGGAGCTGGGTAAAAACACCAGTAAACCTCAAAAAGTAAGGTTAATAATTTAAGGTTATTAAGATAAATAAATATTTATAACCTCTATTGTAGTTTGTGGCAAGTAGACAGTCAGCATGTGTAAAACATTGTCTGTCGAACTAAAGCGTTTGAAACAACATTTTAACATAAGCTCTACAAATAATTTACTTCGCTAAGATTAAGCCTGCGTCTTTATATGTATACTATCCATCCTAAATAGTATGTGACATTAGTAATATTCAATACTATTTAGGAGGGACGGGGTGGATAGTATGCACGTTGGGATGAAGAGTAAGAATGCAGGTCAAACCGTTGCAGCAGTGCCCAGTCGCCCATTGGTTCAAAGTCTGTTAAGACTTTAAACCAATCATTGAACTTCCCTCCAAACCCACCCCATTCTGGCGGGATCGATTATGAGTAAGGTTTTTTTTTTTTTTTTCAGGCCCATCTGGAAGGGTTAAGGAGACAGGTGTTGTGCCGAATTTTTTTTACCAGCTTTGTATTGAGCATTAAAACAATCTCTGGGCTGTTATTGAAATACCGCGTTCAAATCACGGATGTTAACAAATTAAGCTCTTCAAAGAATTTACTCACATAACTATTAAAGTTACAGGTCAAATCACTAAAATCGGAGTTGCTCTTTATTCAGAGGTAGTGGGTGGCTCTTAAAAGAGCCGTTGAGGAGAAACAGTAAAGACATTATTTCTTTTTGGGAGCTGCCTTTTTAGGCTTGGCGGCTTTAGGCTTTGCCGCCTTAGGTTTAGCCGCCTTGGCTTTTTTGGGACTCTTGGCTGCTTTCTTAGCAGTTGCTGGCTTCTTTGCTTTCTTAGGGCTCTTAGTCGCCTTCTTAGCGGCTGTGGCGGCGGGTTTCTTGGCCTTCTTGGGCGATTTCTTTGCGGCGGGCTTCTTTGCCGCTGCGCTCTTGGGCTTCTTGGCAGCAGCGGGTTTCTTGGCCGCGGGCTTCTTCGCTTTAGGAGCCGCTTTCTTGGCCGGCTTCTTCTTGGTCTCAGCTTGCTGCTTGTTGAGCTTGAATGAACCCGACGCACCTGTCCCTTTAACCTGCACCAGCATGCCTTTAGTTACCAGGCTCTTAATAGCGATTTTAACGCGGGAGTTGTTCTTCTCTACATCGTAGCCGCTAGCGGCGAGAGCTTTCTTCAGTGCGGCGAGGGACACACCACTCCTCTCTTTGGATGCGGACACAGCTTTGACGATGAGTTCACCGACGCCTGGACCTGCTTTCTTGGCTTTTGTAGCTGACTTCTTCTTGGGTGATTTAGCTGGGGCGGCAGCAGCCGGGGCTGGAGCGGTTTCTGCCATCTCTCTCTGATTGAATCTGTACTCTCTCAAAACACCGTGCGGTTTCAGTAATGAACAGCGCCCGAGCGGCGCTGCGCTCTTAAATAACACATGAGAACCTTATAGACTCAACCCGACCTTCTCGGTGTCTCTGCGTCTTCACGAGCCCATCACGTTTGTGTTTTCTTCTCTTACATTTGGGACAAAACTGGAGCGGTAAAATAGTTTGGCGCAGTCAAAACAAAGTGAGCACCGAGCAGAGGTTCTGAGCTTTCACTGGAGACTAAAATACGCGGAGAGGAAATGTTTCTTTTGCCTCCGTCAGACCAAATCCAAGTCGAGCATCAGCCACGGGGAAAAGCCGCGTGTACATTTGATGGATAGTTTTAATTGAAAAGTTGATAAAAGCCTGAACGCGTCCGCTGTGTGTTCAGAAAACAGTCTGAATGCAACTTTAATGAAATCAGCATTAGTGAGGGGCGTGAGGAGGCTTTCATACAGCTGTTGTTTTGGGCAACTTGAAACACACGAACATCATCCGAAGGATCCGAGTCTGTTTGTGACTCTCATGTCTGGCCCTCATCTTCGCTCAGCAGATGATAATAATAATAATAAAATACGTTTCATAAGCTGATGTACACCATATTACTAAATGAAAATGTAAATCGTCATATTTGTTTCTCCTTATTAAAATTCTACTTAAAATACAACTCATTTGTATCACTATTTCTTATTTCCCTCCTTGCTTGTACTTTTCTGGACAGTGTTTAAAACTTTTGCAACGCTAGCATTTCTGTCATTTCCTCCTTAAGATTATTCCTCATTTGTAAGTCGCTTTGGATAAAGTCATCTGATGAAATTAAATGTACACTACCAGTCAAAAGTTTGGACACGGTAATATTTTTAATGTTTTTAAAAGAAGTTTCGTCTGATCACCAAGGCTGCATTTATTAAATTAAAAATACAGTAAAAACAGTAATATTGTGAAATATTATTACAATTTACAATAACTGTTTTCTGTTTGAATATATTTTATAAAGTAATTTATATTTTCAGTGTCACATGATCCTTCAGAAATCATTCTAACCCGGCGGGCTTTCGCGTCATGAATCCACTGACCTTTGTCTGAAGCCATCCTCAATGATACACCATCAATATTCACACATGATTGGGGGGAGGGGGGTCAGGAAGAGGTAACAACACCGACTAATATCAAATATAAATAAAATACTTATAAGATTATATTTAAATCCTCTCTCTCTCTCTCTCTCTCTCTCTTTCTTTCTCTCTCTCTTTCTCTCTCTCTTTCGCTGCTTCTGGACCCTGGTTGGCTGTGGCATATCAGTCCCTGCCATGTGCGGTTCTGATTAGTTGTGGGTGGGTGTGATGTGGGGCCAGGGGCCTTGGGCTTTCGCCCTCCAGCTTGTACCTTCGCATGGGATTTCTTGTCTCCGGCTGGTTCAGCACGTCTCGCTGGTTTAATGCTTCACATATTAGATGAGGTGCACACACACATTCATTTGGAGCTTAAAACAAGTTAAAAGCAGAGAAAGAGAAAGAAAAGAAAAAAAAGGACACACATAGGGTAATTGTGGCGTAGGCGTGGCGGCCTGGGCTTTGCACTGGGCTGGCTCCATGCTGCACGACATGCTTTTTTAATGCATTATACACTAGTCGACATAAACATATGCCTATCATGAGTATAACATTGAAAGACACAAAGACAGGGTAACATTGAAACACACAATAACATTGAAACACACAAAGACAGGGTAAACGTGGCATGTGTGGGATGGCCGGAGATGGGTGTGGATTTTGGGACCTTAGGCCCCACAGCACCCCACCCTGATAGCCCGTTGCAACATGACGCTGGCGGGGGTCTAACCTATGCCGTGGCCATAAGGGGAATAGAGGCAGCTTTATAATACCTTATCGTTAATAGCTGTATCAATATTACCATTATTAATATTATTACTATTATTATTATTATTATCATTGCTATTACAACTACTACTATTATCATTATTATTACTGGCTGTATCAATATTACCATTATTATTATTATTATTATTATTATTATCATTATTATCATTGCTATTACTACTACTATTATTTTTATTTGTCCTCTTCCTGATCCTTTATCCTCCCCTCATTCCGGATGAAATGAGTATATTTGTTAATATGTTTATCATTACTACTATTGCTAATACTATTATTACTATTTGTCATTTCTTATTAATTGAATTTATAATTATTATTATTGTTATTATTATTATTTTTAATGTTGCTATTACTATTGCTACTGTCACCCTCCTCATCCCCCATTCTTCATTTTTTTGTGTGATACTATTATTATCATCATCATTATTATTGTCATTAAAATTGATACATAATTTTTTTTTTTTTTTTTTTTAAAACTCTGGTTATGTCTGTTGTACTTCCCTACATGCTCCTTTAGTCATATATTTCCACTCCCACACCCAGTTACACTTACAGTTACACACACACACACACACACACACACAAATCTTACTGGCTGTTATGTATGTTTTGTTGGTCTTTGTATTTGTATTTTGCATTTAATTTCTCATCTGTAAATATTGTAATTGTCTGTTTGCATAATAAAAAAAATAAATAAATAAATAAATCAAACCATAAATAACATATATGGTATTTTACTGGGATTTTTTGCGGTAAGTAACTGTAAAATTACAGCAAAGTCTAACAGTGAACTTATAACGATATTTTGGGGAAGTTTAATCAACTTCAACCTTGGAGAAGCTACGCATCCTTTGTATCTGTGTATGTGCGCTAGTGTTCTGTGCAGGTCCTTTCTTGGTTCTGATGGACAACTGACATTCTGCCTATCAGTCATGTGGACATTTTTTGTTCATATTTTCATGGACAAGTTTATCTATTTCCAATCAGGATCATTCAACCTCAAGTAATGACATATTTAGTGGACTCTGATGATGAAACTGCAAACTATTCTTCAGTAAAATTTCTTCAATTTTTTTTTTTTTTTAAACTCTGACTCTGGGTCTGCATTCATCATATCTGGTCTTTGGGTCCTTAACTGTAAAATTCCCCTACAAGTGACAGAATGCAAGCATGTGTGTCTAACATAATTCTGTATTCTCAGCTTTAGAATCATGAATATATTTATTCTAAATACAGAAATTATTATATATGGCCTTAGTAGCTGTGTAAATATTATAGCAACAAATCTAGGTCCTCTGTCATCCAGTCTGAATACATATGTTAAGAATCTGGGTTTTATCTTTGACACAGAATTCAATTTCTTTGACAGACAATTCAGTGGTGAAGAATAGTTGCCTTCAATTGTGAAATATTGCTAAAGTCAAATCTGTCTTATCTTTCAGTGATCTGGAGAAAGTACTTTATGCTTTTATTTCTTCACATTATGATTACTGCAATGCATTATACCTGGGATTAAGTCAGTCAAAATGCGGCAGCAAGGTTGCTGACAAACACGAAAGAGGGATAATATATCCCCTATTCTGGCCTCTTTACACTGGCTACAAGTTCATTTTAGAATAAAGTACAAGGTACTTTTGTATACTTTTAAAGCTCTACATGGACTGGCACCAAAATATGTTTCGTTTCTGAGCTTATAAATTTTAGTTGCTCACAGAGATCGTTGAGATCCCAAAATCAGCTGCTCTTTGAAATTCTTTGGTCACGTTTAAAAAGTAAAAGAGATCACGCTTTCTCAGTTACTGCTCCAAAGTTGTGGAATGGTTTACCATTGTCTATCAGATTGTCTACCTTTGTAAACATGTTTAAAACTCATCCTAACACATTTGTTTGATGAGGCCTTTGCTACTTTGTAAGGACCATTAGGTTTGGATTAGAAGTTTATATTCTTATCATCTTTCTTTTGTTTATATGGTATTATCTCTTTCCCCCCATCTTATTGTGTTTTATATTGTATAATTTTTTTTCCCCTTGTATTTTATTGTGTTTTATCTAATCCCTTTGAAATTGTACAGCACTTTGGTACACTCTGTGTTTAAGGTGCTTTATAAATAAATTTTGATTTGATTTGATTACTGCCCTGTACATTGGGAACCAGGACCAACTCAAGCTTATTCACCCCTGATGTAATACCAAATGTAACATTTTAATCAACAGTGCATTTAACTTTTTACCATTCATCTTAAAAGTAATAATAATAATAATAATAATAACATAATGGCTTAAAGTATTGCAATATATTGTATCGGTTCAGTATTTTGAATTGTATCAAATCGTGACATGAGATATCATTACAGCCCTAGTATACTTTTACAAGGCACCTTTAAAGAAGAGGATTTTTACAAAATCTGATCACAATGTTCACAGGAGTCATGTTTGAGACGCATGTTAATACCAGGTGGAAACGGGCTGATTTCAGGCCATAGACACTTGCCTAAAAGTCTTTAATACTTTGAGGGAGTCATCCGTTAGCATTCCAGTTCATCAAACTGACATGCAAATGCAGTCTGAAAACACTCCAACATTTCTCCCAAAAAGGCTTTAATAAAGGTTTGTAGGACATAATGCATTTGCAAATAGCACACTGAAAGTACTTACAATGCAAACATTTACTAAACTTTGCAATTTTACATTTCATAATGTATTATAAATAATGCAGAATACATCTAAAAGTGGCACGACAACAAACGTAATGAAATCCACCATGACCAAAAAAAAAAAAAAAAATACTATGATTACATAGTTAAGAAGTAAAGAGAAAAGTGCATTATACATTCTGCAAATCCTTCTGTAAAGGGAAGTCACTTTTAGAGTCGACTGAGGTGTCGCCACCTTAATGTACCCTACAGTAATCCTGACCCACCACAGCTTGCTTCTTTTGGTCTGGACCAAAAAATAAAATGATTTTGACATTTAGTCGTGTTTCACACTGTCATTTTAAATGGTGCACATAAAAAAAAAATAAATAAATAAAATAAAAAACAGTAAAATAAAACAATAAAATAAGAACTGGCCTCACTGCCTCGCTGCTCAGAGTGGTTTGCGTCTGTAACTCCGTATAGCTTTGTTTTGAATCTCCTACTTTCATTCATTGTTGCTTATATTGTCAATAACGTTACCTTATATCTAATATTGATCACATTAATCTGACATCGCTAGCTTTTAATCTTTTAATCTAAATCGCTATTACAACGCGTTTGCATCTCGCTAGCTTGTTAACTTGTCATCAGTCTCTCGCGCACTCCTTTTCCCTTTTTCTACGCGTTCATCAAACAGCTGTGGTAAGTCAGATCAGTCTACAAACACAGTGAGTCATGTCATCCTCTCCCAGTATTATATCGTGTTCAGTTTGTCACATGTTCAGTATAGCTTTCTCTGTCAGCAACGAGGGATTTACATGTCATTAATGTAGGGAAATAGGCAGGCTGACGGAGAAAATCTCAGAATTAGAGACACGCATCCAAACTTTAATCGAGGATGGTAAGAATGCAAGGGCTGCAGATACTGTTTTGGATGCGACTAGCTTAGTGAACTCTGTACATTGTTCGGTTTCGGCTGTAGAGCCAGTGCAGCAGGGCACTTGGGTAACGGTGAGGCGGCCTAGCCGCGGAAAACACCACTCTTCCGTTCCAATAAGAACATCAAACAGGTTCTCCCCACTAAGTGACGCACCCACTGAGAATCCTGTTGAAAGTGCCCTAGTTATTGGCGATTCTATTACACGGAACATGAAAATAGAGACACCAGCCACCATAGTCACGTGTTTGCCGGGAGCCAGAGCACCTGACATCAAAGCAAATTTAAAAGTGCTGGCTAATGCTAATCATAAATACTCTAAAATTATTATTCACGTCAGCACTAATGATGTTCGACTTCGCCAGTCGGAGATCACTAAAATTAACATTACAGAGGTGTGTGAACTCGCAAGTACAATGTCAGGAAAAGTAATTTGCTCTGGCCCTCTTCCTGTTCGTCAGAGTGATGAGATAGTTAGCAGATTATCATCACTCAATGGCTGGCTGTCTAAGTGGTGTCCGCAGAATAATATAGGTTTCATAGACAATTGGAAAAGATTTTGGGGGAGACCTGACCTGTTGAAAAGAGATGGTATTCAAACGTGACAAACTGGGGCCCAGGTCAGGAAGCAGCAGACAAACTGGCTAAACCGACCGTCTGCTAGCTGCCTCACGTTACAGAAGTCAGATAATTCCCAACACATAGAAACTCTTACACCTAGATATTATCACATAGAGACTGTGTCTGTACCCCGAATTAGTAAAAACAAAAAAATTCCAAACCCATTTAATGGTAAAAATTTAATTGATGTTCAACAAATAAAAAACAGAGATAATACTGATAAACAAATGATAAAGCTTGGGTTGTTAAATATTAGATCCCTTTCTTCAAAAGCACTTATTGTAAATTATATTATCACAGACAATAATCTAGATGTGCTGTGTTTGACAGAAACTTGGCTAAAACCGGACGATTACATTACTTTAAATGAGTCTAGCCCTCAAGGTTATGATTATCGACACAATCCTCATCAGAAAGGAAAAGGGGGAGGTGTTGCTGTAATTTATAGTAATATTTACAGTATTATTCAAAAGTCTTTCAAATATAATTCCTTCGAAGTGATGGTACTTTATGTAACATTATGTAAGTTGACATTTGTGTTGGCTACTGTATACAGGCCACCAGGACACCATACAGACTTTATCAAAGAATTGGCTGATTTTCTATCGGAGTTAGTACTAGCTGCAGATAAAGTCCTTGTTGTTGGTGATTTTAATATCCATGTAGATATGAAAAAGACGCATTAGGATTGGCATTTACAGACACTCTAAACTCTATTGGAGTTAGACAACACGTGTCAGGACCCACTCATTGTCGTAATCATACTCTAACATTGTCACATGGAATAGATATTGATGCCGTTGAAATTCTGCAGCAGAGTGACGACATCTCAGATCATTATCTAGTCTCGTGTATACTACATTTAGTCAAGGCTGCTAAACTGCCTCCCTGCCATAAATATGGTAGAACCATCACTTCTACCACTAAAGATCACTTTATAAATAATCTTCCTGATCAGTTTCATCGCCTTAGCATACCAGATAGCTTAGAAGACCTCGATGTTGCAACGGAAGCTATTGTCTCTGTCTTTTCCGGCACATTGGACTCAGTTGCTCCTTTGCGTTTAAAAAAGATTAAGGAAATTAATCCAACGCCATGGTACAACGAGCACACTCGGGCCCTAAAGGTAGCAGCCAGAAAAATGGAGTGCAGCTGGAAGAAAACAAAACTAGAAATTTTTCGCATTTCGTGGAGAGAGAGAATAATTGAGTACAGGAAGAACTTAAAAACTGCTAGATCTGCCTATTTTTCAAAACTTTTAGAAGAAAATAAGCATAACCCTAGGTATTTATTTGATACAGTGGCTAAATTAACAAGAAATAAATTTTCAACTTCTGATGTTTCCAAAGAGCACAGCAGTAATGACTTTATGAACTTTACTTGCAAGATTGACAATAGTAGAGAGAAAATTATAACCATGCAACCGTCTACTACAGTATCGCGTCAGACAGTGCATTGTGTCCCTGAGGAAAAATTCAATTCATTCACTGCTTTAGGAGAGGAAGAATTGTCTAAACTTGTTAAATCATCAAAATCAACAACATGTATGTTAGACCCTATACTGACTAAGCTATTGAAAGAGATGCTTCCAGAGGTCATAGATCCTCTTCTTAATATCGTTAATTCATCTTTATCACTAGGATATGTACCAAAAACTTTTAAGCTGGCTATTATTAAACCTCTTATTAAAAAACCACAACTTGATCCTAGAGAATTAGTCAATTACAGGCTGATCTCAAATTTCTCTTTCTGTCAAAAATACTAGAAAAGGCAGTATCATCACAACTATGTTCCTTTTTAGAAAGAAATAGTATCTGTGAGGATTTCCAAGTCAGGATTTAGACCGTACCATAGTACTGAGACTGCTCTCATTAGAGTTACTAATGATTTGCTGTCATCATCAGATCGTGGTTGTATCTGTCTATTAGTGTTACTGGATCTTAGTGCTGCATTTGACACTATTGATCACAATATTCTTTTAAATAGACTCGAAAATTATGTTGGCATTAGTGGAATTGCATTGTCATGGTTCAAATCATACTTATCTGACCGTTATCAGTTTGTAGTAGTAAACGAAGAGATGTCATATCGATCACAAGTTCAATATGGAGTACCACAAGGCTCAGTACTAGGACCGTTGCTTTTCACTCTGTACATGCTACCCTTGGGAGATATCATTAGGAAGCATGGCGTTAGTTTTCACTCTTACGCTGATGATACTCAGCTCTATATTTCTTCGCGCCCAATTCACAAAATTAACGGAATGCATAGTTGATACAAAAAATTGGATGACCAGTAATTTCCTACTACTAAATAAAGAAAAAACAGAGATTCTAATTTTTGGACCAAAAACTTCTTCACGTAATAACCTAGAATACAGTTTAACACTTGATGGCTGCTCTGTTAAGTCTTCGTCGTCAGTTAGGAACCTGGGTGTGCTCTTTGATACCAATCTTTCATTTGAAGCCCATGTTTCTAGCATCGGTAAAACCGCATTCTTCCATCTTAAAAATATATCTAAACTACGACATATGCTCTCAATGACGAATGCAGAACAGTTAGTTCATGCGTTCATGACCTCAAGACTAGATTACTGTAACTCTCTACTGGGTGGTTGTTCCGCTCGCTTGATAAATAAACTACAGCTCGTACAAAATGCAGCAGCTAGAGTTCTTACTAGAACTAGGAAGTATGACCATATTAGCCCAGTTCTGTCAACACTGCATTGGCTTCCTGTTAAACATCATATAGATTTTAAAATCTTGCTAATTACTTACAAAGCACTAAATGGTTTAGCTCCCCAGTATCTGAGCGAGCTCTTAATACATTATAGTCCTTCACGTCTATTGCGATCTCAGAATTCAGGCCAGCTGATAATACCTAGAATATCAAAATCAACAGCAGGCGGTAGATCCTTCTCCTATTTGGCACCTAAACTCTGGAACAATCTTCCTAGCATCGTTCGGGAAGCAGACACACTCTGTCAGTTTAAATCTAGATTAAAAACGCATCTCTTTAACCTGGCATACACATAACACGTTATCAATTTATATTTTCAAATCCGTTAAAGGATTATTAGGCTGCATAAATTAGGTCAGCTGGAACCGAGAACACTTCCTATAACACCAGATGTACTCGTTACATCAGAAGAAGAATGGCATCTACGCTAATATTAGTCTCTCTGTTTACGATCCTCAACTGGATTGAACTGGGATAAATACTTTGAATGTTGCGATCCTATCGGACTTATGATAGCTACCTGAATCGTAACAAAGCACTGTTCGCCAGAGGAGAACTGGCCCCCCAACTAAGCCTGGTTTCTCCCAAGGTTTTTTTTTTTCTCCATTTTAACACCTATTTGCCACCTGTTTGCCACCTGATGTCACCTGTTGGAGTTTGGGTTCCTTGCTGCTGTCGCCTTTGGCTTGCTTAGTTGGGGACACTTGATATTTGGTATTCAACAGTGCTATGTATCAGCTTGCATTGACACCATTTTCTTTAAGAGCTGCTGTGCAGCCAAAATTATATACCAGTTATCACTGTAAAGCTGCTTTGACACAATCTGCATTGTAAAAAGCGCTATATAAATAAAGGTGACTTGACTTGACTTGACTTGACATATATTTTGCGATGGAACTTACTGAACATAAAACAATGCTGTGTTCTGGGCTAAATGCACATGTATGATGGTATTTTTACCAGCTGAGAACTTGTGAAGAGTTTATAAAATGTGTAAAGGAGTCAAAACAGCGTGAGGAATTCCTCCGTCACACAAACGAAGATCTGCTGCAAGGAGACAGTATTTCCGATGCCTGTACTGAACTGTAATAAACTTCATCATGACTATGACAAGAAGAACCAGCATTCTGCATTTTAGGGTCACATCTTGTGATATCATGTCCTGTTTTTGGTTTGTATAGATGTCTTTGGTTTGGTTCGACTGAAATATGAACGCAACAGACCAGATGTAATTTGGAAGTGGACTGAGTCCCGACCTTTCAACAATCTCGGTCTGCTTGTTTGGTGTGCACCAGGGTTTGGATGGCAACGCTCACAACACTAACTGAAATTAATCACACTAACAGAGCAATCACACCAGAGTTCGTTTTAACTAAACCAAACCTGCCAAGTGTGAACACACCCTTAGCTTTTTACATATATATATATATATATATATATATATATAACAGTTGCCACTACTACTCTCAAAAAATGTTTTGATACATCACACATGTCTGGTGCAGGACAGGTTAGTTCACAAATCACTTAAGAGTTTGGGTTCGTCCAAATATTTAACAGGTTTTCTGCAGGTCCTTGAGGGCAGATTTACAACTTAGTGTAAGAGCGCAATCCCGTAAAAGTTTTGCGCATGATCTACTGATGATGAGCAAATTAATGAACACAGCCACAGCCGGATCATTTCCATAATGACCAAACGCAATCTACCAAGAGCAAGGCAAATTAGCATCTGGTTTTGAGCATTAAATAATGGCGCAAATACCAGTAAATTAACTAGACTTTAATATTTTAGGACTTTAGTACTTTAGTCTTGCATGATTCATTTGAATACTCTCCTCCCATAAATTTTGCATCAGAAAGGGAAACTCCTACAAATGCAACAAAGTCAGCCGCAAAAACAACCCTGTCAATACGTCTTCAGCGCTAATTTTTCACTGCGTGCCTTTAATAAATCCTGACAGTAGTTTTTTAACAACACGGTCTCACTCCTCTTCGTCACGTATCGACGTTTGGTCATTGCCCCCTGGCGTCGACATCCGAGGCAAAAGGTACCCCTTTTGCGTCGCTTTTCAACGTAGATGGCTGTCCGATACACTTCAATGTAAATCCCTCATCTTCGGATTCTGACGCAGGGGGGTCAACCAACGAATCTCTCGCATGTGCTGGAAAGTTTCGGTTTTCCTGGGCATAATGACAAATAACTTGGCTAGATGCAGGCATTATCTTGCGATAAAAAATACAACAGGTTTTAGGCTATAGAGGATAGACTTTTTTTTAACGGATCAGACCCTCAACGTTGGATTTTGACGCATGCAGGGGGTCAAAATAGATTTGCGCTCTTTATAAAAAAAAGTGATTTGCCCGGTATATTTGTTAATGTATATTTGTGTGTATAAATAGTTCGACCGGACCTAACTGTTGTATAAAATGATAATAATAATAATAATAATATTAAAGTCGGCATGAAATCAAAATTGACCCTATTTACTTTCTTAGTGCATATTACTAGTCTTGTGGTGAAAAAAAAAATTGTTTGTCGTGGTAATCTTTAATCGGTTGTGATATTCAATATTCCATTTCACTTGGAAATACGTCACAACGCTGGAGAAAAGTCTGCAACTTCCGGTTCACGGGGACTTTAATAATAATAATTGTTCTTGCATCTGTACCCTGTAGTAGTTGGCCAATCAACTACTTCAGCAGTAAAACATCATTGCATGCGACGATCCCAAGTACCATTGCGTTTTTCGATTTCCATACGTAAGTATTGCACTCAGTCTAGAATTAGACATATTAGATATTTGCTTATCAAAAACAATCAGCTCATGCCATAAAGTTGTTGCCAGTTGTTGTGTTTGGTATTATTTTAGCGCACTGTTAGCGATGTCATGGTATTGAGATGGGTGTTTCCCATACATTAACTAGACTGTGGCGGCCCCGCCAGCCCGCCACATTCTAATTTGTCCCGCCACAGTCTCAAAATAGGCCTGTCGCGATATTTAAATAACCGATTGATAATTGTGTTCTTTTATACGGCAAAAATGGTAGTCATAGAGGTTTTGCACTGGCACAAGCTTAGTAAATTTGGCCCCTAAAGTCTTAAATTCAGTTTGATCAAATTTAGACCAAAATGGTATAACAGAAGTCTTAATTGTTTTAAGAGGTCTTGAAATAGGCGGAAATGAAAAAACAGGAATCATGACTATTTAACTTCAAAAGGCTATGATTTTATTAAACATGAGTATTGTCCATAAGTCATTAGTCATTATTAGACTAGTCAATAAGTCTATGATCTTACACTGTTGATGAATTATGGCAATGTTTCCTTCACGGTTGTAATATTGTAATATGGTTTAGATGGTTGTAAATGTGCCTATTTTGTCTCCCTAATCTTGAAAGAGCAGCTGGAAGTAGAGAAGAGTCCCAGTGAATTTTAGGCTTGTTTATAATTAAAATGAAAAGAATTAAACCTTTTCTGGATTTTACTGTATTTCTATATATTTACACAAACCGTAACTGGCATTTCACTCACTGTAAAAGTGCGACTTCTCTCTGGGCCGCCCGTCATAGGAAAGACTAAGAACATAATTAAAAGGGTGGTTGATTATGATTTCACTTTTTAAACTTTAGTTAGTGTGTAATGTTGCTGTTTGATCATAAACAACATCTGCAAAGTTACAACGCTCAAAGTTCAATGCAAAGGGACATATTTTCTTTTGCAGAATTCTCTGTTTAAGGACTATAAAAAACAAGCTTCTTCCCAGGTTATTGACATCACAAACCCTAAAATTTACACTGATAAAAATGAATCATTAAGGCTATAAGTGTAATATTAAAAAAAAATATATATATATATATTTTTTTTTTTTTTTACAAACAAGTCTTTGTTAATTTACTTGAGTGGCTCACTTAATTTGGATTTGTAACAAAAACGTACTCGGTTACGAACGTAACCTCGGTTCCCTGAGATATGGAACGAGTACTGCGTATGGGGAAAGGTCTCCTTTTCCTCGGTGCTGAAGCCTTTTTCAATAGCGCGGTGTAACTGCACGGTCATTGGTTCAAACTAGAAAACTTTTTGAACCAATGACGGCGCCGCGTAGCTGCGCGAGCCTATGGCGATGCAGCACACCAAGCCCGCCAAAATGGGCGGGGCGACTGGCTATATAAGCGGGCATTTCATCATAGGATTTCAGGTCATTCGACTGAAGCGGCGACACTGAAGCCGCAGCCTCAGACACCGCAGACTTATCTTAGACACCGGAGGGATCTCAATGCCCTTACTGGGCAGAGTAATTCCAACTCTCGCTCGTCCGACGAGGGAGGCAGCACTGAGAGGGATATGAGCTGTGCTCTGAACGGGGTCGAGAGCACTTTAGGGACGTAGCCATGCCTGGGCTTTAAAATGACCTTCGAGTCGTTGGGCCCAAACTCAAGGCATGCAGGGCTCACGGAGAGGGCCTGCAGGTCGCCAACACGTTTGACCGATGCTAGTGCAAGTAGCAGAGCGTTAAGGGCCGAAGGTCAGCTGATCGCAGCGGCTCAAAGGGGGGCCCTTTGAGTGCTCTGAGGACCGTGGAAAGGTCCCAAGTGGGAATAGTGAGAAGACGTGGGGGATTCAACCGGGGGGTTCAACCACCACCCACTGATTGGCCAGCAATAGGAGCGTCAAATTCTGCAATGGCTGCTACGTACACCTTGAGCGTGGAAGGGGTGAGGCCCTTGTCCAAACGCTCCTGGAGGAATGACAGTATCAGAGATACGTCACACTCAACAGGGTCTTTGTTTCATGCCGAGCACTAGTCAACGAAGACCGACCACTTCTGGGCGTAGAGGCGTCTCATAGATGGGGCTCTCGCCTGAGAAATGGTATTTAGCACGTCCCCGGGGAGGTTTAAAGGCTCCCATCAAGGGACCATAGGTGTAGAGCCCAGAGTTCTGGCTGTGGATGCCAGATTGTCCTGTTCGCCTGAGAGAGGAGGTCCCATCTCAGCGGGATTGGCCATGGGGCATTCGTGGAAAGCCTGAATAGCTGCAAGGACCAAACTTGGCTCCGCCAGAGTGGGGCCACCAGGAGGACTCTGTGCTTGTCTTCCCTGACTCGTCTGATGACCTGGGGGATCAGAGCGATCCGGGGAAAAGCGTAAAGAAGGAGGCTGGGCCAGTTATGGGCCAGCGCATCAGTGTCCTTCAAAAAATAGGTTGGGCAATGAGAGTTGTCTTCTGAGGCGAAGAGGTCGACCTCTGCCTTCCCGAAGATCTCCCAGATTCTGAGAACCGTCTGGGGGTGGAGCATCCACTCGTCTGAGGGGACATTGCTCCGAGATAGCATATCTGCTCCCAGATTCGTTCTGCCCAGTATGTGAGTCACTTTGAGCGACCGCAGCCTGGGTAATGCCCATTCCAAGAGGCGCTTTGCCAGTGCATAGAGGCGGCTGGATGAAAGGCCACCCTGGTGATTTATGTAGGAAGGAGTGAAGGGCTCGACTCACTGCCAGCATCTCGAGGCAGTTGATGTGGAGATGGCTCTCCTCGTGAGACCACGAGCCGAAGGCTGGTCTGCCCTTGCACAGAGCGCCCCAAACCCAGTAGGACGCATCTGTCGAGAGCACCGTCCTTCTGGAAACCGCCTCTAGGGGCACTCCACGACTGAACCAAACCGGGTTCGTCCAAGGTTTCAGGGCTGCTAAGCAGGCTCGATTGACCTTGACGCGAAGGTGGCCGTGCCGCCAAGCGTGAGGTGGGACCCAGCCAGTATTGCAGAGGCCGCATCCGCAGAAGGCCGAGCTGCAAAACCGGGGAGGCGGAAGCCATCAGCCCTAGCATCCTCTGGAAAAACTTCAGAGGGAAACAGGCTTTGTTCCTGACGGAAGCCGTGAGCTGCTGAATTGCCAGGGCGCGCTCTGGTGAGACTAAAGCCGTCATACGGACTGAGTTGAAAACTGCACCCAGGAACGTAATACGTTGGCTGGGGAGCAGTGAGCTCTTGGCAAAGTGGCTTAGGAGCACGGTTCTGTGATGGTCTAGCTCGGTTCGCGACTGGGCCAAAATGAGCCGGTCGTCGAGGTAATTCAGACCCCGGATTCCCATCTGTCTCAGAGGGGAAAGCGCCGCATTCATGCACTTTGTAAAAGCGTGAGGAGCTAGAGACAGCCCGAACTGCAGTGAGTGGCCTTGATTTATTATCCCCAACACCCACTTTGACATCCCCGGGATGGCCTGCAAGGCCTCGGCCCCCGTCACAAGGGGTTGAATAACGTCGGATGACAGACCACTGTGTAGGGGCCTGTGCGTTGATGAGTGTGGAAGAGGAAGTTTGCTCGTTTTTTGAAAGTGTGAATTTTTTATAGTGTTCGCCATAACAATGGCGTTTTGCGTGGGCGCAACAGCAGTGGACCCAGGTCGCAGAACAAACACTTTGTCCCCAACACCCGGAACTGAACAGGGTGGCGGGGGAAGTAAACATGCAAGCTTTCAGGGTGGTCCGGCCGCGGCGGGACTTAGCCCCTTCCTCTTCTTTCGGACTTCGGAGGCGTCAGGTCCAGCACAATCCTTGGCCGGGGGCCCTGGCATCTCGGGAAGGTAGAGCACTTGGCGGGACGGGCTCGCTGGCGCTGCTCCTTAGGGGGCGCTGCCTGGGAGGTAGAAGGGCCGGCTTGCTCTGATGCTGAGTCGGCGCAGTCCTGGGGCGACTCGAGGCAGAGGCTGAGCTGGAGCGCTTGGGCAGGAAGTGTCGCATGGCCTGGGACGACTTCTGTGCTGCAGTGAAGAGTTCTGTAAACCCTTCTACTGCTGGCCCGAAAAGACCGGCTGGAGAGACTGGGGTGTCGAGAAAGGCCATTTTGTCTATCTCCTTGATCTCTGTCAAACTGAGCCAGAGTTGGCGCTCTAGCACGACCAGGTTGGCCATGGAATGTCCAATGGCCTGGGCTGTGGCGCGCAGGGCTAAATCTGTGGCGCTGCGGAGGTCGCGAAAGGCAGGTGCGTCAATTCCATACTTGTCCAGGGAACGGAGGAGCTTGGCTTGGAACACCTGGAGAATGGCCATGGTGTGTAGCGCAGAGGCAGCTTGACCCGCAGAAGAATAAGCTCTGCCAGCCATGGCGGAGGTAGTTCTGCAGGGCTTAGAAGGAAGGGCTCTTTTGTTCTTCCACCCCACGGCCGCGGGGGGGCCGAGGTGAGCGGCCACGGCCTCGTCCAGGGGCGGCATGTGCTCATAGCCCTTCTCCTGAGAGCCATCAACTGAAGTGAGAGCTGCAGAAGAGGAAGTGTGTAAGCGGGCCGAGTAGGGAGCGCGCCACGACTTGGTCAGCTCATCGTGAACTTCAGGGAAGAACGGCACAGAGCGCTGGCGGGGGGCCCGGCGACGTCCTGGCAGGAACCACTCGTCCAGTCTGCTGCGCGTTGGCTCTTCAGGTGGAGCCCACTCGAGATCGAGTTCCTCGACGGCTTTAGAGAGAATGCGGAATAACTCAGCGTCCATCCCAGCTCTAGCGTCGATGGGCTCGAGTGACGGCAGGTGGGCGGGGTCTTCAGAATCGCCGGCCCATTCCTCCGTTTCAGAAGCCGCCAGTGACATGGAGTCATCAAGCGGCTCGTCCTCTGATCCACCGAAAGAGACAAGGTCGCTCGCTTCGGCCGAGGGACGCTGCTCAGGGCGGGAGAACAAGACGGGGGACGGCTCTCTCGTGGGAGAGGGTGAGGCACGCGGGAGCTGAGCCGGCGTGAGCTCACACAACTCCGGGCGCTGAGCCCCTCTGCCCCGCTGTCTCTTCTGTGATCTCAGCTGGTCCGCTGCATTGCCTTTTCAATGGCAGGAGAGCTCGTTCCAGCAGGCGAAGGCGTTAAGCTCGAAGTTCCAGCGAAGAGAAGTGTTGTCGTCGCTGAAGGAGAGAGATCTGAAATCCTATGGTGAAATGCCCGCATATATAGCCAGTCGCCCCGCCCATGTTGGCGGGCTTGGCGCGCTGCATCGCCAAAGGCTCGCGCAGCTATGCCGCGCTGTCATTGGTTCAAAATTTTTCCAGTTTGAACTAATGGCCGTGCAGTTACACTGCCCTATTGGAAAAGGCTTCAGCACTGAGGAAAAGGAGACCTTTCCCCATAGGCAGTACGAGTGAAGTATCGAAAGGGAACATATTTTGTATAATTAAACACTCAAAAAAATTAAAGGAGCACTTTGAAAACAGATCAGATCTCAATGGGGAAAAATATCATGCTGGATATCTATGCTGATATGGACTGGGACTGGTTGAAAATTATCAACCTACAGATGACTGAATTCAAAGACACCCCGAAAATCAAAGTGAAAACATGATGCAGCAGGATAGTCCATTTTGCTGAAATTTCATTGGTACTCAATGGTACTCAGTAGTTTGTATGGCCCCCACGTGCTTGTATGCATGCCTGACAACGTCAAGGCATGCTCCTAATGAGACAACGGATAGTGTCCTTTTCCTCCCAGATCTGGATCAGGGCATCACTGAGCTCCTGGACAGTCTGAGGTGCAACCAGGTGGCGTCGGATGGACCGAAATATAACGTCCCATTCAATGGTATCAATTCCTTTATCCTCCAGGAACTGCCTGCATACTCTCGCCACATGAGGCCGGACATTGTTGTGCACCAGGAGGAACCCAGGACCCACTGCACCAGCATAGGGTCTGACAATGGGTCCAAGGATTTCATCCCAATACCTAATGGCAGTCAGGGTCCCATTGTCTAGAGCCAGGTCTGTGCATCCCTCCATGGATATGCCTTCTCAGACCATCACTGACCCACCACCAAGCTGATCATGCTGAACAATGTTACAGGCAGCATAACGTTCTCCATGGCTTCTCCAGACCCTTTCACGTCTGTCACATGGCCGGGCAGTGAGCACGGGGCCCACCTGTGGACCTCGGGCCCTCAGGCCACCCTCATGAAGTCTTTTTATGATTGTTTGGTCAGAGACATTCACACCAGTGGCCTGCTGAAGGTCATTTTGTAGGGCTCTGGCAGTGCTCATTCTGTTCCTCCTTCCACAAAGGAGCAGATACCAGTCCTGCTGATGGGTTATGGGACCTTATATGGCCCTGTCCAGCTCTCCTAGAGTAACTGCCTGTCTCCTGGAATTTCCACCATGCTCTTGAGACTGTGTTGGGAGACACAGCAAACCTTCTGGCAATGGCACGTATTGATGTGCCATCCTGGAGGAGTTGGACTGCCTGTGCAACCTCTGTAGGGTCCAGATATCACCTCATGCTACCAGTAGTGACACTGACCCTAGCCAAATGCAAAACTAGTGAAAACAGTCAGAAAAGATGAGTAGGGAAAATAATGTCAGTGGCCTCCACCTGTAAAACCATTCCTGTTTTGGGGGTCGTCTCATTGTTGCCCATCTAGTGCACCTGTTGTTAACTTCATTAACACCAAAGCAGATGAAACTGATTAACAACGCTCTCTGCTACTTAACTGACCAGATCAATATCCTAGGAGTTTAACTGACTTGATGCTGTTCTCTGATTAAAAAGTGTTCCTTTAATATTTTTGAGCAGTGTATATTGCACATCTTATCCTGATTAATCTAGTCAAGACTTTGTAAATGTGCATTTCCAACATACTATTTAAGTAACATTTACTTAAAATATTTACTGTTGGATTTGGCTGATGCAATGAACCCTTTTCACATGTTATTTTTTATATTGCAACAGAAATCTAGCAATTTTTCTTAAATTTCATATTTTAGTGTAATTTTATATATTTATATATTTTATATATTTTATAACAGCGTTGTCTACAACAGGCATGACCTTTGCTGTTTCACGCCGCACCACAACAGCTTGAAGCGGTCTACACTGGACGCATCAAAGCGAACTTTACAAATCCATTAGTTCTGCTGCTGGAAGCTTGGCAACCGTGTGGATTACCTCAGGTATACAGGGCATCCATTTACTGCCTCATCGCGCTGCACCACATCTAGTATAGTTCACTGATTGTAATGGTTTCTTGCTTTTGACGCATGGTGACGTGCTGCTCACATCTTGCTGTAATCTTGTCTTTATTTATTTCCTTGTTTGAAAGTCCTAGATTTTTTTTAGTTTTGCTGCTGAAATGGAAGCACTCAAAACAAGGATGTTTGCTGCTTGTTCAATATTATATTTAAATTAACATTAACTTAATTTTATTGTGTATAATCTATTTACTGGGGGTAAGAAGATTTAGTTCCCAGAATGCTTTGCATGGATTTAATTGGAAGAGAAAGTATTGAATTTGTTTATCTTTATGTGTTTTTAAGTGAGATAAGTATGCAGAAGGCTTGTTATAATTGTTTATTAAGGTGGGATTCTTTTTTTTTTTTTTTTTTTTTTTTTTTTCATGTTGGGAGTTTTGGGAGTTACCCATGGTAGTCGCCCACGGACCGTTGGCTGAATGTCTGATACATATGGCACACTTAACTGGAAACACTGGATTTTCAAAGTCGTCATCTGGTTGGTTGAATTCTACAGGATGTCCGGGAGACATGTTCTTTAACGGTCCGCCTGGAAACAAATGCAGTGACACCAAACACCCCTGTGGAAGAAGAACGCCATCATGTTTACAACTGTGACAATGAGCGCTTACCGGGATCGACTAAACGCTGGATTTTCAAAAGTATGTGAAGTTCGCGGCTCCACTGTTGCAGTAAACTTGCATAACGTTCTTAAATTAATAATTTATTAGATGCACGCTGGTCTGTTATTGTAGGGACATCGACTTTACATTTTCATGCCCCTAAACATGACACAAAACAAAACAAACTGTGATTAGTTGCGTTACATGTCAGTCAAATGTCCTCTTGGGCGGTCCTTGGTCAATGAAAGCTGCATAGAGTCTAGACCCAGTGTTGCCAGACGTATGATAATTATCGTATTTGTACGATAATTTTGACCTCTGTACGATGTACGATCAATAATGAAAAAAATCCCATAATGTACGATCATTTCAGAATTTTGTGACACTTCAAATGATGGTCGTTGTAAGGGCTTCTATATTCATTGTTCTAGCTGTGATCCTAGCATTGATCCTCTACGACATAATTGTAAGGAGAACGTGAACATTGTTAGTCATGTCTTCCATCTCATCTCATGTTATGTCTTCTCGGCCAATCATCGTGGAGAATGACTCTCTCTCACGAGCAAAAGTTAACATTCCTGCCGCAGTGCTTTTAGGTCAGTTGTTTCCCACTAAGGTACGCCTAGTTATTTATCTATTGTGGTAATTTGCAGGTCATGTCAAAAAGTTATTGGTGTAGAAATCTGTATTCTGTACTTTTAACTTGTCAAGTCACCTTTATTTATATAGCGCTTTCTATAATGCAGATTGTGCCAAAGTAGCTTTACAAAGACAGAGGGAACATAATTTTGGCTGTGCAGCAGCTAAAATAGTGTCATTGTCCAGCTTAAGTAAGTTCAGTGTTCATTCATTCCATTGTAAAAATCATCAGTTATTAATTTAGTTATTTATCTATACTAAAAACTTGTGTACGATAATTTTCTTCCATATACGATACTTTTGAAATTCTGGTACGATACTTGGACATTTCCAATCTGGCAACACTGGTCCAGACCTTCTGCCATCAGTCTGAAGGTCTGGCTATGTGAGAATACCGTCGTGGTGACGAGTAGAGCCTGACGTTAGGATGACGACAGTAGCACAGTGCATTATATGAAATGCTTTACTCAATGAGCAACTGTTAATAGCAGTATTGTTAAATTACATTAAAATGTGTTCACTGGAATTATTATAAATATATTGGTGTTGACTCTGCTGAATTATGTTTCTGCTACTAAGCATTTGAGTTGTTTTTTATGAGGAAAACTGACTTAAAATTACTTAAAGGATTAGTCCACTTTCAAATGAAATTTTCCTGATAATTTACTCACCCCGCATGTCAACCAAGATGTTCATGTCTTTCTTTCTTCAGTCGAAAAGAAATTAAGGTTTTTGATGAAAACATTCCAGGATTATTCTCCTTATAGTGGACTTCAGTGGTCTCCAAACGGTTGAAGGTCAAAATTAGTTTTAGTGCAGCTTCAAAGGGCTTTAAACGATACCAGATGAGGAATAAGGGTCTTATCTAGCGAAATGATCGATCATTTTCTTAAAAAAACACAACTGTATATGCTTTATAAACACAAATGATCGCCTTGCAAGAGCTTCCACCATTCCGCTTTCCGTATTCTTCAAAAAGCTTACGCTGTATGTCCTATGCCTTCCCTATTCTACTTACGGAAAAAACGGAACTGGCGCTGCGTTCGTTCCGTAAGTTGAATAGGGAAGGCATAGGACATACAGCTTTTTGAAGAATACGGAAAGCGGAAGCACTTGCAAGGCAATCATTTGTGTTTATAAAGCATATACATTTGTATTTTTTTTAGAAAATGACAGATTGTTTCGCTAGATAAGACCATTATTCTTCGTCTGGTATCGTTTAAAGCCCTTTGAAGCTGCACTGAAACTGTAATTTTGACCTTCAACCGTTTAGAGACCATTGCAGTCCACTATAAGGAGAATAATCCTGGAATGTTTTCATCAAAAACCTTAATTTCTTTTCGACTGAAGAAAGAAAGACATGAACATCTTGGATGACATGGGGGTGAGTAAATTATCAGAAAATTTTCATTCAGAAGTGAACTAATCCTTTAAAAGGCTATTTGGTCAAACACAAATTAGATGAGTTCAAAATACTTAGAAGTCTGATGCAAATAGTTGCCTCTTTTTTTTTTTTTTTTTTTTTTTTTTGTGTAAAACCAGGGCAATATTTTTTTACACTTTACATAAACACACAACAAAGGGACTGAAAAAAAGCAAGTAAAGGTAATTAGTAAAGGTAATTTTGGCATGTTAAAATATTCTGTATAATTATTCACACTAGTGTGCTTTACTTTTTAACTTTAAGTTTGTTTTGAAATGCTTTTATTTTGTACAAAATGGTACAAAGTCACACTTGTGGTGTTCCAGGTCAAAAATGACCGGCCTACTCAAAATTGCTTATAAACCTCTTTGTATGCTATATTATTACCAATGTTTGTCAACTTGATTTCTTTCAGTTAGCACAGGTTTTGTATTTCTTTTTGGATCTAAATGATTGTAAGCCTCTTTTCATAGAGATTAATCTCATCCTATTCTGAACTGCACCCAAAATCTATTCATCCATCCAATATTACCACACACGGTAGGTTTTAATCCACTGCGATTAAGATTAACTAACACAACCAGAGGGTTAAGTACTGTTTAAAAAACATCATAATAGCTGATCCGATACTGTGACAGCTGTGTAATATTCAGAGTTCTCCTTATTGTCCTTTAGTTGCAGATGCTTCAATCATCATCTGACAGGTCAGTTGGAAGATATTTTATATATTTAACAAAAAAAAAAAAAAAATAACACTGTATAGAGCAATACTCTAATGGAATCAGTGGGCTAAAGTCAGTCACACCTCGACTTTCTTCCAAATAACGCACATTTCATTCATAATATTATAAATACAGGCCTATAGTTCCTGCACATTTGTTTTTCTGAATTGTGTGAATGGGAAATCTGTTGATTGTTGAGTGCCAAATAAACACAGAGATGGACAGGAAAAGGTCAAAGCCATCAGGTGCCCAATTTAGAAAAAAAAGAAAAGAAGAAGAGGAGAAACGAGCAAAAGATAAAGGTATGCGACTATGTTCTCTCTGTATGATTAATACAGTATCCATGTCATGAATGAAGGGCTAATGTTAATTGGTGGGTATAACTTTTGAGTTTGTTAGCCTTTTTTGCTATGATGCTTGCTATGCTTATACAACAATAATTCGGTTTTAACTCAACAAACAGAGATCTAATTTCACCATAATATTGTGCTTTGCAACAAAACTGTTACAAGTTCAGTTATTATTTATTTCCATCATTTGGGTTAACGTTAGGCCCTGTGATTAGCCAACGGAATTTTCAGATCTGTGTAATTATAATTTAAATCTGACTACTTTTGAAATTGTATTTCATAAACCAACATCTCAGACGTTATGTCAAAACGTTATGGGGTTTCAAATCAAAAAATGACTTTCTGTTACAGAACAGGGCATTGATTTCATACATGTCCACTGTAGAAGACATCAGGACTTAAAGCATGTTTATCAGGCATTTTGGGAGACACAAGAAGTGAATATGGAAATAAATTATACATCAATATTCCTATGAAGATATATTAGATATTATTAAAATGTTGCCAATTATTACTCAAATTATTACAGTTCTTTTTTCAATAAATGTTGCTCCAAGAACACATTATTATGCAAATTAGATACGAAGGGGGTCTCACCCAGGGTGTAATTCAATGTTGAACCGCCACTGAGCGCAGACTATTAAAATTAATCAGAAGTCGACTCAAATGCTCCTGTCTACAGTAACAACCCTTCCCTGATAGCACACGTACATCTCGGAGACGTCTATTTGACGTCTGTGTTTACATCTGGAAGACGTATTTTTTAGGGTGTTTGCTTATCTGCAATACGTCTATAGGACGTTTCCTGTCTGATGTCAAATAGACGTTTAGAAGATGTCTTTAAGATGTTTATGATTTAGAATGTATGTAAAACTGACATCTTAATGATGTCTATCAGATGTTTGTAAACAGCAGATGCTTTCCAGATGAAGTGATCTTTAACAGACATCTTGCAGACATACATGTGCTATCTGGGTTAGATCACATCCTTTGTAAATATATACAGTAAACTCGATCCCCATTAATGTGTAGATTTCTCATGATGTAGCAACAGTCACTTATGAGCTCAAATCCATGCTTTAACAAAAAAGTACACAATTTGGAAATTAATATTTGAGGGCTAAAAATCGAGGTTTCATATGCGTGTGAAACTACACCGTCATTTTTGCAAAACAACAGATTGCTTAACTACGAAATCTAGCTTTGAATGAAATATGGATCGAATTAGTCATAAAGCTTTGTAAATCCACCGATTTCCAAACTCAGTCTTTCGAAACTTTTATTTAGTTTGCAACAGATTCTACAAACAGAAGAAGCTCTTTAACGAGAAAATGGGTGGCTCTTAAAAGAGCCTTTGAGTTGTTGGGAGTCTCGGTTGAATCTTTACTTGGAGCTGGTGTACTTGGTCACTGCCTTAGTGCCCTCGGACACGGCGTGTTTGGCCAGTTCACCGGGCAGCAGCAGACGCACGGCGGTCTGGATCTCTCTAGAAGTGATGGTGGAGCGCTTGTTGTAGTGAGCGAGACGAGACGACTCACCGGCGATGCGCTCGAAGATGTCGTTAACGAAAGAGTTCATGATGCCCATCGCCTTGGAAGAGATGCCGGTGTCAGGATGGACCTGCTTCAAGACTTTATAAACGTAGATAGCGTAACTCTCCTTCCTGGACCTCTTGCGCTTCTTTCCTCCTTTACCAGCGGTCTTCGTAACGGCCTTCTTGGAGCCCTTCTTAGGCGCGGACTTTGCTGGTTCAGGCATAATGCTACTTGGACGCAAACTTCACAATTCAATGTGAACGTAGGATCGACACAGAGGAATTTATTTACTGCCCTATGCTAATTTTCAAAGAGATACGGGAACTATCTGATTGCCTCTTTTAATAGGCCAAACCCATAAACTCGTATTTCATTGGACAACTCAAAGCATCACGAGCAGAATAAGGGCCAATCACATGCGCCGCCGCCAACCGCTCAATGTTTGAACTACACTCTGACCGTTTCCTTTGTTTCGTTTCCCGCTCTTTGTATTATTAGTTTGATAAAATAACCGGTTCTAGACAAATATTTGGAACCATCGTGTAAGTTTGAAACCCATTGAGGGAGTTTTGGAAGAAAAAAAAACATTTAAGGTCAAACACCCTTTAAAAGCAGTTTTTGATCTGGACTTTTATTGATTCATGAAACTATTTAATAATTTGCACAACAGGAATAATAAATAAAAAGCCCATTTGTGCAAAACAAATACCAGTTTCATTAATGTTTTCTGCATTTTCAACTCTGCTAACTTTGGTCCCATTCTGATCAAATGTTTTTTTATTATTTTGCAAAACACCTAACTTAAAAATCGTAAAGCGCTAAACATTGTTTAATAAAGAGAAAAGTAACCGTCATGTGCCATATATATTTTGGGTATTATCTATCGATTAAAAAGTACGAAATGGAAATGTACTGGTAGTCCCCATACAATACTTTAAGTCATTTATAAACTCATTGACATTTATGTTCGCTCCTATATAAACAAGGCGGTTTATAAATTAACTTTCATTGACTCTTTATGTGACAGAGTGGGTGGCTCTTAAAAGAGCCGTTGGGTTGGTGTAGTTTTTACGGATTTCAGAAGTTTATCCTCCGAAGCCGTACAGAGTGCGTCCCTGTCGCTTCAGCGCGTAAACAACATCCATAGCAGTCACGGTCTTTCTCTTGGCGTGCTCGGTGTAGGTGACGGCATCGCGGATGACGTTCTCCAGAAACACCTTCAACACTCCGCGGGTCTCCTCGTAGATCAGACCAGAGATGCGCTTGACACCGCCACGGCGAGCGAGACGACGGATGGCGGGTTTGGTGATTCCCTGGATGTTATCGCGCAAAACTTTACGGTGACGCTTGGCGCCTCCTTTTCCGAGCCCTTTACCGCCCTTGCCTCTTCCAGACATATCTTACAGAAGTCTATTAAACTCTGACAAAGAATGGTAGTCGAGCGTTACTAGGAGGCCTTTTACATTTGCTTACAGGACCTGACAGAAACCAGCATCGCGTCACAAGGCGCAACACGCCCCTCTCCTTTTTTGGCAGACTGTTTGAAGATAAAAAGAAGTGGATACACCTGGATACAAGGTCACTGGTCAAAAACTGTATACAAATTAGATTTTCACAATTGCTAAAACAAAAAACTCCAATTTATCGAATGAATCAGTCTTTCTGGAAAACCTTAAACAAGTTCAGGCAGTTTGCAAATCTTATGCACTTTTTTTTTTTTGTAAAACTTTAAACACATTCTCACTCACTAAAACACATTTCGCACTGTGATGCACTTGTGTTGGAAAACAGTAAACACAAGTGACAAAATTAAACACAACTATAACAGTTGTCACTGTTTACAGCGGCTCAAAATGGTTCACACTTGTTTCTAATGATGTGATCAAACCAGCTGTGGGAAATATACGCCAGCTCAGAGTGCCAGGTGCATTGAATGATGATAAAGGCAATGGATGGAAACAATGAGGGAGAGGAGAAAGAGGATGAAGGACGAGGAAGAGGATGGTGTGGAGAGTGTTGTCAAGGCTGGATCGGCACACCCATCATTGCCTGTGATGTGGACAAAGCCCTGGACCCAATACAAAGACGTGATGTTGAGGCAGAATGAATCTCTCAACTTAGATTTTGCAGTTGCACAACTTTTTGAGTGTACTGTAACATACTTTTCATTTAGAGTTTTCTTTGACTTGGACTTTTTTCTTCTTCTTCTTCTTCTTCTTCTTTTTTTTTTGGCCTACTGTATTGTTACAGTATGCAAGTACTGAATATACAGACATTCAATACTATGTGAAGTTTATAAACGTAATTTAGGGAGGAAGGAGCCCATCTAATCTTCCAATCAACAGCCAGAGTATATACAGGTGGTGGTCATATAATTAGAATATCATCAAAAAGTTGATTTATTTCACTAATTCCATTCAAAAAGTGAAACTTGTATATTATATTCATTCATTACACACAGACTGATATATTTCAAATGTTTATTTCTTTTACTTTTGATGATTATAACTGACAACTAAGGTAAATCCCAAATTCAGTATCTCAGAAAATTAGAATATTGTGAAAAGGTTCAATATTGAAGACACCTGGTGCCACACTCTAATCAGCTAATTAACTCAAAACACCTGCAAAGGCCTTTAAATGGTCTCTCAGTCTAGTTCTGTAGGCTACACAATCATGGGGAAGACTGCTGACTTGACAGTTGTCCAAAAGACGACCATTGACACCTAGCACAAGGAGGGCAAGACACAAAAGGTCATTGCAAAAGAGGCTGGCTGTTCACGGAGCTCTGTGTCCAAGCACATTAATAGAGAGGCGAAGGGAAGGAAAAGATGTGGTAGAAAAAAGTGTACAAGCAATAGGGATAACCGCACCCTGGAGAGGATTGTGAAACAAAACCCATTCAAAAATGTGGGGGAGATTCACAAAGAGTGGACTGCAGCTGGAGTCAGTGCTTCAAGAACCACTACGCACAGACGTATGCAAGACATGGGTTTCAGCTGTCGCATTCCTTGTGTCAAGCCACTCTTGAACAACAGACAGCGTCAGAAGCGTCTCGCCTGGGCTAAAGACAAAAAGGACTGGACTGCTGCCGAGTGGTCCAAAGTTATGTTCTCTGATGAAAGTAAATTTTGCATTTCCTGTGGAAATCAGGGTCCCAGAGTCTGGAGGAAGAGAGGAGAGGCACACAATCCATGTTGCTTGAGGTCCAGTGTAAAGTTTCCACAGTCAGTGATAGTTTGGGGTGCCATGTCATCTGCTGGTGTTGGTCCACTGTGTTTTCTGAGGTCCAAGGTCAACGCAGCCGTATACCAGGAAGTTTTAGAGCACTTCATGCTTCCTGCTGCTGACCAACTTTATGGAGATGCAGATTTCATTTTCCAACAGGACTTGGCACCTGCACACAGTGCCAAAGCTACCAGTACCTGGTTTAAGGACCATGGTATCCCTGTTCTTAACTGGCCAGCAAACTCGCCTGACCTTACCCACATAGAAAATCTATGGGGTATTGTGAAGAGGAAGATGCGATATGCCAGACCCAACAATGCAGAAGAGCTGAAGGCCACTATCAGAGCAACCTGGGCTCTTATAACATCTGAGCAGTGCCACAGACTGATCGACTCCATGCCACGCCGCATTGCTGCAGTAATTCAGGCAAAAGGAGCCCCAACTAAGTATCGAGTGCTGTACATGCTCATACTTTTCATGTTCATACTTTTCAGTTGGTCAAGATTTCTAAAAATCCTTTCTTTGTATTGGTCTTAAGTAATATTCTAATTTTCTGATATCCTGAATTTGGGATTTTCCTTAGTTGTCAGTTATAATCATCAAAATTAAAAGAAATAAACTTTTGAAATATATCGGTCTGTGTGTAATGAATGAATATAATATACAAGTTTCACTTTTTGAATGGAATTAGTGAAATAAATCAACTTTTTGATGGTATTCTAATTATATGATAGAATATAATTACTGTGTGTGTGTGTATATATATATATATATATAGAAAATCCCATTGTTTTTGCCTTTTCAAGTCTATTTAGGTCTTATTTTTAAAAAACAGAGTGGTGTCCACTACAGAGAACATATCATAACATGAATAAAACAAATATCTCTTTCCATTTTTTCTTATGCTCTAAACAATGTAATGACATGAAAAAAAAAAAAAAAATACTAAACTCACAAAACTTTTTTCTGATAGTCAGGGGGATATTTTATTTTCCCGCCCTTTATTATTACTCAATAGTACTGGTAATTTATGATAAAGAGAAAGACCCAGCAAGTGTTAATGCAACTTTCGACTCCTAATAAGCGTTAAACCGGAAATGGCCTCGTTCGGTGCAAATTTGGTGGCTCTTAAAAGAGCCTTTGGGGTTTGATGTGGCTGATGCAGGTTTAGGCGCGCTCTCCGCGGATACGGCGGGCCAGCTGAATGTCCTTGGGCATGATAGTGACTCTCTTGGCGTGGATGGCGCACAGATTGGTGTCCTCAAACAGACCGACCAAATAAGCCTCGCTGGCCTCCTGCAGGGCCATGACAGCGGAGCTCTGGAAGCGCAGATCCGTCTTGAAGTCCTGAGCGATTTCTCTCACCAGCCGCTGGAAGGGCAGTTTGCGGATCAGCAGCTCGGTGGACTTCTGATAACGGCGGATCTCTCGGAGAGCCACGGTCCCGGGCCTGTAGCGATGGGGCTTCTTGACGCCGCCGGTGGCCGGAGCGCTCTTACGGGCAGCTTTGGTAGCGAGCTGCTTCCTCGGGGCTTTGCCACCGGTGGATTTACGAGCGGTCTGCTTGGTTCTTGCCATTGCTGCAGTTTACTTCTCTCTCGGGTCTGCTTACGCTGGAAATGCTGCTCAGTGTTACACGCCTGCTTTTAAAGCATTGCACGACCGTGAGCTCACAGTGTCGGGAGGGTGCTGAGGCTTGTGATTGGCTGATCTTTGACGTGTGCTTATGACTTCTAGCCAATGACTGCGCGCTCCATCTTTTCAAACAAGCTAAGGGTTTCCCGCTCATTGTTCTGTTAACTACTTTGCTCGTCAAACAGTGTAACACACCCAGAGGCTTTGTACTTGTTGTATTTATTTATGAAATATTCACCTTATCCCTAATTGTTGTGAGGATCTTAGATTTGAACACAATCACGTTATCTGTATGAAAGCACTACAACAAAAAACACACGAGCCCCAAAACGATCTCTATCAAAGTTATGGAATTTTCACGCATTAATAACATTGTTTCTGCTACTATTGTATTTGTAAACGCCTATACGGAGCAATCATACAATAAATGGTTTTGATGTCATTTTCTGATATATATATATATAATTTCTTTTTTTAAAGTCTACCCACTGGGTTATGGTGTTATTAAATTGTAATAGAAAAGCGCTCTCTATCAGATAAAATGGGTGGCTCTTAAAAGAGCCTTTGGGTGTCAATGAGACTGACCAAGTCAGCTTATTTGGATTTGGCGGGTTTCTCGGTCTTCTTGGGCAACAGCACAGCCTGGATGTTGGGCAGCACACCGCCCTGAGCGATGGTCACTCCGCCCAGAAGTTTGTTCAACTCTTCGTCGTTGCGCACCGCCAGCTGCAGATGACGGGGGATGATGCGGGTCTTCTTGTTGTCCCGAGCAGCATTTCCAGCCAACTCCAGGATCTCAGCGGTAAGATACTCGAGCACAGCCGCCAGATAAACAGGAGCACCAGCACCAACGCGCTCGGCGTAGTTGCCTTTACGGAGAAGCCTGTGAACACGGCCGACGGGGAACTGCAGTCCTGCCCTGGAGGAGCGAGTCTTAGCCTTAGCTCTGGCTTTGCCTCCGGTTTTGCCTCTGCCGCTCATTTTTCTTGTAGTTATAACAGCTTTCTTCAAACGATGCTGAAAGAATGAACAACTATGTTTCGAGGTACTACTTTTAAGCGAACGTTCTCGTCGCCCATTGGTTGACAGTCAGTTAAGATTTCAAGCCAATCACTGAAATTCCCTCCAACACACATACCTCCAAACCCCACCCCCTTTTAGTGATCGGTTTGGGGTAAAAGCTAGGTAGAGCTGAGTAAAAACACCAGTAAACCTCAATAAAGTAAGGTTAATAATTTATTAAGGTAAATAAATGTTATTAATCTCTGTCGTAGTTTAACATAAGCTTTACTTCATGAAGATTAAGGCCTGGTTTCACAGACAGGGCTTAGACTAAACCAGGATTAGGCCTTAGTTCAATTGGGATATTTAAGTATCTTTTATAAACGTTCACTAGAGAAAAAAGAAAAAGAAAAAACATTACTGATGTGGATGGCGCTGACATATTATAAGAAGAGTCAGTACAAATTAATTTCAGTTAAAACAGCTCCAACATGCATTTTAATCTGACCAGTTTAAGCCTTGTTTCTGAAACCAGCTTTTTATTCACATCCACCTGGAAGAGTAAACGGGGCGCGCCATAATTATTACATTTTTTAAAACCAGTTTTGTACTAAACATTAACACTATCTGGGCTCGTCCACTTGCAGGTGTATATACTTTACTTTTTAAAACTATTAAGTATGAAGCCATGTTAAGTGTTTTCTCACGTTAATCATTGTAGTATGTCCCTCTGCTTTTTGTGATTTAAATACTGCGCCCAGAACACGCATGTTAACACATTTTAAGCTTTTACATGAATTTATTTCCATAATTATTAAAATTGCTGGTCAAATCAGTAACATCGGAGTTTTGCTTTTTTCAGAGTTAGTGGGTGGCTCTTAAAAGAGCCGTTGAAGAGAAACAGTAAAGGGTTTATTTCTTTTTGGGCGCTGCCTTTTTAGGCTTAGCGGCCTTAGGCTTTGCTGCCTTAGGTTTAGCCGCCTTGGCCTTTTTGGGGCTCTTGGTTGCTTTCTTAGCGGCTGCTGGCTTCTTTGCCTTCTTGGGGCTCTTCGTCGCCTTCTTAGCGGCTGTGGCAGCGGGTTTCTTGGTCTTCTTGGGCGATTTCTTCGCGGCGGGCTTCTTTGCCGCTGCGCTCTTTGGCTTCTTGGCAGCAGCGGGTTTCTTGGCCGCGGGCTTCTTCGCTTTAGGAGCAGCTTTCTTGGCCGGCTTCTTCTTCGTCTCGGCTTGCTGCTTGTTGAGCTTAAATGAGCCCGAGGCGCCGGTCCCTTTAACCTGCACCAGAGTGCCTTTAGTCACCAGGCTCTTGATGGCGATCTTGACGCGGGAGTTGTTCTTCTCCACGTCGTAGCCGCTGGCGGCGAGAGCTTTCTTCAGGGCGGCGAGAGACACGCCGCTCCTCTCCTTGGATGCGGACACAGCTTTGACGATGAGCTCACCGACACCTGGACCTGCTTTCTTAGCTTTCGCAGCTGACTTCTTCTTGGGCGCTTTGGCCGGGGCGGCAGCAGCCGGGGCTGGAGCGGTTTCTGCCATCTCTCTCGGATTGGATTTGTAGTCTTTCAAAACACTGTCGTTTCAGTAATGAACAGCGATTGAGCGGCGCTGCGCTCTTAAATAACACATGAGAACCTTATAGACTCAACCCGCCCTTCTTGGTGTCTCTGCGTCTTCACGAGCCCATCACGTTTGTGTTTTCTTCTCTTACATTTGGGACAAAACTGGAGCGGTAAAATAGTTTGGCGCAGTCAAAACAAAGTGAGCATCAAGCAGAGGTTCTGAGCTTTCACTGGAGGCTAAAATACGCGGAGAGGAAATGTTTCTTTTGCCTCCGTCAGACCAAATCCAAGGCGAGCATCAGCCACGGGGAAAAGCCGCGTGTACATTTGATGGATAGTTTTAATTGAAAAGTTGATAAAAGCCTGAACGCGTCCGCTGTGTGTTCAGAAAACAGTCTGAATGCAACTTTAATGAAATCAGCATTAGTGAGGGGCGTGAGGAGGCTTTCATACAGCTGTTGTTTTGGGCAGCTTGAAGCACACGAACATCATCCGGAGGATCCGAGTCTGCCTGTGACTCTCCTGTCTGGCCCTCATCTTCAGCCAGCACATCTGTCCTTATAATAATAATAATAATAATAATAATAATAATAATTATACGTCTCTTCACGCAAGTATTAATATTTTAACTAATGAATAATGAACTAATAAATTAATGTTTTTTCATAAGCTGATGTACACCATATTACTAAATGAAAATGTAAATCGTCCTATTTGTTTCTCCTTATTAAAATTCTCCTTAAAATACAACTTATTTGTATCACTATTTCTTATTTCCCTCCTTCCTTTCACATTTCTGGACAATGTTTGAAACTTTGTGTTGCAACGCTAGCATTTCTTATGTCATTGCCTCCTTAAGATTGTATTCCTTATTTGTAAGTCGCTTCGGATATAATCATCTAATAAAATGAAATGTAAATTATAAAGCACAGGTCTTTTTCAGTTTTTTTTTTTTTTTTTTGAGGATATTTTGTGCCTCACAAAGACCAAACATTCACCATCTCTCTTTGACCCTGAACCAAAACTGAGAAAACTTCTTGGCCTAAAACAACATACTCTGAACACTAGCTGAACTTAAATTGATATAATTTTGCTCTCAAAACTGATTGAACAATAGAGTTATTTTATTCATATCTAACAGTATCAGGGTTTCCATCTTTCTTTGGCTGGTTAGAGTGAGAATTTGAGGACACAAGGTTTTAAGGATCCAACAATTAATTTTTAATTTTGTCTTAATAATGCAAATTACCCAATTACTCAAGCCTAATGTTGTACTTGATTCACCTTTCAGAAACTGTCCTTATTAACTTTGCTAATATTAACAGTCAGTCTGATTTCTGACTGACTAGTTCATTAAAAACAACAACATAAAATACATATATTTTTGTATGATCTACATTGTTTGACATAAGGTGCAGTAAATAGGCCAACATGTTATAGTATATAAAAGTGTTGTAGGACACAATATAAGCATGCTGTCCAGCAACAGCCACGACTAACAAATTGGTACTCGGTAAGTTTAACTTTAATATCTGTAAATGATAGTGTAACACTAAGTAAATTCATTTGAAGAAGTGCAGCTGTAGCATATATGAATTTGATTTATAATTAAAATTGGTCCTATACATTAGGTGATTAACTTGCATTAACTTTTGTTAACATGTTACATTTATGCATTTAGCAGACAGCAGATTTCAGTAGAGGAACAGAGGCAATTTGTCACGAAGACAACAATACTCACAGTATAAAATGAAAGCTAGATTAGGAAACCAGCCAGAACGAAGGTGAAATTCAGAGAAGAAAAAGATAATTGTGTTTTGGAGGACATTTTGTGTAGCTGTGATTTGTTAATTCTCTTGAACCTTTATATAACTAACAAAAGAATAAAGGAAAGATTTCCAATGTTTTCACTGATCAAATTAACTGCTATTTTGTAAAGATAAACAAAATTTGATTTTGATGGCTGCAACACACTACAAAACGGTTGGGACAGAGGCAAAATTAAAAAAAAAAAAAAACTAAAAAGCGGGAAAGCTCCGAGCCTGGAATTTGGCCTGAACCCAGAGTACTGAGACAGGAACCAGCTGAGTGAGGTGTGTGGAGAACATAGGCGAGTCGGCTAAGGATATATAGGCCTCCTCTCGTGCTGATAGGTTAGATCATTTGAACATGTTCCTCCTGAATTTTGTTATTAAAACATCATATTGTAGTATTAAGAGGCCAACAACAACAACAACAACTTGTAAATCAACAATATTGTTAATCATGCAGTAGTTGGTCAACTGTTGCCTTTCTACGTTTCACAAATTACTGAGAAGTTATTACAGGTATCATTAAACATGTTTAACGTTGACTAAAAATGACACTACATATGTGCATAAGAATTCAATCAATTATTATTATTAAAAATTCCAGCTTGACACATGGGTGTGGTAGTGTTTTCAGAGGCAGGGACTGGACAGGGCAGAAAGAGTTAAACAGCAAAATCCAAGTCTTCTGAAGAGACACAATAGCTTTATATGATAAACTTGGCAGTTCAAATGTATGTTCATGTGTGACATATGAGAACAGGTAAGCAGACGAAGACAGAATTTTAATTTTTGGATGAACCCTTTAAATTTAGGGAATAGCCATTTTACTGTGTGAGGAAAAAAGTTCGCAGAGCTTTGCAGGGGAACACTTTTGTCGCAAATGTCTGATTTTACCAGTAAAAAGGGGCTACATTATTTTAAGTATATGTAGTCAGTGACAGAGTGTGAGCTAACATAAGAGTGTGTCTAACATAATTCTGTATTCTAAGCTTTAGAATCATGAATATATTTATTCTGGTATCATCACTGACTTGTGCACTGGGGACCAGGACCAACTCAAGCTTATTCAAGTCCACCCCTGAGGTAATACCAAATTTAACATTTTAATCAACAGTGCATTTAACGTTTTACCATATGTCTTAAAAGTAAAAATGATAACTTTATTTTGGCTTCAAGTATAGCGACAGTATTGTATCGTGAGTTCTGCATTTTGAATTGTATTAAATCGGTTTTACAAAATCTGATCACAATGTTCACAGGAGTCACATTTAAGATGCATGTTAATACCAGATGATTTCAGGCCATACATACTCTAGGAGTCTTTAATTCTTTAGGAGAGCCGTCCGTTAGCATTCCAGTTCATCAGCTTGACATACAAATGCACTCTGAAGACGCTCCAACATTTCTCCCAAAAAGGCTTTAATAAAGGCTTGTAAGACATAATGCATTTGCAAATAGCACGCTGAAATCTAGCAGTACTTGCAAATTTTAGTAAAAAGCGTGCATTGTAATTTTATTTTTCATAATTTATTATAAATAATGCAGAATACATCTAAAAGTGCCACTACAACATACATGTAATAAAATCCACCATGACCAAAAACAAACAAACTAGTACGATTAAATAGTTAAGGAAGTAAAGAGAAAAGTGCAATGTAGACTCTTCAAATCCTTCTGAAGAAAGAAGTCAGTTCTAAAGTTGTGGAATCCATTTCAGAGTCGACTGTAGGAGGTGTGGCCACCTTCATGTACCCTACAGTAGTCCTGACCCACCACAGCCCTCTTTTTACACGGCTGACCCAGCCGAGTGACACCGCTGCACAGTGAGCGACCTGAAAAAGAACTTCACCCCAAAAAAATAAATAAAATTAATGCCTATCCATAGCGAGACCAAAGATTTTGATCCAAAATATTGGATTCCTATAAATCCATTCACATTTGCCCTCTCTTTACTCATCTGCAGACATGGTCAATTTTAAGTTTATGTTGACTTTAAGCCTTCAATGAAGGATACCTGTTGCTGGCAAGTGAATGGTTGGGGCTTGAGTTTCGTGAGTAACTCATGGTCTCCAACACTCCTCCTAGGTTCCTCTGAGGAACATTCTCCAGCACTGCCTGCTAACCAGATAATGACTTCAAGAACAGTTTTGCAGTTTTCAAACCAATAAATTATAGCAAAAACACAAACACTGCGCTAGGAAGTGATTGATTTATTCATTCATTCATTCATTCGTGTTCATTTTTAAAATAAACAAAAATGGTCTCAATATACAACTACTTACCCCTGCGATGCTGTGGCGATTCTTGAGTCTGGGGGTTGAATGGTTGGGTGTTCCTGTTAGATGACTGAACTTTGGAGGTCCATGAGACTGAGATGCAATAAATAAATATAAAAATAAATTGCTTAAATAGCAATAAATTGACTAGCTCAAACATTAGTATGATTCATTTAAATACTCTCCTTCCATAAATGTTTACATCTGAAAGGGAAACTCCTAGCTCAGCACTTTTAGTCTTATTGTTTGAATCTCGTTTTCTTGATTTACCTTGAGTACCATGTTTTACCATGCCTAATATCGATCTAGCTTACTGCAGTGTGCAACAAGTAACAAAGTAGCTGCCGAGCGAACGCTCAGAGTAGCATTATAACAACTTTCAATACATAAATGTATCTAATATGATAAAACAGTGCTGCGTTACCCCACATACTCATGACCGGAAGAAGCGGAAGCAGCGACTGTGGCATAATAAAAGCTCCACTGCTCTCGAGACATGTGTCGCACTCGTCTCATTATCCATCGCTCCAGCAGCTTTCGGCGACATCCTGCTTCATACTACAGTAATGTTGATAAATTTTTAATACATTAGCTACGCCTTTGTTTTAAAATAAGTGACCTCTAGTGGCGAAAATTACATATTGTGCCTTTAAATTCAGTTTGATCAAATTTAGGCCAAAATGGTAAAACAAAAGTCTCTGTTTTAAGAGCTCTTAAAATTGGCAGAAATGGGAAAAAAAGCAATCGCGAGTTGCAGAGTTTAGCTCCAACATGCCTCAACACACCTGCCCGGAAGTTTTTAGTATGCCTAATTAGACCTTGATTAGCTGGTTCAGGTGTGTTTAATTGGGGTTGAAGCTGAACTCTGCAGGACAGTGGCCCTCCAGGACCGAGTTTGGAGACCCCTAGTTTAGATGGTTGTAAAAGTGCATATTTTATCTCTCTAATCTTTCTGAATGAGCAGCTGAAAGTAGAGAAGCAGAGACATTTCAAAATAAGAGTTCCAGTGTATTTCAGGCTTGTTTATAATTAAAAAGAAATGAATTAAAACCTTTTTCCGGATATTACTGTATTTTTATATTTAAACAAAGTGTAACTGGCATTTCTCTGGGCTGCCCGTCACAGGAAAGATAGATTTTACTAGTAATTTTAGCACAATAATTCTCTACACACATTTCAATGTGTTTGAGTAAAAAAAAAAAGTGGAGGTAGATGAACATATGCTTATAGGGGTGGGGTCTAAACGAACTAAACGACTGAAAAAAAAAAGTCCTGCATATATCACCAGACAGAAGTCTGTTGTCTCGAACGGAAGGTTTAAATATTAAACCATAAAACAATATACACAAATGAATTGAACACAATAAGATATGCATTAAGAATAATTTTCATTTCATGCAAAGGTTAAACTTGCAGTTGCCCTGTTTTGCAGTTGAATGTGCGCCCCAGCTTGATTAATTAAGCAAAAGATTCTGAGATGCATGATTTATTTTGAGATTGTATGGGTTTGTTCTATATAGACATATGACAATAAGACCTTTTATCTTTATACGTTTAAGACTCGCAAGTCTTAAATTTGATTGTAAAAACCCTGTCTAACCCTAATTATGATTAAACACCATTAATTATCAGACAGTGGCTGTGAAAATATGGAATAAGAAAGACAAGAGGAAAATACCAATCATGAAGCTCTCCACCTCCAAATCGCAGTCTAGGTCATTTCTACAATAAGAACACACACACACACACAAAAACAATTAGCTGTAATATAAAATCGTAATAAATAAAATAGATTTACAACAGCATGTTAAAGGATGAATTGGTTTTGAAGAAAAAGAGATAGCTGTTGCTATAGCTGACATTTTGTTTCATCACTCCCTTCTGCGATCCTAGACTTACAGGACAGGAGTGGACGAGGACGCCGGGCAGCGCTCCGTCAACTGGCTCTCTTTCTCTGGGGTCTTCTCTTCAGTGGGGCCCATAAGGAGAGGAGGAGGAGGGCTGCAGGTCTGGCCCTTCATTTTAGACAATGCCCAAAGCACCTGAAGCATAAACCAGCGACCTGGATCACAAGAACAAGAAGGTCAAGAGGACAATCATGAACAAGTAGGATAAGTGTTGTAAAAATCTTCATGCATTTAAAGTTGAAACATGGAACTTGTTGGGTCTTTGAATTCTTCTTCCTAGTTTAATATGCAATTACAGGTCATTTGTAGATTAATTCACCTCAAAATAACTGTAAATACTTTAAAATGTTTCTCTGATTATTTAAGTATCTAGAGCAGCCCAAAACAGCAACATTAGCTCAACCAATGGCAGATTATTTGTTGTTCGTATGACTTCTGAAGTAGCTAAAAATTTAATATTTGACAAATTAAATGTTTCGACCTCTGAGGTTGGTTAATCAATCAATATTATAGTGGAAATAATCATTTAAGGAGCATAAAGACGCAGAATTTTACAAGTTTTTGACAGGTTTTTAAAATCCATTTTTGCTGAAAACTCTAAAACTAAATGTTAACCGAGAGAAGAAAAAAAAAAAGAAAAAAAAACACCTCACAGGGTTAAAACATGATTCAGGGATAAAGAGAGCATGTAGGTGGATATTCTCCTAATATTAAAAACTTCTATGTCATCCTGGAATGGCTGATTTGGCAACAAGTGTCAACAATCTGGTTCCATCGATTTAAATAACTTCTCCCAACATTGAAACTGGATTTCATATTTTTTTATGTTTTAGCGTCTCTGACCTACACAGCCCCTAAAAGGGACATGGTGGTGGAAATCAGATCATTTTAAACCGGTAAATTCCAGAAAAGTTTTCAGTCCACTGTTTTGATGGATGACAACTGTAATTAAGATAAAGACATCCAGCAGTCGTCCATTAGGCGCACAGTCAGGGTTGCCAGTTCTGTGTAACAAAACTAGCCCAATGGCCAATCACAAATAGCCCAAAGACCATATCCCAAATATCAAAACATGCCATTTCTTTACCTAAAATACATATTTTACTGTCACTATTATGCAAACTGAAAACTATGAGGGGCCGTATGGGCCATAATTATTGAAAAGCCTCTTAAACACTAGTGAAACAAACATTAATCAACCATAGTGAAATTCATTCATATGCATAACTGAAAAGCCTCTTAAACACTAGTGAAATGAAAAACATTGATCATTCTTAATGAAATTTCATATGAATTACTGAAAGAGACTTATAAACAGTAGTGAAAACATTCATCAACCTCAGTGAAATTCATTCATATGTATAACTGAAAAGACTCTTACAAACACTAGTGAAATGAAAAACATTGATCAACCTTATGTGAAATTAATTTATATGCATTACTGAAAAAGCCTGAAAACATTCAAACAAGGGACATTTTCACCCACATGCCTGGATTTTAAGAGTTCCTAAAATGGGTCTGATATACCTATAATAGCAGTTCTGTATGTAAAATTATACATTTCATTCTATCTACATGGACAGATTGAGTATGATTTTACCCCCTTATTTCTTCTGTCTGAATACCCAATGAGTCACAAAAATGGGTCTGATACACCTATAAAAGAGTCACTAAAATGGGTCTGATACACCTATAAAACCAGTACTGTATGTAAAGTGAAACATTTATTTCCATCAACATGGACAGATTGAGTATTTAGGGGGGTATTATTTTGGCAGGCCCATTTTGACCCACCTGCCAGGATTTTACCCCACTTATTTCTTCTGTCTGAATACCCAAAGAGTCACAAAAATGGGTCTGATACACCTATAAAAGCAGTACTGTATGTAAAGTGAGACATTTAATTTTATCTGCATGGACAGATTGAGTATATAGGGGAGTATTATTTTGGCAGGCCCATTTTGACCCACCTGACTGGATCCGGGTCTGTAATTATTTAACGTAACATGCTAAATGTGGTTCAATTTTCCCTTATATAACCAGTCTGTCTGTGATCATGGGCATGATTGCATGTATAAAACAAGTACTACAGCAAAAAATATTATATATATATATATATATATATAGTCAAGTCAAGTCACCTTTGTTTATATAGCGCTTTTTACAATGCAGATTGTGTCAAAGCAGCTTTACATTGATAACTGGTATATAATTTTGGCTGCACAGCAGCTCTTAAAGAATAGTGTCAATGTCGGCAGATCAAAGCACTGTTGAATATCAAATGTCAAGTGTCCCCAACTAAGCAAGCCAAAGGCGACAGCGGCAAGGAACCCAAACTCCAACAGGTGACATCAGATGGCAAACAGGTGGCAAATAGACTTCTGTGTTAAAATGGAGAAAAAAACCTTGGCTTAGTCGGGGGGCCAGTTCTCCTCTGGCGAACAGTGCTTTGTTACGATTCAGGTTGCTATCATATGTCTGATAGGATCGCAACATTCAAAGTATTTATTCCAGTTCATATATATGTATATATATATATATATATAGCAGTCAAAACCTTTTTTCAAGCTCTGGAAAGATATCGTTTGAATTCCATTTCTATCACAACTTCACTTTAATCTCTCTATCATTTATTAATTTCAAATATTTTAAAAATAGCATTAATGTGTAACATGGCTTTATTTTGAGAGACTATTCAGAGAGGCAATATTAAGTGAATTCCAAAATCTAAACCGTAACAATAAAATCTGAACTGTAACAAGAAAGGTTTTTTTTTGTTTTGTTTTGTTTTTTTTGTTTTTTTTTTTACCAAAAATGATAAAGAACACAGAGTTTGGATAAATACTCAATACTAAATATACTAAAAATAAAATAAAAATACTAAATACTCAATCTGTCCATGCAGATAGAATGTAATGCATAACTTTACTTACAGTACTGCTATTATAGGTGTATCAGACCCATTTTAGTGACTCTTTGGGTATTCAGAGAGAAAAAAATAATGGGGGTAAAATCCAGTCAGGTGGGTCAAAATGGGCCTGCCAAAATAATACCCCCCTATATACTCAATCTGTCCATGCAGATAAAATTAAATGTTTCACTTTACATACTGTACTGCTTTTATAGGTGTATCAGACCCATTTTTGTGACTCTTTAGGTATTTAGACAGAAGAAATAAGGGGGGTAAAATCCTGGCAGGTGGGTCAAAATGGGTCTGCCAAAATAATACCCCCCTAAATACTCAATCTGTCCATGCAGATAGAATGTAATGCATAATTTTTACATACAGTACTGCTTTTATAGGTGTATCAGACCCATTTTTGTGACTCTTTTATAGGTGTATCAGACCCATTTTTGTGACTCTTTGGGTATTCAGACAGAAGAAATAAGGGGGGTAAAATCCTGGCAGGTGGGTCAAAATGGGCCTACCAAAATAATATCCCCCTAAATACTCAATCTGTCCATGTTGATAGAATTAAATGTTTCACTTTACATACAGTACTGCTTTTATAGGTGTATCAGACCCATTTTTGTGACTCATTGGGTATTCAGACAGAAGAAATAAGGGGGTAAAATCATACTCAATCTGTCCATGTAGATAGAATGAAATGTATAATTTTACATACAGAACTGCTATTATAGGTATATCAGACCCATTTTAGGAACTCTTAAAATCCAGGCATGTGGGTGAAAATGTCCCTTTCCAAATAAAATCCCTAATGCAACATATGCATTATTTTAGTGCATAATTTTATTGGAATATCATACATGTTTCAGTGGAAATGAACCCATTATTTGAATTTACTTTGGAACATATTACATTAAGGCTCATACTGAATACAGTAGGCTAATGTGTAATTTTTTCATCATTACACAAAAAAAAGGTTCGTATTGATAAATTAAATTTCTTTTGTAAAGCATAACACGTTAATGTAAAATTCAACCAGTACATAGTGGGTTTGTCTAAGGAGACAAAGAAAGAAAAATGGGAGAAACTCAACAAAATATATGCAACGTACATTCTCCAGTCTCGTTTACGATTACGTTTGAAAAGCAATGAATCACATTTCTGAGTTTACACTGCCATCTACAGGAAACCGCATAAGTGTTCATCAAATTGAACGTTTGGAGTTTGGATCAGTGAAACATTTACCTAAATTTCCGTGTTTTAACCGCCATCTACAGGAAACACAACGGTACTGTCCGCGTGCACGCGAAGAGGAGGTAATCTGCAGCCGGGGGTCGGAACTGGGCACAACACCGGATCGGGTATCGGCCGGATGGGACCGATCCAAATCCGATACTGTGCGTGTACTATTCTGTGTTATTGTTAAGCTCCACAAAAGGCACAAAAACATTAAAAAGCACATAAAGTTTCTGTGCACTATATTCCAAGTGTTCTGAAGCCATTCCATAGTTTAATTTGAAGTACAGATAAATATTTAAGTCGTTAAATTAAAGTTCAGGTAAATGCCTGCCTCCGCTGCGGCTGTCAGTCATTCTCCATTCAGCATTCAGACTGCGTGTCGCGTTCGGTCAACAGTCAACACAATGAAACCCTCTCCAAGATGAATCAATGTTTCTATTATTATACTTCATCTGTAGATAAGGATACCGGTATATCAATATATCTTCACTTTGTGCTTTGAACTTTTCAATGCCGAGCGCTGCCGCTGCCTGCTGTGACTCCATGATGCTTCAAGCGCATCATTCTGCACACGGGATGTGCATAAGCGTTTTGTGCCGCTCTGTATGGGAGCCGTTCATATTATAATACTTTTGCGCAATGAAAGATTGTTAATAGCATTTTTTTGTTCTGTCCTATCTATCATATGTTGCGGCCTCATTAAAAAGAAATGTCTTTTAATTTTATAGTATAGCCTATATTTATATATAAATATATTTAGTTTATGTTATATGAATGAAAATAAAAAAATATGTTAAAAGTTGCAGTAGCTTACCGAGATCTGTATCACGTCAGTTCACAATGTCACGTATATACCTCAGAAAAGCCATTCGTTGACCATAAACTTATAGTCAGCAGCAAGAAAAATAAAACAAACTATTTAAAACAAAACGAAATGGATTAGAAACTTAATTATGTAAGTATAAGTATTATAATATATAATAAAATATTTATCGTTTTCATTTTGTTCTGGAGACTGAACTCGCGCTCTGCTGCCACACTGGAGTGCACTCACCACCAACTGGACGGGGTGGGAATTACAGTTACAAGCAACATCAACCTCAGTAATCTGTCAAAATGACGGACAGGCTGCAGATTTTTTCCGTCACTGCTAAAAAAAAAAATCCATCAATGACGGAAAATTCTCAGTTAACGCGCTAACTGAGCACAGCCCTAAGTGAGGCATGCAGTTTATTAGGTAATTTAGCACTTTTTTTATTATTACTTGAATATCGGATCAAATCGGTATCGCCGATACTGAATCCTAGGTATCGGAATCGGTATCGGAAGTGAAAAAGGCGGATCGGTGCATCCCTAGGAAGAACTAAACCTAAAATTTGCAAATGCAAAAGTGTTTAGCAAGCTAGACGCAAAAGCCGGATACTGGTCGATACATCTCAACGAGGAGTCACAAATCCTGACCACGTTCCGCACTCGTTTTGGCAGATACTGCTGGAGATGCTTACCATTTGGTCTCAGTGTGTCCCAAGATCTTTTCCAAGCCAAAATGGACCAAGTTCTTGAAAGTCTTCATGGTGTAATCAGCATTGCAGATGATGTTGCAGTGTGTGGAGCTGACGAGGAGGAGCACGACAGGAACCTGATAAGCCTTATGGAAAGAGCTGTGAAAACAGGCCTGGTGTTTAACAGTGACAAGTGTATAATCAAACAGCAGAGCATATCTTTCTTTGGCAACCTGTATACAGACAAAGGCATCAGACCAGACCCAGCCAAAGTCCACGATATACAAAAAATGCCAACACCATAAAGCAAAGATGAACTTCATCGATTCATGGGCATGCTAAACTACCTGTCGCCCTACATACCAAAGTTTGCAGATAAAGCCCACAATCTGAGGGGATTGCTGAAAAGTGACTCACAGTGGATATGGGACAGTGATTATCAGAAATGCTTTGATGACCTAAAGACAACAGTGACTGTTGATGCTTGCTTAAAATACTACAATCCAGCAGCCACCCTCACACTGGAAGTAGATGCATCACAGAGAGGCATTGGTGTAGCACTGGTGCAAGACAACAGGCCCATTGCTTTCGGTTCAAAGACACTAACTGAATGTCAATCAAGATACAGCAACATTGAGAGAGAAATCACCATTTGCACAAAGCCTCTATATGCTGCTCCCCCCAGACTTCAACGCATGCTGATCAAGACACAGGGATACAATTACAGCATCATGTATCGTCCTGGAAGCCAAATGATTCTAGCCGACACACTCAGCCGCCTGCCAAACCATGAAAACGATGAAGACATTGAACTTGATGAACGCATTGATGGGCTGGACACAGAATTTGAAGAACCTGAGCATCATATTGTTGCAATTGTAAAGTTCTCCCCGAACAAACAGGAGGTTCTCAGAACTGAGACTGCGAAAGACCCCAAGCTCAGTGCATTAAAAGAAATCATCCATCAGGGATGGCCAGAAAAAATACAAGACCTGCCAAAAGACCTACGCAGCTATTGGCCTTTTCGAGATGATCTTGCCATAGAAGCAGGAGTTATGTTTAAGGGCAGACAAGTGCTTATTCCAGAATCTATGACAACTGACATTCTGACTCAACTCCACACAGGCCATCAAGGTATCGAAAAAACACGCAGGTTGGCTCGAGAGAGTGTGTGTTGGACAAAGATAAACTCAGACATTGAAAAAATGTGCAAGTCTTGCAATACCTGTGCAGAACATCAAGATGCACAACCAAAAGAACCTCTCATTCCACGCAAAACACCCACAAAGCCATAGCAGTACCTGGTGTCTGATCTGTTTGAGATCCATGGACATCAGTACCTACTTACTGTGGACAGGTATTCCAAATATCCATTGGTCGATGAAATGCGCATTCCAGTAAGCAGCCATGCAGTTGCACAAAATATGCAAAAGTACCTGTCTTTATTTGGTCGACCAGATGAAATAATGACAGATAATGGACCACAGTACACAGGACAGCCTTTCAGGAAATTAATAGCTGACTGGGGAATAAAGCACACCACAATTTCACCGCACTACCCAAAAAGCAATGGATTTATTGAAAGACACGTGAGACACATCAAATCCATCATCAAAAAAACAATACAAAACAAAAGAGATATACAAGTGACCCTGATGCAGGTGCGAGCAACTCCCATTGACAGTGATTTACCATCTCCTGCAGAATTACTCCTTGGCAGACCCATCACCACACTGCTACCAAGTCATGCCGATCCAGGTAAACTGGAACACAGACAGCACCTGGAAGAAAGGTCAACAAGGATGAAAACACATCATAATCAATGTAGTGGTAGAGACTTACCTCCATTGTTTCATGGACAGAGTGTAAGAGTGCTGGACAAGTAGAGGAAAACATGGCACCCAGGGACTATTGTAGGAAGATGCAGGGAGCCAAGAAGTTACCTGATCCAAACACCAAATGGAAACACTATCAGACGTACCAGGAGCCATCTTCGTGAAATGTATGCACAACACTCACAGAAAATCCAGAAAAAGGTACAATTCGCTGAAACACCCAAACGAGATGTGGTTGAACAAAGAATATTCTGTTATATAGATTCAAAGAAGAAATTCTGTTGTCTTAGTTGTCTGAGATGTGTTAAACAGGGGGGATGTTGTGATACGTAATATGCACATGCGTGTACCGGAAATGATGTTATGTTGAATATGTTGAGCACAGAGTAAAGATGTTCGTAGCAACTTACAATGCTGTCCAGTATTATGTATATTTTATTGCAACATAAATCTAGCAATTTTTCTCATATTTCATATTTTAGGGTAATTTTATATATCTATATATTTAATATATTTTATTACAGTGTTGTCTACAACAGGCATGACTGTTGTTGTTTCATACCGCGCCATAACAGTTTGAAATGGTCTACACTGGACGCATCAAAGCGAACTTTACAAATCCATTAGTTCTGCTGTTGGAAGCTTCACAACCGCGTGGATTACCTCAGGTATACAGGTCATCCGTCTCATCGCACTGCATCGCATCTAGTATAGGTAACTGATTGTAATGGTTTCTTGCTTTTGACGCGTGGTGACGTGCTGCTCGCATCTTGCTGTAATCTTTTTTTTTTTTTTTTTTGCTGCTGAAATGGAAGCACTCACTCAAAATGAGGAGGTTTGCTGCTTGTTCAATATTATATTTAAATTAACATTAACTTAATTTTTATTGTGTATAATCTACTTACTGGGCATAAGGAGGGAAACAGTGTACATAAACCTGCCCCCCAACAAAGGGTAATTTTGGCAAAATTAAATAAAATGTTAAAATATTCTGTACAATTATTCACACTACTGTGCTTTAATGTTTAACTAGGAAGTTTGTTCTGAAATGCTTTTATTTTGTACAAAATGGTACAAAGTCCACTTGTGGTGTTCCAGGTCAAAAATGACCGGCCTACTCAAAATTGCTTGTAAACCTCTCAGAATGCTATATTATTACCAATATTTGTTAAATTGATTTCTTTCAGTTAGCACAGGTTTTGTATTTCTTTTTGGATCTGAATGATTGTAAGCTTATTTTCACAGAGATTAACTTCATCCTATTCTGAACTGCATCCAATATCCATTCATCTATCCAGTATTACCACACAAGTTTTATTCCACTGTGATAACATTAACACAACATTAAGTACTGTTTAAAAAGCATCATAATAGCTGACCCAGTAGAGTGACAGCTGTGTAATATTCAGAGTTCTCCTTATTGTCCTTCAGTCGTAGATGCTTCAGTCATCTAAGATACTTTATTTAAAAAAAATAATAATTCAGACAGCTGCAGGGCTTTAATCCGTAATAAGCTGACAATGATAAATCCAAAGATTGAAATATTTATTATCAGACTTTATTGTAAAAACACCCCCCTGGCAAGTGAATTTCACTAAAATAATGTTATAGCACAGACTATTAAAATGAATCAGAAGTCGTCAACTAGGCCCAAATGCTCCTGTCTACAGTAATGAACCTTATATCACATGCCTTGTAAATGCAATAGTTAACTTGATCCCCATTAATATGTAGATTTCTAGAGCTCAACCTGGCAAAGACAGAGTTTCTTGTCTTCCCTGCCAATCCAACTCTATAGCACGATTTTACCATCTAGCTAGGTACATTATCGATTACCCCATCAAGGTTGGCCAGATATCTTGGAGTAATCTTTGATGACCAACTGACTTTCAAAGAACACATTGAAAAAACAGCTCAGTTGTGCAGATTTGCACTACACAACATCAGGAAGATCAGACCTTTTCAAACAGAACATGCAACACAACTTTTCGTCCAGGCCCTGGTCATTTCTAGGCTTGATTACTGCAATGCTCTTCTGGCTGGACTGCCATCATGTGCAATCAAACCTCTACAAATGATTCAGAACGCTGCAGCATGTCTTGTCTCTTTAACCCATTTGTGCCCAAATTTTTCTGAATGGTTTCATGCGTAGGTTATAGTCCTGTTAATAGTGTCCTATGTGAACATGTTCTGCATTTATTTTCCCCAGGTTTTTTTTTTTTTTTGTTCTTAAAAAACGTATTTGAATGTGTGGCAACTATAGTATAAACTTCAATGTAAAATTTGAATAGGAGGAGAACATTTGGCATCTAACTCAAAATAACTGCGATCAACAGATCAATCAAAGTCGAAGAACATTCGATGCGAACCCAAAAAAGCTGCATCTAGCTTGTATATGAAAACACAACAAACAACAAATCCATTTGTCTTAAAGTGGTAAAACATAGTGCAGAACAAAGTGCAGCCATTAAGTTGCTCTAAATTACATTGTTCAGTAGAAAAAAATACTCCTATATGTGACCCTGGACCACAAAACCAGTCAGAAGTCGCACAGGTATATTTGTAGCAATAGCCAACAATACATTGTATGAGTCAAAATTATAATTTTTTTTTTTTTTTTTTCTTTTATGCCAAAATCATTAGGATATTAAGTAAAGATCATGATCCATGAAGATATATTTACAGTAGAAAATTTACAAAAATATAAAAAAAAAAATCTTTTTGTGAGTAGGATATACATTGTTAAGGACTTCATTTGGACAACTTTAAAGGCAGTTTTCTCAATATTTTGATTTTTTTGCACCTTAAGATTCCAGATTTTCAAATAGTTGTGTCTTTGCCAAATGTCCTATCCTAACAAACCATACATCAATGGAAAGCTTATATATATATTCAGCTTTCATGTGATGTATAAATCTCATTTGACCCTTATGACTGGTTTTGTAGTCCAGGGTAACATATAACAAACAAACAAAAAATAAAAAAGTAAATAACAATATATAATATATAACAATATAAAATATTATGAAAGCAAAAAGCACTAAACAAGATCAATAACCTTGATTTATTAACCCATTAAACACAGTATACCCCATTTCCCCATGATATGTACTTACAAGTCATTTGCCTACCGGCAACTATAGTTGCTGCTTGGACGTTTGACAAAGTATACAAAAAACTATAGATCTCTTGTAAGATTTGTTTCGTTTGGAGGATTCTAGAGACCCTCATGAGATATATATATAAAATCAACAAAAAATACTTAATATTAACATGAAAATTACTTTTCTTTGGGAGGGTTTGCCGTTGCTATGCTTCCTAGAAGTAGGGAAGTTAACAGCCTCATGTCACAGGAAGGAAGTGAATACCTTTTTTTGTTCTTGAAATCTTTTATTTGGTTGTTTGCTTGCATGTCATTGAGACATAAAACATGGAAAACATCTAGAAAAATACTTACAAAATGAAAATGACAGCCATGCACTGTGGCAACTATAGTTGCCGGTGGGCTTAAATGGGTTAATGAGCCCAAAAGCGCCCATGTCACACCTCTCTTTATCTCTCTGCACTGGCTACCACTTGCTGCTCACATCAAGTTCAAGGCATTGACGCTTGCTTACAGATCTACCACAGGCTCAGCCACCCTCCTACTTCCACTCGCTCTTACGAGTCTACATCCCTACCAGAAGCCTGCAATTGCTAAATGAGCGAAGACTCGTGGTACCATCACAGAGAGGCACAAACTCACTCTCCAGAACATTTCCATTCACTGTTCCTTGCTGGTGGAATGATCTCCCCACCTTTAATCGGAATGCAGAATACCTGGCCATATTCAAAAGACAGCTGAAAAATCATCTCTTTCGAGAGCACTTAATCTCATAATAAAAAATAAATAAATAAAAACTATGTACACTTCCTTTAAGCCCTCCCTATGCTACTCTAAGCAATGTCTGAAACTTGTATTGTCAGCATTTCTTGTGTCGATTTGCCTCTTCACGATGACTCGCTTGTTGCATTCCTCACTTTTAAGTTGCTTTGGATAAAAGTTTTGCAAGATAAATAAATGTAGATTTCTCATGATGTAGCAAGTTACTAATGAGCAAGTTTTGAAGTGCTTTAACAGCAGAAAAGTACACAATTTAGAAATTAAGAATATTTGAGGGCTAAAAATCGAGATTTCACATGTGTATTTAAATGAGTAATTTGTCCAACACTGAAAGCTCTCTTTACAAGTTATTCCAAACCCCTATAATTTACCTGGATCTTTTTGTTTCCCTTTTCAAATATAACGCAAGAAAATTAGTTTAATTACACTTAAATTTCTTCATTTAATTACCTTACAGTAATAAACATAAAAACAAAATAATTAAACTATAAAGTTCTTAAACTACACGTCGTTTTTGCAAAACAGAACAGATTGTTTAACTACGAAAACTAGCTTTGAATGAGACACGGATCTAATTAGTCAAAAGATTTAGAAAACCCACCGATTCACAACTCAATCTTTCGATACTTAAGATTTAGTTTACAACGTTTTCTACAAACAACTTAAGTTCTTTAACGAGAAAATGGGTGGCTCTTAAAAGAGCCTTTGGGTTGTCGAGACTAAGTCTCGGTTGAATCTACTTGGAGCTGGTGTACTTGGTCACTGCCTTGGTGCCCTCGGACACGGCGTGTTTGGCCAGTTCACCAGGCAGCAGCAGACGCACGGCGGTCTGGATCTCTCTAGAAGTGATGGTGGAGCGCTTGTTGTAGTGAGCGAGACGAGACGACTCACCGGCGATGCGCTCGAAAATGTCGTTGACGAAAGAATTCATGATGCCCATCGCCTTAGAAGAGATGCCGGTATCAGGATGAACCTGCTTCAAGACTTTGTAAACGTAGATAGCGTAGCTCTCCTTCCTGGACCTCTTGCGCTTCTTTCCACCCTTACCAGCGGTCTTCGTAACAGCTTTCTTAGAGCCCTTCTTGGGCGCGGACTTTGCTGGTTCAGGCATAATTTTTCTTGGTCACAAACCACTGTGAACTCAAAAGCAATCCAGAGGAATTTATTTACTGCCCTATGCTAATTCTCAAAAAGATAGGGGACTATCTGATTGCCTCTTTTAATAGGCCAAACCCATAAACTCGTATTTCATTGGACAAGTCAAAGCATCACGAGCAGAATAAGGGCCAATCACATGCGCCGCCGCCACCCGCTCAATGTTTGAACTACACCCTGACCGTTTCCTGTTTCGTTTCCCGCTCTTTTTATTATTATTAGTTCGAGAAAATAACCGGTTCTAGACAATGGGAACCATCGTGTAAGTTTGAAACCCACTGAGGGAGTTTTGGAGGAAAAGAGACCATTAAAAGTCAAACACTCTTTAAAAGCAGTTTTTGGTCGACTTTAATGATTCATGAAACTATTGAACAATTTGAAAAACGGATAATAAATAAAGGCCAAACAAACACCAGTTTCGTTAATGTTTTCTGCATTTTCAATTCTGCTAACCTTGATCCCATTCTGATCCAATGTTTATTATTTTGTAAAAAATCTTAAAACTAGTTAAAGCGCTAAACATTGTTCATTTAAAAAAAAAAAAAAAAAAAAAAAGTCTTCCTGCACCGTTCATATTTTGGGTATCATCTGTTGATTAAAAAGAACGAAGTGAGAAGGTACTGATAGTCCCCATACGGTACTGTTTATCATCTATAAACTCACTGAAATAGTTTCTCGATCTAGAAAACTTATGAATTAATTTTCATTGGACTCTTTATGTGACAGAGTGGGTGGCTCTTAAAAGAGCCGTTGGGTTGGTGTAGTTTTTACTGATTTCAATGTTTAACCTCCGAAGCCGTACAGAGTGCGTCCCTGTCGCTTCAGCGCGTACACAACATCCATGGCGGTCACGGTCTTTCTCTTGGCGTGCTCGGTGTAGGTGACGGCATCACGGATGACGTTCTCCAGAAACACCTTCAACACTCCACGGGTCTCCTCGTAGATCAGACCGGAGATGCGCTTGACACCGCCACGGCGAGCGAGACGACGGATAGCGGGTTTGGTGATTCCCTGGATGTTATCGCGCAAAACTTTACGGTGACGCTTGGCGCCTCCTTTCCCGAGTCCTTTACCGCCTTTGCCTCTTCCAGACATATCTTACAGAAGTCTATTAAACTCTGACAAAGAATGATAGTCAAGTGTTACTAGGAGGCCTTTTACAATTGCTTACAGGACCTGACAGAAACCAACGCCGCGTCACAAGGCGCAACACGCCCCTCTCCTTTTTTGGCAGACTGTTTGAAGATAAAAAGAAGTGGATACACCTGGATACAAGGTCACTGGTTAAACTGTATAAAAATTAGATTTTCAGAATCGCTAAAACAAAAAAAGCTCCAATTTATCGAATAAATCAGTCTTTCTGTAAAACCTTAAACAAGTTCAGGCAGTTTGCAAATCTTATGCACTCTTTTTTTGCAAAACTAAACACATTCTCACTCACTAAAACACATATCGCACTGTGATGCACTTGTGTTGGAAAACAGTAAACACAAGTGACAAAATTAAACACAACTATAACAGTTGTCATTATTTACAACGGCTCAAAATGGTTCACACTTGTTTCTAATGATGTGATCAAACCAGCTGTGGGAAATATAAGACAGCTCAGAGTACCAGGTGCATTGAATGATGATACAGGCAATGGATGGAAACAATGAGGAAGAGGATGAAGGACGAGGAAGAGGATGGTGTGGAGAGTGTTGTCAAGGCTGGATCGGCACACCCATCATTACCTGTGATGTGGACAAAGCCCTGGACCCAATACAAAGACGTGATGTTGAGGCAGAATGAATCTCTCAACTTAGATTTTGCAGTTGCACAACTTACTTTTCATTTAGAGTTTTCTTTGACCTGGACTTTTGCTTTTTTTTTTTTGGCCTACTGTAATGTTACAGTATGCAAGTGCTGAATATACAGACATTCAATACTATGTGAAGTTTATAAACGTAATTTAGGGAGGAAGGAGCCCATCTAATCTTCCAATCAACAGCCAGAGTATATAAGCAGCTGCTTACCTCTCTTCAGTCTGAGCAGTTGTTCTGAAATATTCGGTGTCTGAGATTTTCGGCGACTCTGGGCGGAGCTTACATGAATATTCACGAGTTTCCTGTTTTGTGTTAAAGCGCCACTGAAAATTTTAGTGCGCTATCCTCGGATCTGAGAACTGTTTTCGGTAACGTAATTGTGTTTCAGCGTCAAATGAAGTTAAGATTATGTTTATGCTCAATAGTGTCGTGAGATTAGTGATTACAGCCACTGATTTGTCAGTGCTCTGTCGATAGGATAGGCTCCAAGTAAATGAGCCACCAGCCATCGAGATTTGATTCTTTGTTTGTTTTAATATAGGCTGCTACTTTGCTTCGCTTGTCTTTTAGTTTGTTTGATAAGATAACTTAATAAATGTGGTTTCAGTTGTGATTATTTTGTCATTCCCTGTTGCTTTCTCAGTTGATAGCCTGCATAACTTCAACCAGACAATATTATTAAATAACAATGAAAATTTTAGGTTTATAATATGTTTATGCTTTTGACATACATGAATTAATGCATGTAAACCTTCTTTGTCTTTTTCTGCAAAACACACAATGTCCTATATGATTAGAAGCATGATGAAATGGTGATACTATCTTTCGTGCAGCACTTTCACAAGGTTTTAGTTCAATTCTACAAGATTTCCACAACAATTAAAATGTTAAAATTTAATTACAAGTGGTTAAATTGATTAACTACAAAACTAAAAGTTACTAAGGGGGGTTTATTTACAAATGCTTATATGGAGAAGACAATTTTGGCAAAAGTATGAGGTTTATTATTATTATTATGAGGATAATTGGACATATACACAGTGCTGTAATTGTGTCGTTTCTTAATTGCTTACTCAGTTGGTAAATAATTTCAAAGAGACTTTATTAAATCCTAAGGTGAAGTGATATTTTTTTCATATTATTAAGAAACATTCTGTCTTTTCCCCCACAAAATGATGCATTTAATTGACAAAACATCTTAAATGTGAAAAAGACTGGGATTCAATTGAACTCAGTGGTGATATGGAACTATATGGAATTAAGTCGTGAAATGAGCAAACCTGCAGTATATTCGCAATGAAATGTTTTAGTTCTATTCTACAAGCTTTCCATTATAATTAAAATGTTTACATTTTAATGTTTATTTAGCGGCTAAAATAATAGACCATGTAGTAATTTGCATATCTGTAATATCAAAGATGAAAGTAAATAATTTGAGTAGTTTATTTTGAATAAAAAAAGAGCAACTGATTATGTGTTGAATTTTTTATTCACAAACAAGAAGTCACCACATATATAACATATAATTAGCAAAAACACTTTTATTTAAACACACACATTAACACACTTTACACAAGGTCTTGCAATCCCAGACAAATTAAAGTTTGGTCTGATCATGTGATCCCAGTGATACCAGCCTTTGCTACGACACATTCAATCTAAGGGACATTCTACCAGAAATGTACATTTTCACTTATAAAAAAATGTGGGGAAAAAAATATCTTATTCTTAAATCTGAACATTGAGTCATATAGAGGACATGTTAAACTATGAGAAACACATATCATGCCATCTCAGCATGTTTTTATGATTGAATAAAATACATTTTTATATGCATTTCACCCCTAAAATGTCAGGCCCCGTCACAGACAAATCTGTATATGTTAGAATGGTTTCCAAATGAATTTCTTTGATACAAATAGCATTTTCTTATTGGTCACATGTCCCTGATTGTATCTAACATGGTTTTGTAAGTCCTATAAGAAATATAAGCAACTTTTCGGTCAACTGTAGTACACAAGATCACAGAATACCCGACAGGGTATTTATTTTTTAAAAGAACTACTTTTACATAGGAGATTTTTACAAAAACATAGTAGTGGATATATACCCCCACCGTCATCTACACAGTTAAAGAGATTAATTCATCAATATTTCCTCAAATACTACATTTTTTACATCATAATTTCCTTTGTTACAGGACTGACCGTGGCGTGACAGGACTGACTTTCTGGATTTGGTTGACAACTGATATTGTCCAAACATCTTTTTAATTAAACTAATTTCATTTTATTTCAATATAAAAACATATTTCATTTAACAATTAATTTAAAAATTCATTAAAATTCCATTTAACAATAACATGGCCAGATACAATAACAATAGACAACTAGAATGGCACAAACACAGACAGGAGTGAAAACAAAATTGCAGTGGTACTACTAAGGCCTCTTCTAGCTCTTTCACTTTGTCCTGGAGCTTCTCTTTCTTAGAACGCTTTCACCCCTCTCACTTTTACCTGCAACATACATCACACATACTGTCACACAACCATTTAACAGTCATTTAAAGGTTATACTCTATTCAGTTACTGTATAGTTCTATGGAAATATAACTTCATAATATATAAAGTACAATTTACTATGATACAGCAAATGTAATCAATAGACATTTAACTGAATAGCACAATGTAAAGTAACTGTGGTACCACATCTTATTACGGCTCAGTAATAACAGGGTAATACTGTGGTAATATCTACATTATTACTTAGGAAATTACATGGAAATAACGGAAATTGCATGTAATTTCCTAGGTAATAATGTAGATATTACCATGGTATCACCCTGTTATTACCATGCTGTAATATGAAGTGAAATATCATTAATATACAAAGTGCAACCTCAAAAGCAGTGCTACATAGGCCTAGGTAAAAGAGGGACAAAATTTAAAAAAAAATGTCGATGAGCATAAAAATTCTATTTCTATTTCTCTATGTCTATTTATTCAAATAATGTCTTACTATGGCCTTCGCTAAATACATATTATATACAATAAAGGTAATAAACAAGAACAACGCCATTCATTTGTAAGGCCATGTCAAAGGACTGTCAGGCTGATGTGACAGGGCCTGATGGTCGGCCATTTTAAACTGGCATTACTCAGGCTGCTAGCATGCTAGCATAAAAACTGTTAACATGCAAGCAAGGAATTTCAGTAACCTTTTTAGACATGTTTTGGATTTAAAACATTTTCATTATTTTCTGGGATGTTTTACCGTAACAGGGCCTGACCCTTTAGCTTGTCCTCCTCAAAAAAACATACAAAAACAAGCTTAAAATCATAAAATTCAATGATAGAACTCACCCTTGATCAGTGTCAGCTTCACCTCAGTCAAATGATGTCACTTCCTCTGAGTCATACCCTTAAAGGCCTATTGCAAACATTTTATGTAGAGTTTTATGTAAACATGACAGGACTGACCGAAAACATGGGGACAGTTGTTAAATAGTATTTATTTGTAGAATTTATGCATAATTTCATGTTTTTAATCAATTGATAACAGTTTAAACTTGTTATTGATGGAGTTTTTTTTATATAAATAACAGTTTTTAGTGTAACAAAACTATGAAAGCTGAAGCTTCAATTTGGCTGAGGACAAGGACAGAAACAGGATTTGTGATTTTCAAAAGTGTTTTTAATAAATAAAAAAATATCTGAAAACCTAATGAATGACATATTCATTTACAGAACAACTCACAGAAATCAACCATCAGACCGTTTTAGACATTTTTTGAATGAATACTTTTTAGTCACTGTAACAACTCAAGGACAGATAATGTACGTTTCTGGTAGAATGTCCCCCAAACAATATAATAAAATGACATTTACAACAAACCTGTATTATTAAAATTTTACAGTGTCATGTTCAAAACAAAATGAAAAATAAAAGTTTGCTTTGTCTGGTGTACAGGGATATTTATTGGCAAAAGTCATCTTCTTTGGGAAAGAATCAAGGTTACATTATATTGGTTATCACATGCATAATTCATAAAACATATAACACTAGAAATTCAAGTCTACCCAGATTAGAAGTGCTTCTGCAAACTAGGAAAGTTTACTGCTGCCTGATTTGTTCACAATTAATATTATCATGCTACCATACATTTCGGCGAACTTATAAAACGATACGCTTTAAAGACTATCAATTTAAAACAGAAACAACAAATATAGGCTACTTAAATGCTATTGGCTCATTTGGCAAATCTTAACGACACCTCTGGCTGTGTTCATATCAAACAGCTAACACGACACGACATAACACAATACAGCCAATAAACTATTGTGCATCAATAACAGTTAGAATAAGCTTTACTTCATTTAACGCTGATACATATCTAATTACCTTTAATAAGCAGAGGAGCATACACTAACATTTTCAGTGGCACTTTAACATGAAACAGGAAACTCGTGAATTTTCATGTAAGCTCCGTTCAGTGTCACCGAAAATCTCAGACACCGAATATTTCAGAACACCGTTCCAGCATCCCTCCACCTCCCAAACTCCACCTTCATCTCAAGTACCTTGCCCTATGTAATCATATCTTATATTTATTCACTATATCAGAGCTCGAGCTGAAGCTGCTTCTTCGAGCCCCTCATCAGTGGACAGCAAGCCAAATAGCTAACCTAATACCTTAAAGACTATATGGGCAAACAAACTCGATAAAAAAAACATGTTTATTACACATTTTGGGAAACACAACAAGTAAATAGGGAAATTGTATATCAATATTCTTATGAAATTTTAGATATTATGAAAATATCGCCAATTATTACACTTCTTATTTCATTACATATTGCATACAGTAATATGTAAAATTACATACAGCGTGTAGATACATTGTATATAATGGGAAACACATTTATGGCCATTTTACACAAATATTGCATAAAGCAAAATGGTATATCAAATCATTCTGTTATATGTTTCATTACATAGTTGAGAATCATCTCTAATACAAAGTTTGGTAAAAAAAAAAATCCTGAAACCTAAAAATTTAAACTTTATTGGAGATTTATATATATATTAAAAATCCCATTGTTTTTGCCTTTTCAAGTCTATCTAGGTCTTATTTTTAAAAAACAGAGTGGTGTCCACTACAGAGAACATATCATAACATGAATAAAACAAATATCTCCCTCCATTTTTTCTTATGCTCTAAACAATGTAATGACATGAAGAAAAAAAAAAAAAATACTAAACTCACAAAACTATTTTTTTCAGACAGTCAAAGGGATATTTTATTTTTTCTCCCCTTTATTATTACTCAATAGTACTGGTAATTTATGATGAAAAGAAAGACCCAGCAAGTGTTAATGCAACTTTCGACTCCTAATAAGCGTTAAACCGGAAATGGCCTCGTTCAGTGCAATTTTGGTGGCTCTTAAAAGAGCCTTTGGGGTTTGATGTGGCTGATGCAGGTTTAGGCGCGCTCTCCGCGGATACGGCGGGCCAGCTGAATGTCCTTGGGCATGATGGTGACCCTCTTGGCGTGGATGGCGCACAGGTTGGTGTCCTCAAACAGACCGACCAAATAAGCCTCGCTGGCCTCCTGCAGGGCCATGACAGCGGAGCTCTGGAAACGCAGATCCGTCTTGAAGTCCTGAGCGATTTCTCTCACCAGCCGCTGGAAGGGCAGTTTGCGGATCAGTAGCTCGGTGGACTTCTGATAACGGCGGATCTCTCTGAGAGCCACGGTCCCGGGCCTGTAGCGATGAGGCTTCTTGACGCCGCCGGTGGCCGGAGCGCTCTTACGGGCGGCTTTGGTAGCGAGCTGCTTCCTCGGGGCTTTGCCACCGGTGGATTTACGAGCGGTCTGCTTGGTTCTTGCCATTGCTGCAGTTTACTTCTCTCTTGGGTCTGCTTACGCTGGAAATGCTGCTCAGTGTTACACGCCTGCTTTTAAAGCATTGCACGACCGTGAGCTCACAGTGTCGGGAGGGTGCCGAGGCTTGTGATTGGCTGATCTGTGACGTCTGCTTATGACTTCTAGCCAATGACTGCGCGCTCTGTCTTTTCAAACAAGCTAAGGGTTTCCCGCTCATTTTTCTGTTAACTACTTTGCTCATCAAACAGTGTAACACACCCAGAGGCTTTGTACTTATATTGTTGTATTTATTTGTTATGAAATATTCACCTTATTCCTAATGGTTGTTGAAGATCTCAGATTCGAACACAATCACGTTATCTGTATAAAAGCACTACAACAAAAAACACACGAGCCCTAAAACGATCTCTATCAAACAAAGTTATGGGATTTTCACGCGTTAATAACACTTTGTTTTCTGCTACTGTTGTATTTGCATATATATTTCTTTTTTCTTTTTTAAAGTCTACCCACCGGGTTTATGGTGTTATTAAACTGTAATAGAAAAGCGCTCTCTATCAGATAAAATGGGTGGCTCTTAAAAGAGCCTTTGGGTGTCAATAAGACCGACTAAGTCAGCTTATTTGGATTTGACGGGCTTCTCGGTCTTCTTGGGCAGCAGTACAGCCTGGATGTTGGGCAGCACACCGCCCTGAGCGATGGTCACTCCGCCCAGAAGTTTGTTCAACTCTTCGTCGTTGCGCACCGCCAGCTGCAGATGACGGGGGATGATGCGGGTCTTCTTGTTGTCCCGAGCGGCATTTCCAGCCAACTCCAGGATCTCAGCGGTAAGATACTCGAGCACAGCCGCCAGATAAACAGGAGCACCAGCACCAACGCGCTCGGCGTAGTTGCCTTTGCGGAGAAGCCTGTGAACACGGCCGACGGGGAACTGCAGTCCTGCCCTGGAGGAGCGAGTCTTAGCCTTAGCTCTGGCTTTGCCTCCGGTTTTGCCTCTGCCGCTCATTTTTCTTGTAGTTATAACAGCTTTCTTCAAACGATGCTGAAAGAATGAACGACTATGTTTCGAGGTACTACTTTTAAGCGAACGTTCTCGTCGCCCATTGGTTGACAGTCAGTTAAGATTTCAAGCCAATCACTGAACTTCCCTCCAACACACATACCTCCAAACCCCACCCCCTTTTAGTGATCGGTTTTGGGTAAAAGCTAGGTAGAGCTGAGTAAAAACACCAGTAAACCTCAATAAAGTAAGGTTAATAATTTATTAAGGTTATTAAGATAAATAAATGTTATTAACCTCTGTCGTAGTTTAACATAAGCTTTACAAATAATTTACTTCACCAAGATTAAGGCCCGGTTTCACAGACAGGGCTTAGACTAAACCAGGATTAGGCCTTAGTTCAATTGGGATATTTAAGTATCTTTTATAAACGTTCACTAGAGAAAAAAAAAAGAAAAAAACATCACTGGTGTGGATGGCGCTGACATGTTATAAAAAGAGTCAGTACAAATTAATTTCAGTTAAAACAGCTCCAACATGCATTTTAATCTGACCAGTTTAAGCCTTGTTTGTGAAACGAGATTTTTATTCACATCCACCTGGAAGAGTAAACGGGGCGCGCCATAATTATTACATTTTTTAAAACCAGTTTTGTACTAAACATTAACACTATCTGGGCTCGTCCACTTGCAGGTGTATATACTTTAGTTTTTAAAACTAATAAGTATGAAGCAATGTTAAGTGTTTTCTCACGTTAATCATTGTAGTATGTCCCTCTGCTTTTTGTGATTTAAATACTGCGCCCAGAACACGCATGTTAACACATTTTAAGCTTTTACATGAATTTACTTCCATAATTATTAAAATTGCTGGTCAAATAAGTAACATCGGAGTTTTGCTCTTTTTTCGGAGTTAGTGGGTGGCTCTTAAAAGAGCCGTTGAGGAGAAACAGTAAAGGGTTTATTTCTTTTTGGGCGCTGCCTTTTTAGGCTTAGCGGCCTTAGGCTTTGCTGCTTTAGGTTTAGCCGCCTTGGCCTTTTTGGGGCTCTTGGTTGCTTTCTTAGCGGCTGCTGGCTTCTTTGCCTTCTTGGGGCTCTTCGTCGCCTTCTTAGCGGCTGTGGCGGCGGGTTTCTTGGTCTTCTTGGGCGATTTCTTTGCGGCGGGCTTTTTTGCCGCTGCGCTCTTTGGCTTCTTGGCAGCAGCGGGTTTCTTGGCCGCGGGCTTCTTCGCTTTAGGAGCAGCTTTCTTGGCCGGCTTCTTCTTGGTCTCGGTTTGCTGCTTGTTGAGCTTGAATGAGCCCGAAGCGCCGGTCCCTTTGACCTGCACCAGGGTGCCTTTAGTCACCAGGCTCTTGATGGCGATCTTGACGCGGGAGTTGTTCTTCTCCACGTCGTAGCCGCTGGCGGCGAGAGCTTTCTTCAGGGCGGCGAGGGACACGCCGCTCCTCTCCTTGGATGCGGACACAGCTTTGACGATGAGCTCACCAACGCTTGGACCTGCTTTCTTAGCTTTCGCAGCTGACTTCTTCTTGGGCGCTTTGGCCGGGACGGCAGCAGCCGGGGCTGGAGCGGTTTCTGCCATCTCTCTCGGATTGGAACTGTAGTCTTCGAAAACACTGAGGTTTCAGTAATGAACTGCGCTTGAGCGGCGCTGCGCTCTTAAATAACACATGAGAACCTTATAGACTCAACCCGCCCTTCTCGATGTCTGTGCGCTTCCACGAGCCCCTCACGTTTGTGTTTTCTTCTCTTACATTTGGGACAAAACTGGAGCGGTAAAATAGTTTGTCGCAGTCAAAACAAAGTGAGCACCGAGCAGAGGTTCTGAGCTTTCACTGGAGACTAAAATACGCGGAGAGGAAATGTTTCTTTTGCCTCCGTCAGACCAAATCCAAGTCGAGCATCAGCCGCGGGGAAAAGCCGCGTGTACATTTGATGGATAGTTTTAATTGAAAAGTTGATAAAAGCCTGAACGCGTCCACTGTGTGTTCAGAAAACAGTTTGACTGCAACTTTAATGAAATCAGCATTAGTGAGGGGCGTGAGGAGGCTTTCATACAGCTGTTGTTTTGGGCAGCTTGAAGCACACGAACATCATCCGGAGGATCCGAGTCTGCCTGTGACTCTCCTGTCTGGCCCTCATCTTCAGCCAGCACATCTGTCCTTATAATAATAATAATAATAATAATAATTATACGTCTCTTCACGCAAGTATTAATATTTTAACTAATGAATAATGAACTAATAAATTAATGTTTTTTCATAAGCTGATGTACACCATATTACTAAATGAAAATGTAAATCGTCCTATTTGTTTCTCCTTAATAAAATTCTCCTTAAAATACAACTTATTTGTATTTCTTATTTCCCTCCTTGCTTGCACTTTTTCTGGACAATGTTTGAAACTTTGTGTTGCAACGCTAGCATTTCTTATGTCATTGCTTCCTTAAGATTGTATTCCTTATTTGGAAGTCGCTTTGGATAAAATCATCTGATAAAATGAAATGTAAATAATAAAGCACAGGTCTTTTTCAGGTTTTTTTTTTTTTTTTTTGAGGATATTTTGTGCCTCACAAAAAACAAACATTCACCATCTCTCTTTGACCCTGAACCAAAACTGAGAAAACTTCTTGGCCTAAAACAACATACTCTGAACACTAGCTGAACTTAAATTGATATAATTTTGCTCTCAAAACTGATTGAACAATAGAGTTATTTTATTCATAAACTAACAGTATCTGGGTTTCCATCTTTCTTTGGCTGGTGAGATTTTGAGGACACAAGGTTTTAAGGATCCAACAATTAATTTTTAATTTTGTCTTAATAATGCAAATTACCCAATTACTCAAGCCTAATGTTGTACTTCATTCACCTTTCAGAAACTGTCCATATTAACTTTGCTAATATTAACAGCCAGTCAGATTTCTGACTGACTAGTTCATTAAAAACAACAACATAAAATACATATATTTTTGTATGATCTACATTGTTTGACATAAGGTGCAGTAAATAGGCCAACATGTTATAGTATATAAAAGTGTTGTAGGACACAATATAAGCAACAGCAATCCAGCGTCCAGCAACAGCCACGACTAACAAATTGGTACTCAGTAAGTTTAACTTTAATATCTGTAAATGATAGTGTAACACTAAGTAAATTCATTTGAAGAAGTGCAGCTGTAGCATATATGAAATTGATTTATAATTAAAATTGGTCCTATACATTAGGTGATTAACTTGCATTAACTTTTGTTAACATGTTACATTTATGCATTTAGCAGACAGCAGATTTCAGTAGAGGAACAGAGGCAATTTGTCACAAAGACAACAATACTTACAGTATAAAATGAAAGCTAGATTAGGAAACCAGCCAGAACGAAGGTGAAATTCAGAGAAGAAAAAGATAATTGTGTTTTGGGGGACATTTTGTGTAGCTGTGATCTGTTAATTCTCTTGAACCTTTATTTAACTAACAACAGTACAAAGGAAAGATTTCCAATGTTTTCACTGATCAAATTAACTGCTATTTTGTAAAGATAAACAAAATTTGATTTTGATGGCTGCAACACACTGCAAAACGGCAGTAATAAAAAAACCTAAAAAGCAGGAAAGCTCAGAGCCTGGAATTTGGCCTGAACCCAGAGTACTGAGACAGGAACCAGCTGAGTGAGGTGTGTGGAGAACATAGGCGAGTCGGCTAAGGATATATAGGCCTCCTCTCGTGCTGACAGGTTAGATCATTTGAACATGTTCCTCCTGAATTTTGTTATTAAAACATCATATTGTAGTATTAAGAGGCCAACAACAACAACAACAACTTGTAAATCAACAATATTGTTAATCATGCAGTATTTGGTCAACTGTTGCCTTTCTATGTTTCACAAATTACTGAGAAGTTATTACAGGTGTCATTAAACATGTTTAACGTTGACTAAAAATGACACTACAAATGTGCATAAGAATTCAATCAATTATTATTATTATTAAAAATTTTAGCTTGACACATGGGTGTGGTGGTGTTTTTCAGAGGCAGGGACTGGACAGGGCAGAAAGAGCAAAATCCAAGTCTTCTGAAGAGACACAATAGCTTTATATGATAAACTTGGCAGTTCAAATGTATGTTCATGTGTGAAATATGAGAACAACAGAGGTAAGCAGATGAAAACAGAATTTTAATTTTGGGATGAACCCTTTAAATTTAGGGAATAGCCATTTTACTGTGTGAGGAAAAAAGTTCGCAGAGCTTTGCAGGGGAACACTTTTGCGCAAATGTCTGATTTTACCAGTAAAAAGGGGCTACATTATTTTAAGTATATGTAGTCAGTGACAGAGCGTGAGCTAACATAAGAGTGTGTCTAACATAATTCTGTATTCTCAGCTTTAGAATCATGAATATATTTATTCTGGTATCATCACTGACTTGTGCACTGGGGACCAGGACCAACTCAAGCTTACTCAAGTCCACCCCTGAGGTAATACTAAATTTAACATTTTAATCAACAGTGCATTTTTTAACGTTTTACCATACGTCTTAAAAGTAAAAATGATAAAAACTTTATTTTGGCTTCAAGTATAGCGATAGTATTGTATCGTGAGTTCTGTATCTTGAATTGTATTAAATCGGTTTTACAAAATCTGATCACAATGTTCACAGGAGTCACGTTTGAGATGCATGTTAATACCAGGCGACTTCAGGCCATACATACTCTAGGAGCCTTTAATTCTTTAGGAGAGCCGTCCGTTAGCATTCCAGTTCATCAACTTGACATACAAATGCACTCTGAAGACGCTCCAACATTTCTCCCAAAAAGGCTTTAATAAAGGCTTGTAAGACAATGCATTTGCAAATAGCACGCTGAAATCTAGCAGTACTTGCAAATTTTAGTAAAAAGCGTGTATTGTAATTTTATTTTTCATAATTTATTATAAATAATGCAGAATACATCTAAAAGTGCCACTACAACATACATGTAATAAAATCCACCATGACCAAAAACAAACAAACAAACTAGTACGATTAAATAGTTAAGAAATTAAAGAGAAAAGTGCAATGTAGACTCTTCAAATCCTTCTGAAGAAAGAAGTCAGTTCTAAAGTTGTGGAATCCATTTCAGAGTCGACTGTAGGAGGTGTGGCCACCTTCATGTACCCTACAGTAGTCCTGACCCACCACAGCCCTCTTTTTACACGGCTGACCCAGACGAGTGACACCGCTGCACAGTGAGCGACCTGAAAAAGAACTTCACCCCAAAAAAATAAATTAAATTAATGCCTATCCATAGCGAGACCAAAGATTTTGATCCAAAATATTGGATTCCTATAAATCCATTCACATTTGCCCTCTCTTTACTCATCTGCAGACATGGTCAATTTTAAGTTTATGTTGACTTTAAGCCTTCAATGAAGGATACCTGTTGCTGGCAAGTGAATGGTTGGGGCTTGAGCTTCGTGAGTAACTCATGGTCTCCAACACTCCTCCTAGGTTCCTCTGAGGAACATTCTCCAGCACTGCCTGCTAACCAGATAATGACTTCAAGAACAGTTTTGCAGTTTTCAAACCATTAAATTATAGCAAAAACACAAACACTGCGCTAGGAAGTGATTGATTTATTCATTCATTCATTCATTCATTAATTCGTGTTCATTTTTAAAATAAACAAAAATGGTCTCAATATACAACTACTTACCCCTGCGATGCTGTGGCGATTCTTGAGTCTGGGGGTTGAATGGTTGGGTGTTCCTGTTAGATGACTGAACTTTGGAGGTCCATGAGACTGAGATGGAGACATGGCCAGGATGCATGGATCCCCTACAACAAGAAGATAGACTGTTAATACATTCTGAAGAAACATGCAAGTATGGTCTGTGAGAAATGTTACAAATGTGTTCTGAGGGGTTTTAGAGCATTGCTATGTGGAGTTTCATTGGTCGCTTACTATGCCAGGTCAACGGCAACGGCAAAAGTTGTGGGAGTGACAATCAGGAATTGTGAATTTTGGAGGTGGGAGATCAAATCTAATATGTGGTATAAATCATGCTGTGTCTGTACTGAACTGTTATAAACTTCATCATGACTATGATGAGAAGAACCAGGTATGCTTGAGGATTCTGTCCTTTTTAGGGTTGCATCTTGTGACATCATATCCTGTTTTTGTTTCGTTTACATGTCTTTGGTGTGGTTCGACTGAAATATGAACAACATGGACCAGAGTTAATTTGGAAGTGGACCAAGACCCATCTTTTCAGTGACCTCGGTCTGCTTGTTTGGTGTGCACCAGTGTTCGGATGGTAGTGTTCACACTTACTCAAATGAACCACACTAACAGAGCATTCGCACCAGAGTTCGTTTTAGCCAAACCAAACCTGCCAAGTGTGAACACACCCTTAGCTTTTTTTGATAACAGTTGCCACTTTTACTCTCCACAAATGTTTTGATACATCACATGTCTGGTGCAGGACAGGTTAGTTCACAAAATCACTTTAGAGTTTCGTTCATTCAAATATTTAACAGGCGTTCCGCAGGTCCTTGAGGCCAGATTTACTAAACAGGGCAAATTAATGTAAGAGTGCAATCCAATAAAAGCGCTGATGGGAGTGGAAAGTTATGCGGGTGATCTACTGACGATGTGCACATTAAATCACAGACCCAGCCGGATCATTTCCATAATGACCAACTCGATCTACCAAGAGAAGCGCAAATTAGCATCTGGTTTAAGACACGCTTTTAAATAGCAATAAATTGACTAGCGCAAACATTAGTATGATTCATTTAAATACTCTCCTTCCATAAATGTTTACATCTGAAAGGGAAACTCCTACAAAGGCATATGTTAGTAAATTTGGCCCTTAAAGTCTTAAAAAGAAACCATGGAAACACCAAAGACGCTTTAATATATTATGTTTTATGAGACAAAGGAACAACTGTTTGCAATCATTTATAGACTGAAAACTAATTGTTATATAGCTCAGCACTTTTAGTCTTATTGTTTGAATCTCGTTTTCTTGATTTACCTTGAGTACCATGTTTTACCATTCCTAATATCGATCTAGCTTACTGCAGTGTGCAACAAGTAACAAAGTAGCTGCCGAGCGAACGCTCAGAGTAGCATTATAACAACTTTCAATACGTAAATGTATCTAATATGATAAAACAGCGCTGCGTTACCCCACATACTCATGACCGGAAGAAGCGGAAGCAGCGTCTGTGGCATAAAAGCTCCACTGCTCTCGAGACATTTGTCGCACTCGTCTCATTATCCATCGCTCCAGCAGCTTTGAGCAACATCCTGCTTCATACTACAGTAATGTTGATAAATTTTTAATACATTAGCTACGCCTTTGTTTTAAAATAAGTGACCTCTAGTGGCGAAAATTACATATTGTGCCTTTAAATTCAGTTTGATCAAATTTAGGCCAAAATGGTATAACAAAAGTCTCTGTTTTAAGAGCTCTTAAAATTGGCAGAAATGGAAAAAAGCAATCACGAGTTGCAGAGTTTAGCTGCAACATGCCTCAACACACCTGCCCGGAAGTTTTTAGTATGCCTAATTAGACCTTGATTAGCTGGTTCAGGTGTGTTTAATTGGGGTTGAAGCTGAACTCTGCAGGACAGTGGCCCTCCAGGACCGAGTTTGGAGACCCCTAGTTTAGATGGTTGTAAAAGTGCATATTTTATCTCTCTAATCTTTCTGAATGAGCAGCTGAAAGTAGAGAAGCAGAGATATTTCAAAATAAGAGTTCCAGTGTATTTCAGGCTTGTTTATAATTAAAAAGAAATGAATTAAAACCTTTTTCTGGATATTACTGTATTTTTATATTTAAACAAAGTGTAACTGGCATTTCTCTCAATGTAAACACTTGTGGCTTTTCTCTGGGCTGCCCGTCACAAGAAAGAAAGATAGATTTTACTAGTAATTTTAGCACAATAATTCTCTACACACATTTCAATGTGTTTGAGTAAAAAAAAAAAAGTGGAGGTAGATGAACATATGCTTATAGGGGTGGGGTCTAAACGAACTAAACGACTGAAAAAAAAAAAGTCCTGCATATATCACCAGACAGAAGTCTGTTGTCTCGAACGGAAGGTTTAAATATTAAACCATAAAACAATATACACAAATGAATTGAACACAATAAGATATGCATTAAGAATAATTTTCATTTCATGCAAAGGTTAAACTTGCAGTTGCCCTGTTTTGCAGTTGAATGTGCGCCCCAGCTTGATTAATTAAGCAAAAGATTCTGAGATGCATGATTTATTTTGAGATTGTATGGGTTTGTTCTATATAGACATATGACAATAAGACCTTTTATCTTTATACGTTTAAGACTCGCAAGTCTTAAATTTGTTTGTAAAAACCCTGTCTAACCCTAATTATGATTAAACACCATTAATTATCAGACAGTGGCTGTGAAAATATGGAATAAGAAAGACAAGAGGAAAATACCAATCATGAAGCTCTCCACCTCCAAATCGCAGTCTAGGTCATTTCTACAATAAGAACACACACACACACACAAAAACAATTAGCTGTAATATAAAATCGTAATAAATAAAATAGATTTACAACAGCATGTGAAAGGATGAATTGGTTTTGAAGAAAAAGAGATGGCTGTTGCTATAGTTGACATTTTGTTTCATCACTCCCTTCTGCGATCCTAGACTTACGGGACAGGAGTGGACGAGGACGCCGGGCAGCGCTCCGTCAACTGGCTCTCTTTCTCTGGGGTCTTCTCTTCAGTGGGGCCCATAAGGAGAGGAGGAGGAGGAGGGCTGCAGGTCTGGCCCTTCATTGTAGACAATGCCCAAAGCACCTGAAGCATAAACCAGCGACCTGGATAACAAGAACAAGAAGGTCAAGAGGACAGTCATGAACACGTAGGATAAGTGTTGTAAAAATCTTCATGCATTTAAAGTTGAAAAATGGAACTTGTTGGGACTTTGAATTCTTCTTCCTAGTTTAATATGCAACTACAGGTCATTTGTAGATTAATTCACCTCAAAATAACTGTAAATACTTTAAAATGTTGCTCTGATTATTTGAGTATCTAGAGCAGCCCAAAACAGCAACATTAGCTCAACCAATGGCAGATTATTTGTTGTTAGTATGACTTCTGAAGTAGCTAGAAATTTAATATTTGACAAATATTAAATGTTTCAACCTCTGAGGTTGGTTAAATCAATCAATATTATAGTGGAAATAATCATTTAAGGAGCATAAAGACGCAGAATTTGACAAGTTTTTGACAGGTTTTTAAAATCCATTTTTGCTGAAAACTCTAAAACTAAATGTTAACCGAGAGAAGAAAAAAAAAAAAAAACACCTCACAGGGTTAAAACATGATTCAGGGATAAAGAGAGCATGTAGGTGGATATTCTCCTAATATTAAAAACTTCTATGTCATCTTGGAACGGCTGATTTGGCAACAAGTGTCAACAATCTGGTTCCATCGATTTAAATAACTTCTCCCAACATTGAAACTGGATTTCATATTTTTGGGACAAGAGAGTGTTATGTTTTAGCGTCTCTGACCTACGCAGCCCCTAAAAGGGACATGGTGGTGGAAATCAGATCATTTTAAACCGGTAAACTCCAGAAAAGTTTTCAGTCCACTGTTTTGATGGATGACAACTGTAATCAAGATAAAGACATCCAGCAGTCGTCCATTAGGCACACAGTCAGGGTTGCCAGTTCTGTGTAACAAAACTAGCCCAATGGCCAATCACAAATAGCCCAAAGATCATATCCCAAATATCAAAACATGCCATTTCTTTACCTAAAATACATATTTTACTGTCACTATTATGCAAACTGAAAACTATGAGGGGCTGTATAGGCCATAATTATTGAAAAGCCTCTTAAACACATTAATCAACCATAGTGAAATTCATTCATATGCATAACTGAAAAGCCTCTTAAACACTAGTGAAATGAAAAACATTGATCATTCTTAATGAAATTTCATATGAATTACTGAAAAAGACTTATAAACAGTAGTGAAAACATTCATCAACCTCAGTGAAATTCATTCATATGTATAACTGAAAAGACTCTTACAAACACTAGTGAAATGAAAAACATTAATCAACCTTAGTGAAATTCATTCATACGCATTACTGAAAAAGCCTGAAAACATTCATCAACCTCAGTAGAAATTCATTTACACGCATTACTGAAATGAGAAAAGATTTCAGTGGATGATGATTTGGTGCGTACCACAAACTCTTTTAGGCAATGGCGAATAGTCGTTACAGTTGTAAAGCCATTCATATCGGAAGCCAACACACCAAAAGTAGGACGAGAGTGTGGTTTTACAGAGCTCGCTCTGCGCTGACATGTCATCTGCGCAGTTCAATGGACCGAACCGCGCGACCAACTCGTCAGCGCAGCGAGGACGTGCTTGCTTGCGCCACCGAACGGACAGCGCGGCGCGAATCATATTACTGCTCTGCAGAAGTTCAGCTGTTTTTCCCTTAACATAAGGTAATGAAGATAAAGAGAATGAAATTATAAATTTCTTTTGCTTATTATCTTTCATATTAATAGTAGACTACATGTACAAAAACTGTATTGTTCCTTAGGCTACGATTGCATGCTTAAATAAGCCTATATGGTGAAAAAATACTATAGTAAATACTGTTTTTGAACCAGATAGTAAATTGTAACACTGTATATTTTATAGTATTTACAACACTTTGTTAATGAATGCTACAGCATACTGTAGTATTAACTATAGTGAACTGATAAACTGTAATAAATAGCTACTGTACGCCTAGTATACTATAGTTTTTACTACAGTAGACTGTAGTAAAGTAGATTATAGTATAATATACCCTATTGTAGAAAACTGTACAGTATTGGGTAAAGTAATTTGTTTATATTACTATTGTTCTGTTAGGTTTCAGCAACTATAGAATTACCACAACAAATTAATTTAAGTACTTTACTATAGTATTTTTTCACCTGGGTATACACCATGCATATACACACACACACACCATAGATAGTCGTAACGAGTTGTATAGGAAGCCATTCACACTGAAAGTGGGACAAGGCGTGCTATTACAGAGCTCGCGCCGCACTGACATGACATAGGCACGGCTCAATGGACCGGGCCGCACGACCGACTCAACATCGCAGGGAAAACGTGTTTACTAGCGCGTAGCGCCACCGAACAGACAGTGCAGCGCGAGCTCTGTAACAGCACGCCTTGTCCCACTTTCAGTGTGAATGAAATCTTTTCTCATTATAGAAATGCGCATGAACGAATTTCACTAAGGTTGATGAATGTTTTCACTAGTGTTTATAAGAGTTTTTTCAGTGATGCGTATGAATGAATTTCACTAAGGTTGGTCAATGTTTTTCATTTCACTAGTGTTTGTAAGAGGCTTTTCAATAATTATGGCCTATACGGCCCCTCATAGAAAACCACTATATCGTAGTGATCATAAACACGGCTCAAAGGCTCCTTCACAAAACATTTAGCACAGTTCTACCATTGGTGGAATATAAAATATTGCATAAATTATATTTAACTAAAATATTTGTATTGAAATACGTATATCAAACCTTTAACCCGTGTCAGGGGTGGGGAGTTTAAAATAAAGTTTATAAGTAGCCTAATTACACAAGAAAATCCCAGACTTGTCAACCCTGCATGTGATTCCATTATTATTAATGCGAAAAACCATGCATGTCAAAACTAACTGTTAACATGGCATTTTTGCATGTGCACATTTCACTATGGTGGCCAAGTTGTCAAAATTCACAGGATCTGTTTAGTATCTATATGCAGTCGGCTCAGTGCGGCTGGTATAGGATTGTGGCTAGAAGGGATACAGCTACGGCCGGAAGAGATGCAAAATCTCACCATAAAATTATAAATTAAATTTGCTACTTATCAGGTTGTTTTATTAACCTCTACTCCTACCCCAACCCTAAACCTTCCCTTACAATAATGTAAATACAGTAATTAACTGTTGTTCAGTGTGACAACAACAAGCAAAACATAAACATCTTTAAGATTTAAAATTCTTACAATTTATAATATTTTGTGCACTTTGAGGTGGTGAATAATATGGACTCATTATATCATATGGTGATATAATGGCTTTTTTGGAAAGACACAAATTTACCTTGAAGAAAGAAAAAAAAAAAAAAAAGAAGATGAAAATAGATTTTAAGGATAACTTATGGGTAGGGTTAGGTTTAGGGGTAGGGATTTGGTTAGGATTATATTTCAGACAGGAATATTGTTCCAAATACAGCAAAATATTTTGAGCCAGAAACGCGTCAAAATCATAATGTGCTAAACACTGTTTATAGCCTATATATTTACTCCACAAACATGGGAAAAAAAAGCGATAGATGGACCAACGCCCGAAGTCCAGGCACTTCTCAACCTTTATGCTAAAGAGTAAATCAAACGTGACTTTGAAGGGACAAAGCATAACATGATTATGTATTTCTGCTCAGCTAGCGACATTGGGCATCATCTACATGGCAAACGCTATAAAAAACTTTTCGTATAACTTTTACTTTTGCTTTATCTAAAACCGTAATAGATCTAACCTAACGTTTTGTGTAATACCATTTTTGCAAGTAAAATTAACAAATCATCATATAATTTACAGTGAAAACACGTAAATTGACATTCCCAGAATTCCCTGTGTGACACTTCACACTTGATGTTTTTTTTAATTTAATTGATTCTTCTTAGTTTTTTTGTTATCAGTTGTGTACATTAGGGTTTTGTTACATCTTATGTTGTTTAATTAATGTTTATTGTATTACTTTAGTGTCATGTGTGTTACCATGATGGTGTTTTGTAAATATGACACTGTACATCTTCTATATATTAGTATTTACCTCAGCTTGTGGAAAAGTGAATGTCCTGAAAAGTATAAAAGGTGTCGGAAGCGGTGCAGAAATGACACACCATTCTCAGTACAGATAAAGTACCTAATGATAGTGTGAACAACAGCAGAGTGAGCGAGACCAAGTCCAGCGCAGACTGCTGGTTGATCTCTGCAATGGCATTGATCGGTACGGTGAGGAGCAGAGAGACGCGGGAGAACGTCGCACACTGCAGGAACGACAGCAGCACAGCACACAACAGAAAGTACCCAGCGTGCATCACACACGTCCACAGAGCACGCAGGCTCAGGCCTACAAAGACAATTAAACATTATCCAAAACATATTCAAATATTATTATTGTTCAGGTTGTGATCAAATGAATAAATAAGTACCTGCCCAGCCAAGATAGCCTTGGATCATATGCAGTCTGTCCTCCAGTCGATTCTGCATATTGTCCAAATACGTCAGCATGTATCCCAGAGTTCCGTTCATACGCTCCAGCTTGCTGGTGAGCTCAGAGTAGAAGTGAGCCGTAGCATTCTGCTGCTGGAGGAAGCCGTTCAGATTGAGCTCTGGATCATGGGATCAACACAAACAGGATCATTCAGCTTAGTTGCCAAGACAGAGCTAACTTGTTGAGCGGGACTTTCTCCCCTAAACTTCATTTAGACCCTGGTCCCTGCGGTCGAAACACACAGAGTACCACCTCAAAGTCCCTATGTTCCTGGGGAAAGCTCCTGCGGTGGAAACGCGGCTTTAGATTATACTAACATTTCACAATATTACCATTTTTACTGTATTTCTGATTAAATAAATGCAGGCTTGGTGAGCAGAAGAGACTTAGGCCTGGTTTACACCTGCTATTAAGATGCATTTTGGTCGATTGGATCACAACGATTTACAACAAGCAGAAATCTGTAAGAAATGTTACGACCCATAGATAAAAACTGCTGAAAGGGAGCTGGTATGTCAGAGCACACTTTCATTAGGGAAAAAAAAAAAAATCCACCTTTAATAGTCAAGCATATTTACAGTACAATGGTCCAAACTTTTGACAGGTAGTTTATCTTTGGAGTGTAATCACCCATTTTATGGTAGATGTCCTGAGCACTTCCTCGGACCACAGCCAGGTCATCAAGAATCGCCTGATGTCCTTCCTGCACTTCTGCAGTCTGATCCTTCAGCTGCCCACTTACATTCTCTGTAAATGTGAAACAGAGATGAAACGTTCTATACCTGCAGACAGTCAAGCATAACTGTGCAGAGAGCATGAACCAAGTCATTATGAATACATTTTAAACACTGAAAGTCCTTGAACAAAGTGCATCTGTCAGTGACTGACCCATTCTCTGTGTGATGCCCTGGATTAATTGAGCCACCAGCTGCTGCCCGGTGCTGATGAGAGCCTTCTCCTGCGCCAGTCTCTGGAGATTTTCACTGATAGAAGCATCTAGCTGCTCCTGCCCTTCCTTTAGCGCCCCCTGCTGGAGCTGTAGGGCACTGTGACCCTCCAGCAGCTTGTCCAGTGAGGCAGCGGTCATCTCCCTCAGCTCATTCTGACCCTCCTGCACATCAACATGAATAAAGAACCAGAAAACAGTAAAGTCAACATGAAATTGCAGTTAAAACACATTTTACCCATAATCTGACATTTCAGAATGAGATGGGATAAAAGCAGGAAAAAAAAAAAAAAAAATCATGACTTGATTTTATCACGTTATGCTGGGTACACACCACAAGATAATCGGGCTGATTTTGGGCCGATTTCTCCCCTTCCGACAATCCTAGGTATGTCCCGATTATCTTGATGGTTTTACAGATTATCTTATCAGATTTTCCTGTGGTGTGAGGTGTTAAGAGTGGCTGAATCCGCTCGGAAGAATGGAGGCGCCCCGATCGCAAATCGTAAATATTCAACATGTTTGAATATTTACGATCAGAAATCCTGAGGTGTGGGAGGAACCCCGAGGACAAACGCGCGCACATTCTGGTGATTATGATATGAAACGAAACAACATCCAATCAGAAAGCGAGCTGACAGAAGCATAAACGCAGTCATGGCGCAACACAAAGTTAAATGGATTTGTACAGCAGAGATGGAGGATCAGCTTGTCGATTTGTGGCAACAGCACGAGTATTTATACAAAGTGTCCTGTAAAACATACAAAAATCATTCCAAACACTGTCATCGCAATTTCTTCCTGCTTATCGTCCGCCATGTTTATTCTAAAGTCTCGAGAGATTTTGCGAGATTTCCTGTGTTCACAGTCGGGACTCTGGTTGAAAATCTGTTTGTGTGTGGTGTGCTGTGTTTGTCATATCACACACTATAGAAGTAAAACAGTTAAATCTAGGATTTTTTTTTTTTTTTTTTTTTAAACTCTTGTTTGTGGTCTCTCACACTTTGAAAATCTTAGTATTCAAAAATATTTTACTGTGTACCCAGCATTAGTGGATTGTGGAGGACTATTCCTAAGATACACTGCCGACAGTACTGGGACGGAAAGGCTGAGGGCCAAGTTAAAGAGTTAGTTCACTCTAAAGTGAAAATTGTCATTATTTACTCACCCTCATGTCATTCCAAAGCCATTTGACCTTTGCTCATCTTTGAAACACAAAGATATTTTGAATGAAACCTGAGAGATTTCTGTCCCTTCATTCTATTTCACCAAACAAGTTCATATGGATTACTTTAACAATGTCTTTATAAATCAAGCAGATTAATACAACACCAAGTATGTTCTATATAGTATGAGTGTGTATCATGAATGAAATTCGGACACACTACATCCACCATGTTGTCATTGTCATGTGACCTATGGCGTCAGTTGCATTGCCTACAGCCATTCATAAATCCTCTCCTGTGGCCGCATGGGATACCAAAGTGTCCATCGAATACGCAGATTCTCACCGGTAGTAGTAAGTCATCCGGGTACTTTTCGCACAATTCTTCTTTTTAAATAAAATGAATTTGGACACTAGTCAGCTTGCATATTGTTTTTCACCTACTATATAGTATGGAAGGAGGCATATTCGGACGCAGGTCAAGTCTTCTGAAGAGATGAACAGATTTAATTTAGACGTTTATTCAGATCCAGTAGAAACACTGATCAATACACATACGTTGCTCACCAAATATGGTAAAAGTTAGTCAAACCATGCTTACTTGACGCACAGTAACCAGTGAGATTTGTTCTCAAGCTTGTACATCTGGACTTACATTATATTTAATAATTACCATATTTACTTACCATATTTGCTGAGCTCTATGAATGTGCGCTTATCAATGTATATATGTGAATAAAAACTTAAAGGAGTCATGAATTGAGAAATCAACTTTTCCTTGAGCTTTTGATATATAAGGAGGTCCTTGTACTATAAGAATATCCTGTAAGTTTCAGAACTGAAAACTTCTTTGCTAGTCCAATTTAAAAAAAAAAAAAAATGCCACCTCCACAGAAGAAATCAACGCCTACTTCATCATTGCAATGTTAGCCCCACCCACTGGTGTGTTAGTGAGATGAAGAGGAGAGAGCGATTCAACAGAAAAATAACATTACCTTTCAAAGGATCCTAATGCTAGGAATATGGTTATTTATTTTTTTAACGATGTGAATGTCTCATTTGAGCTCATTTGAAAACTTACTTTGTGTTTCAAAAATGAATGAAGGTCCTATGGGTTTGGAAAGACACAAGAGTGAGTAATATTTGGGTGAACTAATCCTTTCAGCTTTGAGAGAATCTACACATTTCAAAAAAGATGCTTTAACAATTGGCATATATGTTATTTGTCATTATTGCTGTAACATTTAGAACAATAGTGTTAATCAGCATTAACTACTGGCAACATTTTAGAAAAGCTGCTTTACCAACAACAGTAACAGTAACAAATGCCTAAATCATTACTTGACAGTCGGTTAACATTTTCCCCAACTGAGCGACCTTTCTTTCGAAGAGCACGACATGACTCTGCACAGTGAAAGCCAATTCACACTGAACCGACAGGCAGCGACAGCCACTTCGTCAGGTTCGGATCAATGTGTAACCGTCTGTGTCTTTTGGTTAACGCCCTTTCGTCGATTGAACATCAGTTCAGCAAAAACAAGCGCCGACCAACAGCAACAGATGTTTGTTGGGTTGTGGAACGTCTGAGAAGTGATGTACTGTAATATGGTTGGTGTCCGTCAGTGCAGTGTGAATTGGCCTTAAGACCAGGAACAAAAGAAAAAAATAAAATGAAGTTATTTATGACACACCTTTAGATCTTTCATAGCATCCAGTTGACTAGTTGCAGTGGAAATCAGGGCGTTGACGGTCAGCTCCGCTCGCTTACGAAAGTGCTGCTGGCGCGTGGCATAACACACGGCACGCGCTCGGTTACTGACAATGTGATATGCATTCCACGTGTCTGAGTCCATGTCTACTGTGCACTCTTTTATAGACTGCAGAGAGAGAGAGAGAGAGAGAGAGAGAGAGAGAGAGATACATTATTCGTTTAATCAGAGTCGACGGATTCTTGATGCCAAGTGCTGCACAACTAAAACTGGCAGAATGACAAGTATTTCACTGAAAAACAGTTCAGCAGGTTCAGGACCTTTTTAAAAAAAAAAAAAAAAAACAGTTTCGGCCATTGCCCATACCATTTCTTCAGTGCAAAGGTAAGTCCTGCGACCCTCCACCTCTGATTGGCAGTTGAACAAAGCCACACCCAGTTTGGCCAACTGCTCTTCTGACAGGCCGCTGCAAGTAGCTTTGAGCTGAGCAACAACCTATTAAAAAAAGAAACGTACATATGCAAGAACTGAGAACTGTCCATCTTTTGAGTGAAAGCAAAAACATACTGTTTTTGTGTTTATCTTTAAATGAAAGTGAGCTGCTGCTCCTTCCCAGTAGAGGGCAGTGTCATTACACCTGGGCTGCATCCGAAATTGCATACCTTCTGAATAGGTATGTATTTTTTCAGTCATTTAATTTATATAAAAAAAAAAAAAAAAAAAAAAAAAAAAAAAAAAAGCACAATTACAATTTGATTCGAAGAGAGATACTGCAAATTATTAATGTATATACAGTCTCTTCTAAATGCTAATTTTGACATTGTTTTGAAGTAAAGCAGATTTTAGATGACCTTAAGGCTAACACATTCATACTAAAAGCCAAAACTTCAATTTTGATTTCATAATGACTTGCATACATTGTTTATTAGCACCAGGTAACTGTTTGAAAAACATTTTGCACATGACTGTCAATGACCATAACCAGTGTTGGGAAAAGTTACTTTTAAAAGTAATGCATTACAATACTGCATTACTCCCTAAAAATGTAACTAATTGTGTTTTTGTACTTTTTATGAAAAGTAATGCGTTACATTACTTTTGCGTTACTTTTTCTCACCTGGGCTGGGCTTGCTTGTTTGTTTTTTAATAACAAAAAAAAAAAAAAGTTCTATTTTTGGCAAATATTAAGGCCCTTTCACACCAAAAGTGAAATGAATAAGACTCAGGCTGAACAGGTTAGTTCAACCAAAAATGAAATTTTCTAATTTCTTTGCTTTTAATGGAGGATAAAAAAAACAGGGAAAAAAAAAAAAAAAAAAAAATCAGATTTCATCAAAATATCTTAATTGTCTTACGGGTGTGGAACGACATGAGAGTGAGTAATAAATGACAGAAGGCAGTAATAAATGAGCAAAGGCAGTGTTTAATAAAGTGAGATTAAATCCATAAAGTATATTTGTGTAATTTCATCTAGTTAATTACTACAGGTTTGCATAAATTCTGAGATTGCATTTCACTGTTTTTATTCATTTTGAGGAATACTGAATGTTTTCGTGCAAGTGAGAAGTGTAAATGCATGTTCACATTTAGAACTACAATAACCATCAAACACCTCTGACCTTTATTTCTCTGAACATGGGGACAAGAGAGCTGTCAGTCAATAAATGTAAAAAAGTAACTTGCATTACTTATTTGAAAAAGTATTTGGATATTTTGTTGTAAATTGAAAAAGTAATGTGTTACTTTACTAGTTACTCGAAAAAGTAATCCGATTACATAACTCAGGTTATCACTGACTATAACATTAGATTGTTATAGGTAACAGTAGCCTAAAACAGGGGTTTTATATTGTTACATCATTTTTTTTGTTATTTATTAAATCACTTCAAATTTGACCATAGTTATAGTTCAAATTTAGTTACTTAATATTAATTTTATTATTTATTTATAAAACAAATTTGCACAGTGTTTTTCTATAACATTTCTATAACGGACACCCTAGCACTGTGTTGCGGCCCCCGTGGGTCCCCAGACCCCAGTTTGAAAAACCTGGCCTATTAAATACATGTGTATTAGCTTTTGCCTTATTTGCATACTTCATATTGCTGTTTAATACCTTACAACTTTGAGCAACCTTTACTTGAATTGTATTTTTGATCTGTTGTTCTGGTGAATGTGGTGACATGCACAACGATTTTTAATTTTTGTGAAATTCTTCAGTGACGTCATCATATATACAGTGTATTTAATAAGTTCAATTACATCTTAGCTTCTGCTGTGGACTCAAAATTGCTAAAAGAATCATGTTATAATAGTGTAGCCGTGTACAGATGTAAATATGCCATTGCTCTTACCTGGAAATGGCAGCTGTCCAGAGGACTGAGCTCCATCTGCTTTGCTTCAGCCAAAAACTTCTCATCAACAACACTCATTTCAAAGGCAGGGGTCTCTCCCTGGAGCAGGATAGATGCAACCGGCTCTGGTGGAGGAGCAGGAGCAGGAGCAGGAGCAGGTTCTGGCTTCTTCAGCCAGTCAAAGAAAGCATCCACCTCATCATACTGCATACTTAACAGCCACAGCATCACAAACCAGGAAACCATCCTCAGAAATGACCCTGAGCAAATGGAAACAGAAAATGAGGAAATGAAGTGTGCACCATTGACAGTACACTAGTGTGGCATTAGTTTAAGTGTGCACCATTGACAGTACACTAGTGTGGCATTAGTTTAAGTGTGCACCCTTGACAGTATACTAGTGGTATTAGTTCAAGTGTGCACCATTGATAATACACTAGTGTAATATTTAGTTTAAGTGTGCACCATTGATAATACACTAGTGTAATATTTAGTTTAAGTGTGCATTACAGACAGTATACTAGTGTGGTATTAGTTCAAGTGTGCATTATAGACCGTACACTAGTGTGGTATTAGTTCAAGTGTGCACCACTGACAGTACACTAGTGTGGTATTAGTTCAAGTGTGCACCATTAACAGTATACTAGTGTGGTATTTAGTTTAAGTGTGCACCTTTGACAGTACACTAGTGTAATATTTAGTTTAAGTGTGCACCCTTGACAGTACACTAGTGTAATATTTAGTTTAAGTGTGCATTACAGACAGTATACTAGTGTGGTATTAGTTCAAGTGTGCATTATAGACCGTACACTAGTGTGGTATTAGTTCAAGTGTGCACCACTGACAGTACACTAGTGTGGTATTAGTTCAAGTGTGCACTATTAACAGTATACTAGTGTGGTATTTAGTTTAAGTGTGCACCATTGACAGTACATTAGTGTGGCATTAGCTTAAGTGTGCACCATTGACAGTACACTAGCGTGGCATTAGCTTAAGTGTACACCTTTGACAGTACACTAGTGTAATATTTAGTTTAAGTGTGCACCATTGACAGTACACTAGTGTAATGTTTAGCTTAAGTGTGCACCATTGACAGTACACTAGTGTGGCATTAGCTTAAGTGTGCACCATTGACAGTACACTAGTGTGGTATTAGCTTAAGTGTGCACCATTGACAGTACACTAGTGTAATGTTTAGCTTAAGTGTGCACCATTGACAGTACACTAGTGTAATGTTTAGCTTAAGTGTGCACCACTGACAGTACACTAGTGTAATATTTAGTTTAAGTGTGCACCCTTGACAGTATACTAGTGGTATTAGTTCAAGTGTGCACCATTAACAGTATACTAGTGTGGTATTTAGTTTAAGTGTGCACCATTGACAGTACACTAGTGTAATGTTTAGCTTAAGTGTGCACCATTGACAGTACACTAGTGTGGCATTAGCTTAAGTGTGCACCATTGACAGTACACTAGTGTAATGTTTAGCTTAAGTGTGCACCACTGACAGTACACTAGTGTGGCATTAGCTTAAGTGTGCACCATTGACAGTACACTAGTGTGGCATTAGCTTAAGTGTGCACCATTGACAGTACACTAGTGTAATGTTTAGCTTAAGTGTGCACCACTGACAGTACACTAGTGTAATATTTAGTTTAAGTGTGCACCCTTGACAGTATACTAGTGGTATTAGTTCAAGTGTGCACCATTGACAGTACACTAGTGTAATGTTTAGCTTAAGTGTGCACCATGGACAGTACACTAGTGTAATGTTTAGCTTAAGTGTGCACCACTGACAGTACACTGGTGTAATATTTAGTTTAAGTGTGCACCCTTGACAGTATACTAGTGGTATTAGTTCAAGTGTGCATTATAGACAGTACACTAGTGTGGTATTAGTTTAAGTGTGCACCATTGACAGTATACTAGTGTGGTATTAGTTTAAGTGTGCACCATTGACAGTACTCTAGTGTAATATTTAGTTTAAGTGTGCATTATAGACAGTATACTAGTGTGGTATTAGTTCAAGTGTGCATTATTGACAGTATACTAGTGTGATATTAGTTTAGTGTGCACCCTTGTCAGTACACTAGCGTGGTCAGTGACTGGGACTGAAACATGCCCGGGCTTGGATCCTCTCACAGCTGATTGAAATCACAGAGTGAATCAAAGCGGTCAGAGCACACATGATCTCACTAACACATCGTGCATCGTTGACTTTACAAACTGAATTATACTTTAACAATCTGCATGTTATTTGGAAATGCATGTTATGCAATTAGTTTAGGACATATATTCAAATTTACGATTTAATACATATAACACTGACCGTCTGAAATCACACATTCTCTTGACTTACCTTAAAATGCGCCACACAGACTGCTCTATAAAACCTCAAACGAGATTAATCCATCAACACTTTCTCTGAACAGTAAACACTCATCTAAACGCTCTTGTAAGGATTCAACTGTTTAAATGGACTCGCCTCAGCCAATCAGAGACAGCGTGATGCAAAAGAAGCATCGCGATGTTTGCTGAGTAAAACAGGCGCGAGATTTGACGAGACTCGGAAATGGGAGTTTGTCTGATAACAACAAAATAGTAATTTATATTGTCGCATTTATGCACGTCTATTATGTAAGGATACATTGTAAGCAAGTTAAAAAGGCGAATTCCCCTCATATATATGTTTTTGAACTTTGAAAAGAGATGTTTTTGTTTGTAGCTTATGGATGTAGTCGTCGCTCATTATTGAACTGAACACATTATTGTTCAGATTGATTGTTTCTGCTATGGAATCTAAACCAGTTCCTGCGAAACTCCTGAACGCCGCTCCTCCGTACGGACATATAATCACTCATGAGAAGTGGAGAGGATCCACACTCCTGCAGAGCTTTAAAGGTTAGTGATTCACATAATACAAAAATTTACCAGGGTAAATAACCATAGTTTTTAAAGCGTTGTACACACATTAAACTACAGTTTCTGTTACTCCTGTACAGTCTTGATCATTTAATATGGCATGTCCATCATATAAGCCTGACTGACTGATGATGTTCCTGTCTCTCAGGCAGTGTGAAGATGATCTTCGAGGAGGAGCTGGGTGTTGTGGACTTCTGCCTCAGTAACAAGACGTGTGTCCTCTATGTATCAGAAAGTGATCAGGTGGCAGGAAACAACTACAGGAGGAAGATTGTCCGATTCAGAAATGTAAGGAACCAATTTTATCTGCTTTTGTCTGCTATTCTGAAATTGTACCATTTTCTTTTTTTCTCTCTTTTTGTTAACTGCAAAATAATTAAGAATTAAGGTGAATAGTTATGTGTGAAACCATCAGGAACCCTTTAGTCTCCAGCAGCACCATTTTCCAGAACTGCAACCTACCTGGAGTCTCCAGAAGTACGAGGTGTCAGGATCTCAGAGACTTAGGTTAGGTAAAGAATCCTAAAAATGACCCCCACTTAAGAATCACATACCGAATTGTAGTAAAATACATGAATAGCTTGGCTTTATAGACAGACAGATTGAGAGTGACTCTTGAAGGACCAGTACCATATCATCTTGTACCACTGTCTGAAAAATTTATCTTCCAGAATCGGGCAGTAAGGTGTGGGAGTTCATTTTAGTCCATCTCTCTTATCCTGAAATGTCCATCTTGCAGAGATAATGATCTTCCAAAACTTGCTGCCAAAAAGAGATGTGTGCATTGTGTAAATGCAGACTAATAGACCTGCCACATATTTTATTATGTGTTATGGATTTCTGTGTTGTTCATTGACTTTGTCTTTGACTAATATTTAATGTGTGTAATATTTAAATAGTAAAACAAAACATTAAAATAGTTCCAATGATTGACACTGGCAATGAGAACAATTTGTCATAATGTATGATTAAGAGCTCATATTAAAAACTGATTTTATAGTTAAGTCATGGCAATAACCTGTAGCTACAACTTTTAAAGACTTGGAGAGCAATATATTACTTTAGGGCTCCATCCAAATCTTTTATTCCCGTTGTTGTCCTGGAAAATGATCGCGAAAAAGTGTGGGAATCCTTTTTTTTTTTAACTTTCTCTTCTTTAAAGAATCCTGGAAAAAATGTATAAAAAAAAAGCAGCAAAAACTGCTTGCAACATTGATGATAAAAAGAACTATTATTAATAATTGAGCACCAATAATAACTGAGCAGCAAATCAGCATATTAGAATGATTTCTGAAGGATCATGTGACACTGAAGACTGGAGTAATGATGCTGAAAATTCAGCTTTGATCACAGGAATAAATTACGTTAATATATATTCATAAAGAAAACACTATTTTTAATTGTAATAATATTTCACAATATTACTGTTTTTACTGTATTTTTAATCAAATGAATGCAGAAGAGACTTCTTTCAAAAGCATAAAAATCTTAATTTTTCCAAACTTTGGACTGGTAGTGTATATATTATTTATTTATTTAATGTATTATTATTATTTTTACAATCTTTTGTTTTTCAAAAAGTGCTGCCCTCCAGAAGCTACATATGATATTCACGTTTCCCAGAAGACAAAATGATAAATTACTCTGATAAACTGTGGCTCTGCTCTTACAGTGTTGTTCTTTTTAAGATGATGTCAGATGATGTCTCTCACTCTTTCTCCAGGCTAACAGTGGTCTGCAGGCTGTTGTGATTGTGGAGAAGACCCATCTGAGTGAGCAGTACTTCAGCGGGCTGCAGAAGTTCGTGGTTTTGGAGCTGGGTCTGACCCTGCTGCCTGTGTCCTCTGCTGCTGAAGCTGCTCAGCTCATAGCGCAGCTGGTCAGTCAGTTCAGCCTCACTGCATCATTTTATTTCTGTATATGTATAACATCATTATGTGTTGATTTTTTTGGTCAGTAGCTGTGTAATAAGCAGAATAGTGTACCGTCAGCTGGTTGTTATTTGCTAAATAAACTCTGATACACCTGCTATTTTCAATAACTTGCAAAACACTGTTGCAAAGTGTCATGTAAAAGTATGATGTTGTTTCTGTGCTGTTCAGAATGCATTTGTCCTCCACAGGTTCTTGGCGAGAACAAGGAGAACCCGTTCGGCAGGAAGAGCGTGTCCAGACTGCTGGAGCCGGTGGTGTTGAGTCTGGTTCAGCAGATTCCTGGCGTTGGAAAGGTGAAGGCCATGCTGCTCCTCCAAAGGTTTCCCAGTATCCATCAGCTCAGCAGGGCTTCAGTCCATGAACTAGAGCCCATAGTGGGACAGGCCACAGCCCAGCACGTCACAGCCTTCTTCCACAACCAGTTCATATAGAAATGCAGGATGTATATCACGAGCTGAAGCAAGCAAATAAACACTATTTAAGCACTGTGCCTTGGATTTGATTGCAGTAACATTCTCAGTATATTTCTATGAAACTGTCTTTGTTTATGAAGTAGTCAAACTCACAATAATATTATAGTATAATGGCTAATTCGAATTTTGCCACATATTACATCAATTTCTGCATTTGACAGTAGGACTTACAGCAAATAGACAAAAGGTGGCGCTGAAGACTCAGTTGCATGTATTTTGTTCTTTACCCCGTTTCAGTGTGAGGTGTTGTTGTGGTCTAATGTTTCTGTTACTTATTTTACCTGTATGAGTTACACAAAAACTTGATCATACACTTTTTCCAGAAACATTAGGTGATAATAATAGTTAATTTGTTCATGGTACAGTAGGGCCTGAAACAACCTTGGGTATGTTTACATGCATTTTTTGTCAATGTTTATATGAACCCTAAACTTTGCAATCTGATTCACATTTATGTTTACATAAATAATTATGTATTCCAAACAAAACCTCAGCACATGTGCGGTCCATTGGCTTTTGGATTATTGCAGAAAATAAGGTTTGTGGTTAACAAAAGCTTATGATTCTTACACATTTTATTCATCATGATAGTCTTCAATAATGAACACTATAAACAAACTACACCACAGTCACATGACTTCAACATCACCATCATTAAGCTTCCGACAATTCTTTCAGTTCTCGTTTAAAAGCAATTTGCCTGAAAGTTTGAGGTATAATAGTTTGATTATAAACAAATTATAAACTAAAACTATAAAAAAGCATGTGAAAGTAACTATTGAGTTGATGAGTTTATCTGTTCAGTGTAATGAAGTTTAATGATAACATCTATAGTCTCATTTAGCCACTTGTTAGCAACCGCCTTTTACAAGACATGTAAAAGCTTTAAAAATAATCAACTGATGTGTTCTATATTGTACAATAAAACATGAAAATATCTTGAGCTTGTGTCTTGAACCAAAGACTATATCAAACATTTAACTAAAAACCCATTGACTTCAGTGAACCAGAAATGCTCAAATGCAACTCCTTTCTGGGTTTTGGCCTACAAAAATATGTCATCCTGCAGCACTCTATAATGTCACTGGAGCTACCTGGAGTATACATTTAGTTTTTGCCTTAAAGAGATCACGCAAAATTGGAAATTATCCCATGATTTACTCACCCTTAACCTCAATCTTCTTTCAGACGAACACAATCTGAGTTATATTTAAAAATTTCCTGGCTCTTCCAAGCTTTATAATGGCAGTGAATGGGGCTCAAGATTTTGAATCCCAAAAAAACGCATCCATCCATCATAAAAGTAATCCGTACGAATCCAGGGGGATAATAATGGCCTTCTGAAGTGAAGCGATGTGTTTTTGTAAGAAAAATATTTTATAACTATAACATATTTATAACTATAACTATAATCACTGGCTTCCTGCAACGGCTGTACGCGAGTTGATTTCCGGCAGAAGAGTGACCTCTGACCTTAGGCGCCTTGCGGTTCAAACAAATAGGGCTGGGCAACAAACTTAAGCTCCTCTTCTCATATAGCAAAATCCTCCAACATTTCACTTTAAAAAATCTTATTTTATACTTCTAATTCGTGACCGGTGTTTTGTTTTGCTCTCTCCTCTGTGCTTCCGTGTTCGTCAATATGTCATGTGTCGGGTCAGAGGTCACTCTTCCACCGAAACTAGAATCGCGTACGGCCGTTACTGGAAGCCAGTTATTATTATAGTTTATAAAGTTATAAATATATTTATATTTTTCTTACAAAAACCCATCGCTTTGCTTCAGAAGGCCTTTATTAACCCACTGGAGCTGTATGGATTACTTTTATGATGGATGGATGCATTCTGTGGGGCTTCAAAATCTTGAGCCCCATTATATGCATTACATTATTATCTTGAAAGAGCCAGGATATTTTTTTTAATATAACTCTGATTATGTTCATCTGAAAGAAAAAAGTCATACACACTCTGGATGGCTTGAGGGTTTGAGTAAATCATGGGATAATTTTCATTTTTGGGTTCACAGGACGTAAATAAACATTCGTAAAAAGTTTGTAAGAGGTAAAAGGTAGTATGTAAAGAGATCTTATTATGAAAGGGCTCTGGTAAACAATCTGCTTATGTGCGCAAGGTGTGAGGATTCTGAGAGGGAGGACTCAGACGCAGAATGAGCGGGGGTGATATTTATTAACAACGAAAGGTACAACACAAGATAGGTGAGGCAGGAACGCAGTCCAAACAAAAGGGCAGGACACACAACATAAGAACTGGCTGGTCAGGGATGAGACAGCTCCAGACACTACAATGATGGAGACAAGGCAGCGGCTCAGTGAACCAGAGGCTCGAAACATGGTGACATAACAGCGGGAGCGCCAGATTAGCTGCCAGATCAGGAGAGTCAGTGACCAGGGAAGACACAGGAAGCAGGGCAGGGACCAACACAATAAGACACAACACACACACAACAAGACTCAAAAAGACAAGACAAGAGATAACAGAAACAAACAGGGAACTATGACTACAGAAAACAAAATAAAGAAACTAAATATACTAGAACTAAAAAAAAACAATATATCAAAAAGGAAATAATCAAACAAGACTGTCAGGGCAGGATCCTGACACAAGGTTTTTTTTTATATTTTTATATTTTGAATGTTTGAGAATATTGTTTGTCCCATAGCTCGGATAGTTTCAGATCTACAGTACAGTAGCCCTTTCAATCCGGTCGAAATTTCATTCGTATTGAGCTCAATCGGATCAGCTGAGCCGTCAATCCAATTACTAGCAGATTATTTGGATATGTAAGCGTAGCTATTGTTGATTTAAGTTTTTTTTTTTTATTACTGTTATTTAAAGCTGCAAGCAGCATTGAAATTGCCCTCGCACCCGGGGCCACCACCACCCGGTGGCCTTGGGACAACAGTGAATAGTGGGCGATATGCATTTAAGCGGGTAAATATAGGAGAATTATGGTGATAATTTTGATGTGCCACACTTTCTGCTGCCAACAGGTGGTGCTGCTATGACTTATTGAATATATATATATAGATGTCTTCAGGCCAGGACTCTTATCAAACATGTGAAGTTTGGTGCTGGTTGGATATTGTATGCCTGACTTAAAACAGCTTCCTGTTTCATGGCGAAACATCAGACTTTGTCAGGCCGCCACAGACACGCCCTTCAATGAAAACTGCAAACATTTTGTAAAGAAAATTCAAAATATCTCACTTCCTGTTGGGTTTCAGATTTTGCTCCCAGGGACTTTTTTGTAGGTATTGGGCTGTTACATGTGTGTACCGAATTTCATACTTGTTCATGAAACATAGCGCGCGGGGCACTTCTTTTGAAATTTTGTAGGTGGCGCTATCAAAACATTTTGCCACACCTAATTCTGAAACCCACATCAGACGTACGTTTTTGCCACTTCTGAAACATGTCCAAAGTTTTCGAGCATGTTTAGGCCCTCAAAAATGCGATTAATTTCTGAGAAGAATAACGGAGCAATTCCAATAGGGTCCTCGCACAATCTGCGCTCGGGCCCTAAATATACGGCCCTATATTTTAGGTCACTAATTAAATAAAGAAATTAATGTCATTGACCATTTGAACTCCTAAAGGTCAGATTTCCTTACTTCAGTATGGAAATAGAAAAAGAAAGAAAGAAAGAAAAAAAGCATTGGCACATGTGGTCTCAGGCTTTTAGACTTGGCCAGTTTAATTCAAAATCATGAATTGAGACATCATGAATGTTCTCCTGGTTTGAGTGTAGTCCTATAGTCTGCTCTCGGCAGTACATCTTCTCCCTGTGTCCACCTCTCCTCTCGGTAGCTCCTGTGATCTATTGGTTTTCTGCTCGACTTCCTCTTTTAAGTGTTGCACACTGCTGGCAGAGTTTCAGCCTTCCTGCTGGACTACAAAGCAGCTCACTCTCAACGGCTTTCCTAAGGGAGATCAGCTGAAAACTGGCCTCCTTTATTCTGCATGCAGAGAAAAGCTGCAGCCACAAATTCACGACTTGACTTCTTAAATTCCACACTGGGGATCCTTTCAGGATGAATGGGAGCTTGAGGAAACCTCTGTGTATGTGGGGATCACCCTTTACCACTCTCCTTTCAGCTGGTGGTCTTTAGATTAGTAAACATGGCATTAAACATGTTTAGTTTAGTTAGGTTATCTCTATTTGAGTAATTGCTGCTGCCCTTTTAAGAAAAAAAAAAAAAAGTAGGCCTATATAAAATGTAGATTAGTTAATAAATTAGCCATTCTTTCTTTTTTTTATGTAAGTGCAAATATCATATATAGCAATTGATGGTTTTGTAAAATGCCAGAACATGTCCAGCGTGTGTGAATCAGTCATGCCGCGCGCTCGTTAACATTCTGCCCGGACCGCGAGCGATGCGGCGCCTGCGCGGCCTTTTCACAGCCTTTCAATCCTCTGAAGCGAGTTGAAGAGAGGAAGCCCAGCTCTCTGTTCGTGCGGTAACTGAAATGGATGGAGTAGAGAGGAAAAGGACGGAGGCTCAGAGGAGCATCATGAAAGATAACGAACTTAAACGAGACTCCAGCATCCCTGAGCGCGTGACACTCAAGAAGGAGATTGGACTTCTGAGCGCGTGCGCGATCATCATTGGTAAGAAAAGTTTACAACTTGTTTTCTTTTTGATGCTCGTTCATTCTTCTAACATGTAAACGTATTAAGACTTATAAACACAGATGCATCACTGATATTCGCCATCTTGTTAGTCGCGGACCTTTATATTTGGCTTTTATGCACACTAGAACACACAATATTGGTCATTAAGGCATTTTTAAATGCATGCTGGATATATCACCATAGTCGGATTAACTAATTGTGATTGCTTTACTTACATGTAGATATTAATTGATTATTATTTATTAATATTAATAGTTTATTGTATTAAATATGTAGCTATTTGATAGCTATTTTTTGATTTATTAATATTAATTACGTAATTATTTAATAACATTTAAGTAACTGTGTTCGTTTTATTATCCTGTATTATATAAACATTATTTGATTTTATATAAAATATTAAGGTTTTTTTTTTTTTTTTGTGATTTATTAGTATTACTTAGGAACAGTAAGGTGCAGTTATGTATCTGACTTGGTTGTTTATTTTTTTTTTTTTAAAAATAAAATGTCTAAAAATATTGGAAAACATATAGCCTAGGCACTAACCATTGAGTGTTAAACAACAATTAAATAAAGTTTGCAGATCTTTTTAACTTTATACTTTTACTTAATAAGTCTAAAATCAACATCCACCATATGTTTGTCCTCTTAAAATGGGCCGCCGAATGAAAGCTAAAGATTGTTCCCTCCGATTCTGATGGTATCCGGGGCTTTGACGGGCAGCAGTAAATTATTTATGCCTGCTGTTACGTAATCTCGTTGTACGACACTTGGGTGCTTGAGAGAAGAGCTGCCAGGAAGCGGGTGAGTGAGGGGGGCTGATCATTGTTTATCGATGAAAACTCTCTCAGGTACTACAGCAGGGCTAGTGCTGTTGACTGGGCAAGTATTTTTGATTGCTTTCGAACGATATTGGGTTCTACTTCAAAGTCAGTGTTGTATATATATATATATATATATATATATATATATATATACTGGGATTAGTGGGGGGCATGCAGTAATGAACAGGACACTTGAGCTAGTCTTTACTCCAGTGAATATTTTTCAGTGTGGGTTTATTTTTATAAAATAATAAATCTTGGCATTTGTACCAACAAGTTATTGACTATTTTCACTATTATTGGCATGGGAAAAAACAAAACAAAAACAGAGCAAACAAACAAACAATTATAGGGGGGGTTTGGGGGGGTCTGACTCCCCTAAAGAAGTCTTGATTCCCCCTCGTTGATCCCGCTCATTTGCAGGGTCTGCTATTTTGCAGAGCTTTCTCCATTTGGCATGGTCGAGGGCGTTTTCCATACCAGTGTTGATGATCTTCATGTCTTCCTTCAGTCGGTCGTCCTCGTCGTTGGGATCCTTGGAGACTTAGGCACAGGGTCTTTCTGGCCACTGAATCCTTGTTGCTCCATCCAATGTGTCTGTACCACGGTAGTCACACTTCGCACATTTTCTCTTTGATTGGGGCAACGTCCAGCTGTTTCCTAACGTCTTTGTTCATTATGTGGTCCCATCGCGTTAGCCTTAAGTCCGTACACATTCGCATCTCCATGACGTGCAGGGCTTGTTTCGTATGCCGTAAAAGGCCACAGGGAGAACTATGGTCTTAGATCCTGGCCTTAAGGGTGGTTGGGCATTCGGTGGTCACAGAAAACCCCAGTAAGCAGGCTCCATTTCATACCACATTAACCCGTGCTTTTTTGCCATCACTGGTGATGATGGATTCGAGGTATTTGTAGTGCAGGGGGCTGCATTCCAGGTACTTTTTGATGTTTAATTGCATGCCATGGTCCAAGCGTGTCTTCTATCTTTGCGTGTTTCGCTCGTGAGGAAGAGGTCATCAGCGTAGAGGAGTGACCATGAATGAGTTGATTGCAAGTCCTTGGTGACTGTGTCCATATAGGACAAACAGGACTGGTGAGAGGGGCGAGTCTTGGTGGACACCAACGGTAATTGGGAAGGGTGGGAAATGTTCCGACAGGGCAGTGACGGTGCTGGTGACGCTGGTGTAGAGGGGCTTGATCCAAGTCACGTGGGCTTCAGGGACACTGTGAGCCCAAAGGGCATGCCAGATGAGGTTGTGGGGCACTCTGTCAAAAGCCTTCTCCAGGTCAAGGACCGCCATATGTACTGGCTTTTTCCTTCTCACAGTGCCTCTCCAGGAGCAGCCAGGTGGCATGGATTGCATCGGTGGTGCAAAGCCGCATTGGTTTGGCGAAACAGAGACTATTTTCTGAAACCAGCCTTTCGATAACTTGCTTGAAGATCTTCATTGTGTGGCATAGGAGGCGGATTGGGTGGTAATTGGGGCATTTGGCCATGTCACCTTTGCCCTTCCAGATGGGCAGAGTGGTGCTGGTCAGCCAAGCATTGGGCTTCACCATCAGTGGCAATTTGACTGAACAAATCAGTTAGGATGGTGATGCCTCAGTGGCCGAGAAGCTCCCAGGCTTCCACTGGGGGGATATCGTCAGGGCCCATCGTTTTCCCATTTTTTTCGCTTTCCCATCTTGACTGCTACCTCGGCACTGGTGATGGCAGGGACTGGCATGCTTTTGGCTTAGTAATAGATCTTAGTTGCTCCTCCCGATGTCTCAAGGTCGACATATAGTTGGTCAAAGTGGGCGGCTTTCGCCACCACAACTGCCTGCTTTGCCGCCACTTTGCGGGACTGGTAATGTTGGTATTGTACTTTTGGTAAAGCTGCCATTAGAAGCTCCGGTTTCTATAGAAACAGTCAGTGTCCTGAGACACACGCTTAGGACTGGACATGCGCATTGGCTGGTCTAGCATGAAAAATTAACTTTTTTTTAAACGCTATTTGAGCATCTAAGCCATTTATGCTACAGTTCATGACAGATTTTGTTGCTGATTTGAAACATGTTATTTAATTGTGAGTTCATCAAGCAGTTTTTGAGATTTCAGGATTCCCCATTCAAGTAGATATGACTTGGTTTTGTAAGCCCGAAATAGCTGCCCGGAGGCAAATATGGCTGCCGATTGAACAGACTCTGCTCGAAAGGGACTTTGCCATTATACTTTTTTTTTTTTTAGGATTTTCTGATGAATAGGAAGTAAATAGAAAATAATGTATCAAATGGTATATATCAAAGACACCAGTGTGACTTCATTGTGTTCACTGGTTTGTCCAAGAGCAAATGTTAAAGGTGCAATAGGACATTTTTGGAGAGGCTAGCAATAGTAAGCTAGCCTTTAAATCATAACATCCCACCCTTCCTTCAGAGCGTCTCCAAAGCCACACCTCCTCCAAAACACGTGAAGGCACACACACAGCTGCTTTCGGCAAAGCATCACAAGAGGTGGTGTTAAACTACCTCATGTCTTAAAGCACATAACATTACAATAATAATGAATGTAAACAACTTAGAGAGCTTGTACCTGACTGCTGCAGATTCATTTTGGTGTTGATACTGTTGACATGGAAACACATAATTCCGAGTCTGACTGAACAGCTCCAGTTAGAAAATCACGGGTTGCCATCTCTAAATTACAGTACTTATGGCTTGAACGCAGCATAAGCTCGTTGTTTTGATTCGATAGAAACTGTAAAATGTGGCTGCTGTTTGTGGTGCTCGGTGACTGACGTCTGTCTACATAAACTCTGCATAGCATGAAAAACGCTGATGATGTCTGTTGTCTGTGCGAACAGGGTACACGAGGGTATGTAAAAGCATACGTTGACAGGCAGGTAGGACATTGTATTATTTCATTCGGAACATTTATGGTCCTACACCTTCCACAGATGAGATATATTTATAAAAATACATTTAGACCATTTGACATAGTGATTGCTATCAGAATATGAGGAGATTTTCAACCAGTATAACAAAAAATGTTTCTGTAGAGAATCACCTATTGCACCTTTGATATGAAGCTGTGAATGTAAAACATTCAGACCAGGAAAAGACAACAGGTTTGCATTATGAATGACTGGGTATGTTGTGTTCAGGACAAATGTAGATAGGAAATAACAATTACATGTGATTTGTTTGTTTTCTCAGGTAACATTATTGGCTCAGGAATCTTCATCTCTCCTAAGGGTGTTCTGGAGCATTCAGGTTCCGTTGGGATAGCGCTGGTGGTGTGGGTGTTAGGAGGAGGTGTAGCAGCCCTGGGTTCCCTTTGCTACGCTGAGCTAGGGGTCACCATCCCCAAATCTGGGGGAGACTATTCCTACGTCACAGAGATATTTGGTGGTCTCATGGGGTATAACTGGTTCAAAAATGATCTATTAAATAATAAATGAAAATCGCATATCCTGAATGTGTTGTGTTGCTCTCTAGGTTTCTGCTGTTATGGAGTGCAGTATTGATCATGTATCCCACCACATTGGCAGTCATAGCGCTCACTTTCTCCAACTATGTGCTTCAGCCAGTTTTTCCATACTGCATTCCTCCATTCATAGCCACACGCATGCTGTCCGCCATCTGCATATGTGAGTGCTTGCTTTTTTATTTATGTATTCGATTTATTTTTTTAAACAGCCAGCTATTTAAAGAAAAGTTTATATAACAGTGCTAAAAGTCTACATTTTCAAATGGCTTTAGTTAACCTGAGGATTTGGCAGAATTTAACCTTGGAACTGAAGTAGAAAGCAAAAATATAATGACTGTTTTCAAACAGGTTGCCCAAAACCTTCACCTATGAATGCTTGCAATTTGATAGGAGAAAGCATATCATGCCATTTCGAACCCATATGACTTTATATGAAACACAAAAGGTGAATTTATGAAGAATACCCTAAATATAACGAAAATGAATGAGGACTGGGGCTGTCAAGCTCCAAAATGAAAAGAAGCAGCATATAAGTATTCATAAGTGTCATAAAAGTATCGTAAATGTAGTCCAAAACTAATTTCAATTTATTTTGCACAGTCCTGTTAATTAATGTGCCCCTATAATGCTATTTTAAAGGTTCCTTAAATAAAATAAGAAATATCTTGTTTCTTAGTGGTTTTAGATTGTTTTAATGCTTGTTTTGTGTTGTTTTAAATGATTTTAAGTCATCTTGAGGCCCCTTGGAAGTTTGCTGAGGCCCCCTAGAGGGCCCCGGCCCCTGGTTGAGAACCACTGGTCAAAAGTCTTTGGAATGACCCAGTTAGAGTTACAACCCTGGATTTGTGCCAAAAGCACTTGACTGCTCAGTGATGGAGGTGGCATTGGTCTATAGCATGTGATTGCTGCATTAACTCTCTTTATTCAAGCCTGTTATGTGGAGTCATGCACACAAACCAAAACAACAAGATCAAGACAGCGCCAGGAAAACGCAAGGCATTCAATCTCCTCACAGACCTGCTCTTTGCTCCCAGTTTTTGTTCTCATTGAAAGTTATTTGTTTCAATTCGACTTAAACTTCTCTTGGAAGAGGGAAAGTGATTATGAAAGAGTGTGTAAGTGGTGACACTGATGGATGAGCCCATAGAATTACAACTCCCCCCCCATACAAGCTAATCCTAAATCAGTATTTCCTGATGGCAACAAGTCAGAATTTTATATGCAAACTTTAGTCACACATTAAGTGAATCAATTAAGACATTATTCAATCGTTTATGTTGTCTCTCTCTGTGTGTGTGTGTGTGAATATTTATAGTGTTTTTGACATGGGTGAACTGCTACAGCGTGCGTTTGGCCACACGGATCCAGGACGCGTTTACAGTGGGAAAGCTCCTAGCTCTGGGGCTCATCATTACTGTCGGTTTGGTGCAGATCTGTGGAGGTGAGAATGTCACATGGATATCTAGAGTGCTGTATGTTAATATGGTGTCATTAATTCTAAAAAGTAATATAATTAAAATAAGAAGTAGCTAAAACATCAGCACTAAAACATTAAAGGGGTCATGGATTTTTTCATTATTTTAATAGGTTTCTTGAGGTTCACTTATAAGGTTAATAATGTTTTTTTGCACAAAAAAACAAACACACACACAACAGCCACTGTTGTCTAACATAAGTGCATAGGAAACAGTATCAACACCCTCTTGCTTTAGCATGTGGATGAGTGTTTTGAAAACATTATCCATAAAACCGTCATTTACAGACAAAGCATTATGAAATCATTTAATAACGCTTTGTGGTGCAGCTGCTGTCAGATCCAATACAGTCGGCTGTTTCATCTGTCAACAAAAGCATCTTTGTGAACTCTCCATTACACTGTCCCTTGATTACAAAACAATCTGCAGTCAGATTCTCTGAAACATATAATCCACCGATGCGATCCAGAATGCCATTAAAAAAAACATTCACTTGTTCCTGATGCTTAATTATCCTTCTGAAGTCTCTACAGAGATGCAAAGAAGCTGATTAAACTGGACACGTCAAAGCAAACATTCCTTTACACATCTATTTACTTTATTTCCAGTTGTCCTGTTTTCTCAAACGTGGAGTAAAGTGAATGCGCATCTGTATACTGTATCCAGTGTAGACAGCATCAGTGGTTATAATGCGTTTTGTTTGCGATTGACGCAACGCTCACATCCAGTGTTGGCAAATGTCAGCCATTAAGTGACTGAATGACAGTGGGCGGGGCCTATGGTGCAATGATGTAAAACTATTTGTTGATTTCTTCCTCTGGAGGCAGTCATATGCAAATGTATTTGTCTGTGTGACGTCAAAGATCCCACAAAATCCAAAAAGCTGTTTTTGGAGCTTGATTAAATAAATGCTTTGTTTATAATGACGAGGACCTTTTAAGGGTTTAAAAATTGCAGGATGATTTAATGGTACAAAGACCTCTTATATGTCAAAAGATCAAGGCAAATTTGATTTCTCATGTCATGACCCCTTTAATGCAAAATAATGCATATTAACAATTGAATCCCCTGACTCGTAAATATAGTAAACAGATAGTTCACCCAAAAATGAAACATTTACTCACACTTGTGTTGTTCCAGACCTCTTCTTTTATGTTCCACAGAAGAAAAAAATGAACGTGCAGGTTTGAAACAACATGAAGCTGAGTAAATGATGACAGAATATCAATTTTTGGATGAACTATCCCTTTAATAAGGGATTTTCTTACCATAGAAAAAGCTGAAGCTTACTAGCTAAATGCAACTCATATTGATTGGCAAATTCTGCATGCAGTAAGGGAAAAAAAGAAGAAGAAAGAAACAGTAAAAAGACTTCCTCAAAGTGAAAACAGATCTCCACAAAGTGGTCTAGAATAATTATGAAATTGAAATCCAGAATATTTGGTTCATAAGCATACACCCAATGGGAAATCTATTCACAAGGCTTTTGATAAAGCAAACTATTTTATACTGATATATCAGTCTGTCAGTAGATGTAATTATTAGTAATCCTTTCAATAATTTCAAAAGTCGTCTATCTTCTGTTTGTTACTTGTCAAATTATAACAGATCTGTTCCTGTCTGCTCAGGTAACTATGAGAGCCTGACCCCACAGGTGGCATTCACGTTTAATAAAGCTCCATCCATAGGGCAGATTGCCCTGGCTTTCCTTCATGCCTCCTTTGCCTTCAGCGGCTGGAACTTTCTCAACTATGTTACGGAGGAGGTGGTGGATCCGAGGAGGTTAGTCTGATACCACTTTTAAAACATGCCTGGACTGACAAAATCTGCTGGAATAATTGTACTGGCTTATTCTGAGGAAAGGAAATTTGAGTCATATTAGTAATATAAGCTATTTAAAAATGTACATACACTGTATACGTTAAAATTCTAAAATTTCAGACACTGATTCCTGACTGTCACACCACATGGATTTTTGTTTTCAGTCAGCACCATGTTAGACTGATATTGTAATTTGCCTTTTGGATAATTAAAGCCTGTCATATATCATCTTCTCTGTCATGCGTTTGTCTCTCACCACACAACCCGTGACAGAAGACCCAATCCAAAAAAAGTAAAGTAAGCAGCGAATTGTTCATGTTTTTTTTTTTTCATTATCATGGACTTTCCTGCTGTCAAGTTGCTGTGCCTTGAGCAGGGAGGCCGCTCTCTTGAGGAACACTTAGAGGAATTCTTGGATTTGGCCGATCAGACCACCTTCCTGGATGACTGCCTCTGCATGTTTCTCTGCATTAGCCTTAACACCACCACATGAGCGCAGTTGTCCAGGGAGGCTCCTCGAGGGAGCTTCGCCGCCTTTGTGGAGTGGGTGCTGGTATCCTGTGGATCATTCTTCACCGCTGATGATGTCACCAGCCCCACTCCCAACCCAGTGCCCCTCCAGAACCCATCGGTCGGGATAAAGCAGTTTGAGCCCACTGCAGATGACGAGTTCTTCTCCGCCGCGAGCTGCAAACCCAGGCAAACTGGGGCTTGTGAGCCCATCATTGCCGCGGAGCCTGAAATGCGCAAGTCTGACCAAGTGCTCATGCCGGCTGCGCCATCCACCACCGAGGGAGCCAATGTGGAATCGGAGGGCAAGGAGGAGAGCCCCGCCCACCCTCCCGCCACTGAGAGTGAGACTCTGGCAGCACCAAATTCGGACCACAAATTAAGAGAATCTTCATCTGTCCCATCAGTCCCTCCCAGCCTCCCTCTCCCACCACCTCTTTTAGCCACCTTAGAGGACTTATCATTGGACTGTTTCTTTCTCTCCAGCCTCATCCTCAGCCACTCCCGCCACCCACTCGTTACCATCTCCAACCAGTCCCTCTGTATCCACTCCTCCTCTCAGTCACCCGGATCCACCTCGGGCCAGCTGTGAACCGTCTCCGCCTGGTCAAGAGACCCGTGCCTATGCTCCTCCCACCCACAATTCCAGCGTGGACCATCGGCCATTCAGGCCTCGCCAAGCTCCCTCGGTCAGTCGGCTCCACCTAGGTCAGACCTCGCCACACCTGCACTGCAGACACGTGGGCCGTCCGCTGTGCTTTGGCCTTCCACCCCTTCTACTTCCACCCCTTCTACTACCTGGGTCACTCCAGCTTGCCCCCTGACCTCCAGAACCACACCATCATCGCAGGGGTTCATCGCTGCGGCTCAGTCACGGCCGCCGGGGTCTTCGATGTCGCTCCATCACCTCAGCCCTTTGGCTACGAGGTGGGCTCTCACTCCAGCGTCATCGCCTCCGGCTGTCGATGGAGCATAGTTCTGGCTGTGGCCTGGGCACCTGCCATCACGCCCCTGCTCAAGGCTCCTCCCCTGGCTGCACCTTCAGCACCTTCAGCACCAACCAGGACCTTTCAGATCCGCCTTCTCCCGGGCAGCTGTCTACCTTCGTGGGCGTTCTGTCACACTATCACACCACATGGGCTTTTGTTTTCAGTCAGTACCGTTTTCCCTTAGTTAGTTTGTTGTCATGGACACTCCATCTGTTCAGTTTGTGTGTTTTTGTCGGGTCTCGTCAGTGTGTATGTTGTGTTGGACTGCTATTGGAATTTGCCTTTTGGATTATTAAAGCCTGTTATACTTCATCTTCTTCTAAATATATTTTTGACTCACTTTTTGAAACCACTTTTGAAACCATCATTTCTACCCTTTTACCCTTTATCCACACATGCACTATGGCTGGATATATAAATTTGAATATTATTTTTATTGGTATAATATGTTTTTTGTTTTTTTACCTCAGGAATCTACCACGAGCCATATACATCTCCATTCCACTGGTGACGTTTGTGTACACTCTCACGAACATTGCATATTTTTCCTCTATGTCTCCTGAGGAACTGCTGTCCTCCAATGCAGTGGCTGTTGTAAGTACAGGCCTTTGACTCGCTGGGTTCATTTTTATTAGATTATTAGCACGCTTCTAACACTCAAGAATGGATTCACTACACATTTGTGTCACTTTTGTGTGTGGGATACACACTATTACAGTCTGCAGAAAGCAGAATTTCATTAAAGTCGGCATGAAAAAGAAGTTGCGCTCATCTTTTCTTCCCTATTGTGACGTATATCCGAGTGAAACAGCTTCTGGAACAAAAACAAATGTAGGGCGGGACTTGATTTTGTCCGTGGGGAATTGATTGGATGGTTGTGTTTGCTATTGAGTGATAAGGACACATGAATTTCAAAATAATTATGTGCACAGATAAATAATTTATAAAATAAATACTGCAAGAATTGTCAATTTTGATTTCAAGGTGATTTTAAAAACAGATGTTTGTGAATGCTTTCTGTTGATCAGAGCAGCAGTTCTTCATTCAATTTATGATTAAATCAGTGTTATTTTAATATCTCTGATATACTATTATAGCTTATTTTAATGTTTTAAGTTAGATTTTATTTCTGTATTTTCTGTTTTCATTTTAATTTTAATTAAAGTTTTTGTGATTTTGTTGTGTTTTTGTCATTGTTTTTTATGTCTCTATATTTTTTTATTTGTTTTAATTTAAGTTTTTTTAGTTTTAGTTAATTATAATAACGCTGGATCAGGTGATGGATTTATAAGCGGGATCCTGTATATCCGTTGATTCAGGTGTCTGGATCGTGTTGGTGGAGTGATGCTATAGTGTTAGTAAAGTATGTCAGATTGTGGCAATCTGCTGCATCTTTCAGAAAAGCCGCTCAGGATTGGCTGTGTAAATGTGGTCAACACAGGTTGTGTGGCTGCATTTGTACATTGCTTGATTTGAAAACTTTAGTAAACCAGTTATAAAATCAACACAGACAGCACATGGAAATAAACTGTGGTATCAGTGGTCAACACCTTCTCGTCTGAATATGTAGATTATGTTAATGATATGCTAAAGCTTTGTTTCGCTTGCCTTAGACTTTTGGTGAAAAACTCCTTGGGGTGTTTTCCACTCTCATGCCGATCTCTGTGGCTCTCTCCACCTTTGGGGGCATCAATGGTTACCTCTTCACCTCCTCCAGGTGAGCGCATTTCTTTTACCTTCTGAGGAAACAGGGAACATTATATAGATTCATCATGAATGATGAACATGAATGAATGATGAACGGTGATCATGTTGATCATGAATGATGAACTTTATACATGTCATTGTCACCACACACTGTGCACACAACATCAATTTGATAACAGTGCCACCTATTGGTAAAAAAAATGATAAGCAATTTAATCATATTACCAGTGATTGTATTTATGATTTTCACTTGTTTTCGCTTAAAATAATCTAAAAATGTTACTTATTGTTGTCATTGGTCTGATGTTCCCAGCCATGCTTACATGACTCAGTGTGCCTTTTTTGTGCTTGACCCCTTAATTGCTGCTTGCAGCTATATTATTGTTGTTGTTAACAAGTAGTATCTTGCGCAATTTTGCTTTTCAAGTAATTAAATATACTTTGTAATATTTATTTATATATAATATACCGATTATGACAGTGATTCTTTGTTATGCATTTACTGTTTACGTGTGTGTTTGTTTGACAACATTCAGGTTGTGTTTTTCCGGGGCACGGGAAGGACATTTACCCAGCCTTCTTGCTATGATCCACTTTAAGCACTGCACACCGATTCCAGCTCTGCTTGTCTGTGTATGTGATTTTCATATGAGAACAATGAGTTTTTGTTAGAGCAACAACCCAATTGCGTTGCTTCTCTGGATGTAACGTGTTCTAATTTGTTCCCATTAACTTGAATGAACTCTTCGTTTTATTCTTTCTCTATTGTGCCTCTTGATTGTATCTTTCAGTGCACTGCCACAATCGTAATCTTGTGCATTGGAGAAACTCACAACCTTATAAACTATGTTTCTTTCATCAACTACCTCTCTTATGGAGTCACGATTGCTGGCCTGCTCTACTACAGATGGAAGAAGCCAAACTTATACAGGCCCATCAAGGTATTCAGTGATGTACAAATATTATACAAAAGCCTGTGTATTCTATTCTACATCCATGTACTTATGTTTCATAGGAAAGCAAAATGGTGCATTATACAGTGCATAGCAGGTTCACCTGGATTATAGTGCTAAGATACAACAAATGTGTGGATATCAAAGCTTTAGGTTTGTTCTTTTGTCAGGTGAGTCTCCTAGTGCCGGTGTGTTATCTGCTCTTCTGGGCTCTTCTGCTGGGCTTCAGTTTGCACTCAGAGCCACTGGTGTGTGGAGTTGGGCTGGTCATTATGCTCACTGGAGTACCAGTTTATTTCTTGGGAGTTTACTGGAAAGACAAGCCAAAATGTGTATATGACTTCATTGGTAAGGAGACTGGATATCTTCAGCAAAGAATATCTTCACAATATACATGTTTAATTGAATTATTTACTCAGCCTCATGCCATTCCAAACTTTTTTTTCCATGGAAAACAAAATAAGACGTTTTGAAGAATGTTCATGCTGCTCTTTTCCATACAGAAGTGCCACATAAGTGTTATAAAGTGAATCATGCACTATATTCCAAGTCTTCTGAAGTCACATGATAGCTTTGAGTGAGCACTCTTGTGAAAAAGAAGTCCACTTTAGCATACCTTTAAAAAGAACACTTAAGTGGGAACTGAATGTAATGTTTCTGGACACCAAATTGCATGGTAATTGCAATAAATTAAAATGTATTATAGTTTAAATTAATATTAAATGCAATTAAAGGGTTAGTTCACCCAAAAATGAAAATTCTGTCATTACTCACCCTTGTGTCGTACCACACCCGTAAGACCTTTGTTCATCTTCAGAACACAAATTAAGATATTTTTGATAAAATCCAATGTCTCAGTGAGGCCTGCATTACCAGCAAGACAATTAACACTTTCAATGCCCAGAAAGCTACTAAAGACGTATTTAAAACAGTTCATGTGACTGCAGTCGTTCAACCTTAATATTATGAATACTTTTTGTGTGCCAAAAAAACAAAATAACAACTTTATTCAACAATATCTAGTGATGGGCGATTTCAAAACACTGCTACATGAAGCTTCGAAGCTTTACGAATCTTTTGTTTCGAATCAGTGGTTCAGAGCGTGAATCAAACTGCCAAAGTCACGTGATTTCAGTAAACGAGGCTGCGTTACGTGATAAGTGTTTCGAAACTGGTAGTTCATCACAGGGGGGCGTGACTTTGGCAGTTTGATACGCGCTGCGAACCACCTTGGCAATGGGCCTGATGCCACGTATATTTGCACATCAGGCACAAATGAGAGTTTACAACTGGGAGCAATTTTTTTGAATTTGGGTCTATTCCTTACACAGATCTATTCAGAATATTTGGAATATGTTGCACAAGTCGTATTGTTTGCAACGGCATGTGGATGAGTAAATAATAACAGAATATTTCATTTTTGGGTGAATTATTTATTTAAATTGTGTATTAATGGCAACCATGCAATGATTTAATGTACTTATGAACTAAATGTATGTGTATATGTCGTCTTTTATACAGAGTGGGCAACGTACCTGGGACAAAGAGTGTTTTTTGTTGTTTTCCCGCAATTTGATCCTATTGAAATGGCAGAATGGACTGACAAATCTTCCTTCACAAGCAAAGCTTCTGGACCGCTTTGAATTTTTCTATCACTTTAATTTGGCAGCTCTTCACTTAAAGCCCACAATTTCCAGGCTTGTAGTAGTAGTAAAAAAGAAATGAAAGAATAACGCCTTGTTTATTTCAATGGGGACTGTATTTGAATGAGAGTCTGCTTCCATGAAACACTGTTTCAGCAATTATGGATTGTTCTGCACTCGGTATTGCTCACTTTTTGGTTAGGTATGTTGTTTCTACTGCAGAAAACTGTTTTAAAACCCTATCATTTGCTACAGGGGTTTATTTGCAAATGTTGATACATGTACAGAATCTCTCCTCTCTTTTGTATGATGTCTTTCCAAACACATAACAGTTTCTACAGGCACTGTACGCCTCACTGGTGTAAATACATTTAAATAGTTTCTAACTCTTCACAATTTTGGTCTTTAGTCTGAACTGATATTTTTAGGCATATTTTCTTATTCTTACAGAATATATGATTTCAGAATTAATTGCTTAAAATTATTGACAAGGGATTGAATTTTATATTCTCCTTTCTTTGTTTTTTTTTCAGCCTTGGGGAAGAACTTTTCTCAATGCATTGTAAGAAAATAAATAAAATAATGCTTCTAGTGAGGCTTATGCTTAAAAACCGAAGAAGAACTTCAAACACTAACTCTTTTTCATAGTCGTATGCTATTTTGCTTCTCAGATTTATGTTGTTATCTACATCTAAACCAATAAGAATAGATTGATTTGCCTTTCCTAGGTTGGAAAACTATACACTTGTTTAAACAAAACCAGTTCAGTACTCTATATTGTGATTTGTGATATTTAGAAGATGCCTAGATTCAATAATTTTGTGGCTGCTAATATTCCAGTGGCAGATAAAATAAAAAAATAAATAAATAAATAAATAAAAACTCACCATTTACATATATGATACAAACTGCTAAAAGAAAAACCCTTATGGACACTTCTGAAAACTTTTAAATTCTGCCAGGGAATGAGTTTAATTATTTGTAAAACTTAACGAGTTGTATGTACACGGCTGTTTAGCACTTAACTTGATGCGTTGTGTCATATTGTACAAAATAAAGCAGTTAAAACACCTAAATAAATAATGACATGTCAAAAGGCACCGCTGGGATTCGAACCCAGGATCTCCTGTTTACTAGACAGGCGCTTTAACCAACTAAGCCACGGCGCCTCCGCGACAGAGTGGGAAAATACGATTCTTGAAGATTGTAAGTGTACATGTTTATATTTTAAATAAAATAGTTTATATTTGAATTAATTAGAATTTGATTTGATTGTATGATCGTTTGGCACACAAAACGTTCTCTGTGCGTGCAAGTCTGTTTGTTATTATTTTACATTCATATTCTTACAAAACACAAAAATAATTTGATTACTACTATAATATGTAGTTAACATGCGTGCCGTTATTTGAAAATATTCATTCAAACTTTTAAATCGGCCGTGATTTACATTTTGAAGTGAAATTATCCCATTTTTTCGGAGCGGATAGTCGCGCGGCGATGGCGTCAACACCGGAAGCGAGCGCTGTACACGCGTGTTCACTGCTGCTGTAATGTTGACTGAAGTTGTGTTTGATGCTTGGAAGTTCTGCTCTGATATCAGGTAAATATCAACAAAATGGGGATAATATAACTGTAATTATAATGGCACAGTCAGTGTTTTATATTCCAAACATATATGGCTATATTAGCTGTATTAAGAAAATATTACTGAAACTAATAATTATTTACACTGGCACTCATGAGCAACCTAAATATGTTGGTCTGCAGTGGTTCGTGGATGGACGAAAATGATGGCGGACAGTGTGGGCAGGCTGTGTTTTGATCGTAAGGCTGTTCTGGCCCCTATGGTGCGGGTGGGCACTCTTCCCATGAGACTACTGGCACTGGACTATGGAGCAGATATTGTGTATTGTGAGGTGAGGACGAACATTTCCACCACTGCATGTCACATGTCATTCATGACTCATTTGAATTGAAGTACTTGCCCTGCAATATTCTACATGTTAACATGGCCCTTTGGTATTTCAGGAGCTGATTGACATCAAAATGGCCCAGTGTGAGAGAGTAGTAAACGGTACAGCTGTTTCTGTTGGTCATATCAGATATCTGAGGATATTATATAACATACAGTATGTAAATGAGTTCACATGTGGCAAAATATGTTTATGAAGTTCAAGTCTTTAAAAACATTTAAGGAGCCCATTTGCACTTTAATAATGTTTATATGTGTCTTCAGATGTGTTGGAGACGGTTGATTTTGTTGCTCCAGATGAGCGTGTGATGTTTCGCACCTGCAGTAAAGAGAAGAGCCGCGTGGTCTTTCAGATGGTATTCAGGATTCAAACTTTCTGAACTTTTCCTGACTGCACTGTTATTAATTTTAAAACATAATCTGACTCTATGCTTGTGTTTCAGGGAACAGCTGATCCAGAGAGAGCCCTGGCTGTGGCTAAACTTGTGTGAGTTGTTTTTCTTTCTTTTTTTTTCTTTTAGTATCATTCAGACCAAGTATTACATGTAGTGTTGCTCTAAGTTATTATCGTATTTGAACTTAAGTTTAACGTGGCTGTTGTTCATCCTGAACAGGGAGAACGATGTGGCGGCTGTTGATGTGAATATGGGCTGTCCCAAGGAATACTCCACGAAGGTACGGCCTGGTTCTGTGTCAAAAGTCTGAGGCCACATTGAAAATTTGGAATTCAAAACCATATTTTAAACTTGTTTTGAAAAACAAAGGAACACTTTGACCTAAAATAAAGAAATATTGTCATGGTAAACTCCCTTGTACAAAATTATGTTTTTACTTACATTTTTTGATTATTTTAGTCATATCGTGCTGGATAACATGGGGAAAATGCCTACAGACATCCTGAAATTCATTTTAAAGGGATATTTAACCTAAAAATGAAAATTATCCCATGATTTACTCACCCTCGAGCCATCCTAGGTGTATATGACTTTCTTCATTCTGACAAACACAATCGGAGAAATATTAAAAAATATCCTGGCTCTTCCTAGCTTTATAATGGGAGTGAATGGGGCTCAAGATTTTGAAGCCCAAAAAAGTGCATCCATCCATCATAGAATTAATCCATACGACTCCAGGGGTTTAATAAAGGCCTTTCTGAAGCCAAGCGATGGGTTTTTGTAAGAAAAATGGCGGAAACGTGACGTCTGACGCGAAGCATGTTTCTTACAAAAGCTCAATGCTTTGCATCAGAAGGCTTTTAAGATCAGCCTTTGAGTATGGATTACTTTTATGATGGATGAATGTGTTTTTTGGGCTTCAAAATCTTGAGCCCCATTCACTCCCATTATAAAGCTTGGAAGAGCCAGGATACTTTTTAATATAACTCCGGTTGTGTTCGTCTGAAAGAAGATAGTCATACACACCTAGGATGGCTTGAGGGTGAGTAAATCATGGGATAATTTTCATTTTTGGGTGAACTATCCCTTTTAAAGGAAAAATGAAAATTCTGTCATCATTTACTCACCTCAAGTTGTTCCAAATCTGTATAAATTTCTTTGTTCTGTTGAACACAAAGGGAAGATATTTTGAAGAATGTGGGAAACTGAACAGTTTTGGGGCACCATTGACTTCCATAGAATTTTTTTCCTACTATGGAAGTCAGTGGTGCCCCAAAGCGGCCTGGTTACAAACATTCTTCAAAATATCTTCCTTTGTGTATCTTTCCTTTTCATTTTTGGGCGAACTATCCCTTTAAGCTTTCAATTCAACTTCTCACTCAAATAGGTCTTTGCAGGGATGATGTGTTTTTGTAGGTCAAGCCGTAAGTTCGCATCTCACCTGGTTCCCTCGACAAAAACCCAATAGGATTTTCCCATTGTCTTTTGGATTTTTGCAGAAAATAAGCTCGGTGACCAACAAAAGTTTTGTTCAAACATATTGAAAGAAGCATCTCAGACTATATTATAATGTTCAAATTCTACATTATTTTTATGTATTTATTATTAATATTTATTTCTTCTGCTGTCATGTATATATTTCACATTCATCTCACATAGGGAGGAATGGGTTCGGCACTTCTCTCTGACCCTGAGAAAATCGAAGCTGTAAGTTTTCTGCATTTTAACTATATCAGTTTTATAAGTATTATAAAACTTTTCTTTATCATTATTTTAACGTCTTGTCTTGTAGATTCTGAGCACTCTTGTGAATGGAATCTCAAAACCCGTTACATGTAAAATCAGAATCCTTCCTACAGTAAGTGACGCTTTTCTGTGTGTTATTTTTTTTTTTGTGTGTGTGTAAAATGTTTAATAAGGAAAAATGCCTAAGCTAAGAAACCTTGATATATAAAACTATATTAACGGATAACTGACACAACATGCTCTTTCAGCTTGAGGACACGGTGAATTTAGTGAAGAGGATTGAACGAACAGGAGTGGCGGCCATAGCAGTGCATGGCAGGTTAGAAGTGTTCGTTAAACGTGTGCTTACAGACGGATTCTTCTTACGTCTGCTTACGGCGTCTTTATATTTTTGTCAGGATGAAAGAGGAGAGGCCGCGGCACCCAGTCCACTGTGATTACATACAGGCCGTCGCTGAGAGTGTGTCCATACCTGTCATTGCCAAGTCAGGTTTTACCCTACGTCACATTTATGCCACAACTACTTGAATAGAAACTGTCTTTTTGAAACTTTTAATCAATGTGCTGTTTCCATATGCAGTATTATTGGTTTCTGTTGTGTTTTCATTATTCTGTCTCTCTGTAGTGGTGGCTCTTCAGACATAGTGAAGACATTTGAGGACATCGAGACGTTTCGAGTTGCTACAGGAGCGTCATCTGTCATGATCGCCCGGGCCGCCATGTGGAATCCTTCAGTCTTCCGCCAGCAGGGGGCGCTGCCTGTGGACACGGTCATGGAGGAGTACATCAAATACGTAAGTGGGACAACATTTGTGTATGTCTTAAGTTATTTAAACAACAAATAAATATGTAACAATTAAAATTCATGACAAAAATGTATATATATTTGGAAGTACAATTTTTAATGTGTAATAAGTCATAAAAAGTAAAATGCAATAATATACTATGGTAAATAAAACCCCTTTAAAAGTAAATGTATCAGATGACTGGAATAGCAAATTAGTCTTCCATGGACATATTCTAAATATTCCAAATAGTGATACATGTAAAATATGTTGTTTATGAGTCTTAATTAGATTTTTTTTTCCCCCTCTTACTAACAGGCTGTTCGCTATGACAATAACCCGTTCAACACCAAATACTGCTTATGTCAGATGCTCAGAGACAGAGTTGAGTCTCCATTTGGAAAACGGTTACATGCAGCTCAGACCAATGAAGAAATATGGTAACACGATTTATATGGTAATACGCTTTGTACATGTGGAATTGCTGTTTATTTTTTAACACAAGATGGCACAAGATAAAAATGACAGATTTAATTAAATGTCCTGAAAAAAAAATTTTTTTCTGTTTTGCAGTGAGGTGTTTGGATTGACTGACTTCTACATGAAGACCAACGCTGAACTGGAGGCTAGAAGAGCGGCCCTACAGACCAACAGTGATCAGTCAGAAAACCCTAAACTAGAGGATGATGCCATCACAATGCCTGTCCGCTTTGAAAGGTGAGTTGTGACCCTCTCATGAGTTATAACCCATGTGGCCCGTTCAATAAGAAAGGACTTTGGCTTTTACACTGTATTTACTGTATGTGTGATTGTGTGTCTGTTTCCCAGACGAGATTATCCACCTCAGATCACTCCAAAGATGTACCTGCTGGAATGGAGCCGAAAGGAAAAGCTTGATCAGCCCGTTTATGAGACGGTCAGTTCCATTAGATAGCGGTGATTCTCAACGAGAGCCTCGGAAAACTTTAGCATTAAAATAAGACAAAACAACAATTTCTATTCACCACCTGTAAAGCCTTTTTTTTTTTAAATCAATTCATAAACAGTCTTTTCAACCTCATAGTTTCATTATTTCTGTGATTAAAATAGTTCAAATTATCATGCAAGTACTGGGATAAATGTTTATAGTTCAAACACTGATGTCTATTGTAGTGATCAAAATAGAGTAAATCACCTATTGATTAAATAAAGTTTCAAATAACGACTGTATCAGTAACATTGTTTCGCCACTAGGTGGCGACAATAGACTGAATGTGTTTTTCATTGAATCTTGAACGTTCATGATAATGTTGTACTACAATTGATGATGCTTCTGACATTAAAACAAAAAAAGATGTGATAAATTGTAAATTTTGTAAATATTGACTCATCTTATATATCATGTACAGTCTGTATGATTCAATGATTTAAATTTCCCATGGTGTAGTGTTAAAAAAAACAAAGGAAAATCGCAATACAATAGCAATATTGAATTGCAATACTTGTAGAATTGCAATTCTTTAAAAAAAATCGCAGTACATATCGAATCGGCACCCAAGTATCGTGATGGTATCGAATCTGGATATCTCCCAGGCAGCCCTAATATATATGTTTGTGGTAATGTGATATGACTCGGTGCGATCAGTAAATCGCTACGGTTTTGATGTAATTATATAAATATATATTCTGATTCGCTGCATGTTTCAGAGTAAAGCACAGCAGTGTGTTCATTTTCAGTTTTGATTCACTGTAAATGCTAATCTGTAAGTGCTGTGTGTTTGAGTCGCTTATAAAGTGCGTATCATCTTCCCAAATTCATCATGAGAATCGTTTATAAATCTTGTTTTAAAACAAGGAGTTAAGGTCCCTGTGTTTTGCTGACAAAATAAAAGCTCAGTGTTTTAACGTTTGAAAGCAAAGAAATTAGGACAAGCATAATTGTTCTGTAAAATAAAAATAAAATAATGATGATAATTATTAAGATTTTTGAGGCTCAGGTACACAAGCATCTCTCAGTGAACAACCTATACGAACTTTCAAAATGTTTGTTTAATCATTTTGTTCGGTCCGAACTATCAATGCTAGCAGGCTAAAGTTAGCATTTTCCCAGAACACCTACTGCACCTTTAAATTAAGCCAGTTTAAATCCAAATCATCACATATAACTATAGGTGTCCCACAGGGACCAGTCCTGGGTCCTTTACTATTTATCATTTATTTATTGCCACTTGGAAGCATTTTTATGAAATTTGGTAACCATTTTCACTGTTATGCCGACGACACCCAGCTCTATTTATCTTCAAAACCAACTTCTGAACTTCCTCCATCCTCTTTCTAACTGTTTGTCTGAAATTAAAACTTGGTTTTCAAGGAATTTTCTTAAGCTTAAGAGTAGTAAAACAAATACTTGTAGGTACAAAAAACAATCTAAGTCAAAGACCAGTGGTTTCTCTATGTGTATTGATGATACTACAAGAGCTTGGGTGTTATCCTCGACAATGCTCTTTCAAAGCACATATTAACAAGATTGTTCAGATGACTTCTCACATATGTAACATTAACCGCCTCCGCCCAGCCCTCTCAACGAGGAGCACTGCTATTTTGGTCATTTTCTTGTTTCTTCATGTATCGACTACTGCAATGCTCTTTTTTTATGGTCTTCCCCTTAACTACACAAGTTACAGTTAGTGCAGAACTCAGCTGCATGAATAATCACTAGAACTCCTCAGATGGAACACACATTTCCTGTTCTTCAACAGCTGCACTGGCTTCCTGTTAAACAGCATATTGAATTTAAAATTTTGCAATAACCTGCCTCCTTCATATTTATCTGGCCTACTTTTCAACCTATACTCCCTCTTGAACTCTTAGATCGTCATCTACATTTCCCTTAGTTCTTCCTCACATGCATTTAGCTTCTATGGGATCTCGAGCTTTTAGCTTTTTGTTTTTTTACTTCTTAGGAACAGCGAACTCAAGATCGAGCGTTTCAGTCCACGGTTATTGTGGCCGATAAGAAGTACCGCTCTACCCTGTGGTGAGTTTGGTGTCTGATGCACTCAGACTCTATGATATTTCTGTCTCTGATTCTATGTTTCCTCTCTTCAGGGAGAAGTCGAAGAAGTTTGCAGAGCAGGCCGCTGCTATAGTGTGTTTACGAACTCTTGGGCTTCCAGAGGGTCGGATCGGAGAGGAGAACAGTGGACTAGTAAATAAACGCAAGAGGGACGACAACAAATGTGCAGCGCTAAATGACAATGAGTCAGCGGCTCGAAAGAGACACATAAGTGAAGTCCCACCAGAAGAGGAAGAGGAAATGAGATGCAGGACGAAAGTTGTAAATGGTGACTGTGGTCAGACCACAAGTTAACTTTGGCCACACTATTTCATTCCTCTTTATTTCAAAGCAAAGTGCCGTTTTATCTGACAAATTACCGTGTTTGCTTTTAAGTTTGTTAAATCCAGTGTTATCAAGTGCCATCTGTTTTATTGCAGACTGGTGTTATCTATTATAAATACTGGTTTGTAATTTGTTGTATGCCACTGTTTTGCATGGATGATTTTTCTTAAATACTTCTATAATTATTTTAATGGATTTCCACTCTTCACCAGAAGGGTGCAGTGTAGCTCCAATTACTTACAGTACAAGGAAGTCAAAACTTGTACCATACTGTCATGAAACTTTTTTTTCTCTTTTAGCATCATGAAATAAACCATTTTAACTATGCATTTGAACACTGTTTCCCCCCCATGTATTGAACAAGGTTTTGTTTCTCAAAACCTAGTAAGCTGCATAACTAGACAGCATTTTGGGCATTATAATCCACAAAGCTGTATGGGTAGGCAGCCATTATAACCAGCTTCAGCCAAGACAAAATAGAAGTGAAAAAGTAGCATTTCAAACAGGATTCCTTTTTAATAGACACTTTAAATACTATCAAACCAAGTATGATTTGACACCAGTACCACGTTAGTGCCTACAAATTGCTTGATTACTTGTAGTTACATACAGTAGTCAACATTTGAAGTGGATCAACCTTTCATCAAAGTTGTCCTAAAACCTTCTTCTTAGGACAACTTTAATGAACTTTTTTTAATCCACTTCAAATGTTGACTACTGTATATCTGCATATAAGCTGGAAAAAGGACTAATTTTGAAGAAAATTCACACTTAACCTGTAAATGAAACTGTAACAGCCGCTACTATCAAAATAATAGGTAACACTTTGTTTTAGTGTCTTTATAACATGTTGCATGTACTTACTGTAGTAAATTATGCACCCTTCAGTGAGTGTTACTGTTATTACTCAGTACTTAAATGTGTAATTACACTGTAAAAAGGACACCTTAAATGGTTAAATTTTAAATTAAGTCGATTCCATAAGGCTCGTACACTGTTTTGAATGAGATACCATATTATTGTTATTATTTTTGGTAATTTTGCAGTCTTAACAACAGCTGCAGTATCCATTATTTAAGCGGAAACAGTGGTTACCATGGTATTTTTTTATGTAAGTGCGCTTACTATGTTTTGAGAGAACCTGACCTTGCAAACTAAGTGTGTATTACCTGAGATATCTGTGTGCACTTTGATTATGTTATAAAAGTATACAGCTCTCTGTCCTACTGCTGATGAATTGTCCTCGCACACTTGTTACATTGTTGCTGTTTGCAAATGTGGGCGCGTGCGCGCGCGTGCGTGTGTTTCCTTTTCGAGCGTTTGTAGTCTGTCAAATGTCGTGACGTCACGTCTGGAGTCGCAGTGTAAAATGTAACTTTACTATATCCATCTACATGTGCGCAAGACTTCAGATCAACACAAAACCCAGCATGGGATTATTAAACACAGCAGGAAGTCAACAAAGTCCGGGACGAAACAACATTAAAGGCTCCATCTAACCAACTTCTGAGAAAAAAAAAAGGACATTTTGGACCGTGTGTTCCGGGTTTTCGCGCTGACACCATCTCTGTTTTGTCAACCAAAGTGACGCTTGTAGAAAGTTGGAGAGAGGCGTTTGCGCGCGCATGGACTTGTTTGTTTATGTAATTTAATAGAAGAAAGTAGAGCTGAGGTCTCTAATGCAATGACTACTAACTACAGTGAGGAACTGGACTTCAGGCTGATATTTGGGGAGAGCAGTTACACTCATCAGTCGTCGCTGGGCCACACAGGTTTGTTCATTACTTTCAGGGCACGCGACGATTTCATCGCTACGATAATAATCAATGAAGTGCGTGCAAGCGCGCGCGGTTATAATGGGAGCGATGTATTTGTGTCCCGTCTCTCTTTGCGGCCAAAATGTTTTACAGAAGTGGCCATGTTTATATCTGTGTCACGAATTTGTGAAACTGTTTGAAAATACCAAAAGTCACTTCCTTATCTTTCAACATCAAGTGTAGTAGTTCGTGTAGTTGACGCGCTTAAAGAGGAAGGTCAAAGCCTAATCATGCGAAACATCTTTTAAAAACATGATGTGAGCATGCATTTACTGTAATAAGTTCGCTGTTTTTGTGCCACTTGTCGTGGATAGTTGACAAATAATGAGAATAGTACGAATAATAACTTATTATTATTGATAAACAAAATTAATAATGATAATATTTGTTAATAATATTGGCACTCCGAGCATGTTACTGTACTTCCCTATATACTGTAGGCTATTGTTGTAGTTGTTAAGTTATACTGTCCACTGTAATTCATCTTTCTCCATCCTTAGGTAAACCTTGCTGATAACATGGTTAAGTTCACAGTAAATCACCTTTCAGTTTTTATTGCTGAACATTTGACTGTTGAAGCTTGATTATTGAAGCAATAAGGGTGTATAACTACATTATGGTAGAAAGATAGTCTTATCAGTGTGACAGCATCTCTAGCTCATGGATCAGAGAGTGTGTGTGTGATATTTATGGTTAGCTACTGTTGCACTATTCTGACAGCTGTCAGTTTGCTCGTGTGTCTGAATGAGCCATAAGAGCATCTCTCAAAATGCATTTGCTCAAGTGCCAAATATGTAACCTATGTGGCCTGTTGAACTAAAATTAAAATTTCTTCACACTCGATAACAACATTTCTTTGGGTGGGTTTTTCTGAGGGATTGTTTATAAAATTTTGCTGCAAGACATCACTGACTTAAAACCTAATAAAATTGCTGGATTGTATTTATCCTTCCTAAAGAAACCAATAAAAAATACTGACCTTAAATATTGTACACAATGTATGAGGGCACATTGTAATAAAACAGTTTGTTTCATAATATTTAATCAAAATTCAACTTCATCTTGTATGGTACATAGTCCGAGTGGGCTACTGAACAATGTTAACCGATAGTGATTAAAATTAATGCAGAGATGGGCCTTAATATAGGTAGACAACATTGACTTTGGTGCAAAGGAAAATGTCACTGAGTAGGGGAATCTTGAGTGGGTAGGATGGTTCAGTCTTATTTCCTGTACAGTCTTATCACTATGGCGTATGTCCTAAACTAATAAGCCATTGTAGTCTAATGGAAATACAAACAATTCCCAATGGACAAAATCAGGCCCCATCATATTTTTTCTTGTTTTGTATCCAGTTTCTCAAAAAAAAAAAACAAAAAAAACACTCTTTATGTAAAGGCTGGAATACACTACATGACATGACAACTGATTTTAAAACACTAGGCAAGTACAGGCATCACACACTTGCCAGCTTTGAAAATGGTTACTGGGATTCATACACTGACTAAACGGCTGAGGATCACACACTACCAGACTTTCAAGTCATTCCAAACACAACAAACTCACACAGAAGAAACATGTGCCTCGTAGGAGATGCATAACAAAAAAAAAAAAAAAAAAAACAATGTGTGTTCTAAAATGGGCTCAAAATGTCAAACATTATTAGTGAAAAATTGGAGTCATCATACATTGACTTTCGGCATCTAAACATCATGATGTCCAGACGGCAAATCATTGTTGTAACGAGGTTTAAAGTTCAGGGAAGAAGGAGTTGGCGAATGTTCAAAATAATTTTATTGACCAAAATAAACAAACAACAAAATGGAAGTAAAGCCCCTTACAGACGACTGCCACATAAAAACTTAATAAAACGGCAACATAAATAGTCCAGGCCTGGTTCTCTTTCATTCTTCACTGTCATCACTCCTCCTTTTATCCTCCCGGAGCTCCTCCGTGAGACTCGAGGTCGGTGTGGCACCGCCTAACTCTGTTCCCATGGCTCTCAGCCCCACCCTGCTTGCCACAGTTGTGTAGTGTATTCCAGCCTTAAAGTGTTAGTTCACCCAAAAATGAAAATTCTGTAATTTATTACTCACCTTTGTCTCGTTCCACATCCATTAGACCTTCTGTCCCTCCATAGAGATCCAACGCAACTACTACTTTCAAGGTCTAGAAAGGTAGTAAAGACATCATTAAAGTACTCCATGTGACTCCAGTGGTTTAACCTCAGTTTTATGAAGCGACGCGAGTGCTTTGTTTGCGTTAAAAAAACCTTGAAAGCAGTAGTTGTGTTGGATCTCTATGGAGGAACAGAAACCTCTCAGACTTCATTAAAAAGATCTTAATTTGTGTTCCAAAGATGAACAAAGGTCTTGCTGATGTGGAACGACACGAGGGTGAGAAATTAATGACAGAATTTTCATTTTTGGGTTTAAGTAAATTGGCATAAACCAGGATATGTTATATTCAGGGGTCTTGTGTTTTTCTTGTTACTCTAGAATCTGGATTGGATGATGACACCAACTCCTACCCTCTCTTTCCTTCTGGCCCCCACCATCCCACAGAGCAGCAGGACAGCTGTACAAACCAGCCATATGGGAACCCTCACCCTGGTTCCATCCAACCCATGGAGTCTCCCAGCAGGGTATTTGACTGTCCTAGCATCCAAATCACCTCTATCCCAGCCAACTGCCACCAGGACCAGGGCACCCACCTGTTGGATCAAGCAGGTGCTTGTGGGGAAGCTGGTGCTGGGTCTCTATCAAGGGACCAGCTCTTCCTACCATTGGAGGCATCCTATAGGGACACATCCTCCCTGTGTCCCAGCCCCTGTAGCAGTTTGTCGTCCCGCAGTTGGTTGTCTGATGCCTCGTCCTGCGAATCCTTCTCGCACATCTACGATGATGTGGAGGCAGAGCTGAATGAGGCGGCCGCTCGGGTTCGGCTTGCATCTCCTCTAGTGTCGCCATTGACATCTCCTCTGCCGTCCCCCCTTACCTCTCCCCAGGCGTCTCCTCAAGTGTCTCCGCTCGTGTCCCCCTTCGGTTCTCCTGGATGCATGGCTGCATATGGAGATGACTCTTGGTATCGTTACCAACAACATCATCAGCAACATCTGCAATATCAATGCGCCCAATCGCTGTCGCCGTATCAGTCGCCCCGCACCAGCATCACTGAGGAAACGTGGCTCAGTCCCCGTCCACCCTCACGGCCCTCCTCTCGGCCAACCTCGCCATGTGGGAAAAGGCGACATTCCAGTGCAGAGGTCATTCCTGGTTTGGCGTCCCCTCACTATTCCCCCAATGTAACACCATCTCACTCTCCTCGGGGGAGTGTCACTGAGGAGACGTGGATGGGCGGTGCCACATTTGCCCCCTACCAGACCCTTCCACTAGAGGTAGACATCCCATCCAAAACAAGAAGAACGTATCAGACCAACCACAACCAGGATCAAGTGTCTATGTTGCCTGGACAAGAGGACTCTTCTTCAAGTCTTCTTCAAGACCAAGGCCTTGCAAATCCATCTCTAAACTCAGGCATAGCTGTGTCCCTGCCCAGTTTAAGGAAAGAGGATATAGTGGAACATTTCTTAGCTGTTCCAACACACTTCCCTTGGGCTAAACCCAAACAAGTCAATACTACTCCTTTATACAGGTAAATTGCATGTATGTATAGAACCAAACTTTGGTTTTGAACAAGTGCCAGTTACATAATAGATTTTTAGCCTTGCTGTTCCATCATTTATGAACCTTTTAGGGTTATAACAATGGGTGTTCTGTTTCATTGGCCAGTTCCCAAAAACAACAGCTATGTTTGTTACTTTATTTCTTGCTCAGGTCCACATCTTTACCTCCACTGGATTGTCCTCTGCCCAGTCAGTGTGGCCAATGTGAGTTAAAGATCGAGATCCAACCTAAACCTCACCACAGAGCCCATTATGAGACGGAGGGCAGTCGAGGGGCCATTAAATCAGACTGCGGAAGACACCCTGTTGTAAAGGTCAGATTTCACACCAGATCTCAGTTTAAAGGGTTAGTTCACCCAAAAATGAAAATTCTGTCATTAATTACTCACCCTCATGTCGTTCCACGCCTGTAAGACCTTCGTTCATCTTCGGAAAACAAATTAAGATATTTTTGATGAAATCCGAGAGGTATATGACTCATCCATAGACAGCAATTTAATCAACACTTTCAAGGTCCAGAAAAGTACTAGACATCGTTTAAATAGTCAACGTGACTGCAGTGGTTCAACCTTAATTTTATGAAGCGACGAGAATGCTTTTCGCGTGCAAAAACAAAACAAAAATAGCGACTTCATTCAACAATATCTTCTCTTCTGTGTCATTCTCATACGTTGTTTACGTCCAGCACTTCCAGGTTCTACATCAGAACGCGACTCATTATTGGCCGGCTCCTGCGTTAGCATCACACGCATGAGTCCTGCTGCTCACGTGAGTTTTGGCCAATACTGAGCCGGCATTCGAACGTAAACACGGAAGTCTTCACTGTGCTTACTGTGGCAACTGTGTAAGGATAATGACAGGGAAGAGAACAGATTGTTGAATAAAGTTGTTATTTTTGTTTTGTTTTTGCACACAAAAAGTATTCTTGTTGCTCCATAAAATTAAAGTTGAACCACTGTGAACCACTATGTCTTTAGTACCTTTCTGGACCTTGAAAGTGTTGATTATAATGATGTCTATGGATGAGTCATAAATATCTTTATTTGTGTTCTGAAGATGAACGAAGGTCTTACGGTTGTGTAGAACGTCATGAGGGTGAGTAATTAATGACAGAATTGTAATTTATGGGCAAACTAACCCTTTAACATTTTAGAAATTCCCCCATAGTTGAAGGTTTCTAACATTGGTTTGTGTTTGTGGCCTGGTCGCCAACAAATGCCAGATGGGAGAAAAAAACCTGTTTGGAAACAATCATTTTTGCAATTCCATTTGGTGCCGTTAGTGAATTATAAATGGAAATATTTACATATTAATATTTATTTATTGATTATGGTTAATTATTGATGGAGTATTTCATCCATCATTGCCTACTTGTTCTGTGTTGTTTTTGTTCATCACAGACACTGTATTGTGTACTATTTGAACAGTTCACTGAACTTGCAACTTGCAGTTGTTTTTATTATTCTGGTAAACTGAGAATGGGTTCTATAAGGTTTGCTACTCATCTGACACCTGCTCTAGTAAAAATAAAAGACAAAAGACAAAAATACCAGATTATTGTTTGGATGTATTTAATTATTTATAATATTATTATACATTTTTTGTTAAACCAGTATTAGTTTAGACATTATAATACTGGATAAATTATCTAATTTAATGATTGAATTTACCTATAATAGAAGTTAAGATAAATGTGATTCATATGATGAGTATCAGTCAGTCTTATGGACAGAACTTTTGATCCACTCAGCTTATGGTATTTTTAACAGGGTACAAGCTAATGTTACATGTGCTGGTCTGTTTGTTTACCCTAGCTACCTATGACACAAACAGACAACCATTCCTGCCATTAGAGGAACAGATGTTTAGCTTTGAAAACTAGAAAATGAAAGTTAGTCAACGCAAACTTTGAATCTTGGCTTGAAATGTCAGCCTGGTAAGGGCTACTTTGAATACTTTAAAAGCTATAGAGCGTTAAAGCTTTGATGGATGATGGATAGGCACATACCATTTATTTGGGATAACCAGTTGCATGTTTACTCAAATTGTTTGTTCTCACATCTGTAGCTAATAGGATATAATGAAAAACCCGTCAGCCTGCAGATGTTCATCGGGACAGCGGATGAGCGTTACATCAGGCCACACCCATTCTATCAAGTGCACAGGATTACTGGCAAAACTGTAGCGACGCCGAGTCAAGAGACAGTGATATCCTGCACCAAAGTTCTCGAAATTCCTCTCCTTCCTGAAAGCAATATGTGTGCCAGGTACCTGTCAAACAAACCTCTGATTTACATTCACCCTGCCCTGCACGCATTGTAGAGAGAGATTTTTTGCATAAATGATATATTGACATGGCTGACAGTTTAGTCTTTAGATCAAGAAGATGGCAGCTCTGAATGGAAAATATGTGAAACTCAGAACAGAACAGCACTCTTTCTTTTTTGTTCAGTTTTACCCCTCAGGGAATGAATAGTATTTTTAATAAAATTTGTTTAAAATGATTTACACTCAAATGAGATGAAGACTCTAGTTAAACCAGGACCCTAATTAAAGCTGGAGTGGATTGCCTCATGGGAGATGACTTGTTGAGATCACATGACAGTATAGAATAAATCTTTTTATCTTATTATCTGACAGTTTTGCTAATAGAAACAAATTAATCATGGCTGACTATGAATAGAGAATTTCTGCAGTGGAACCCACTACCAAATTGGCTGGGCTTTTAATAGAAACTTTTCCATATTGTGATGATATTGAGTAAATGCAGGTCTCATGAATGCAAATGACAAAGTGAAATTACTTAAATGTGATTTATAGCTAATAGTTTATAATGAGTTGCTCTGAGCCACTGTCAGCAAATAGCACCATTTATGTCACTCTTTGGCTTCATTTCACTAGCTAACTTGCAATTTTATTAAATAAACAGAATTTAACTGACTGTAATCTTTAATGGTTGCCCTCTATAATCTTTCTTTGAAAGCATTGACTGTGCTGGGATCCTGAAGCTACGGAATTCAGACATCGAGTTGCGCAAGGGAGAGACTGATATCGGGCGCAAGAACACGCGTGTGCGAGCTGTGTTCCGTGTTCATATCCCACAACACAGTGGGAAAGTGCTGTCTTTGCAGGTGGCATCTGTACCAATAGAATGCTGTAAGTTGTTAAACATTATATTATGCTAGTTATTGCATGCATAACCCCTGCTGTTCAAACCGCCCACTCTAAACGGGACTCAAACCCGGGTCCACTGGCATGGGAGTCGGGTGCTCTAACAACGAGGCTAAAGACCGCAGTCTCTAGCGTCAGTCGCTAGAGCGCCTCTTGAGATCAGGGAAGTAAGGTTTACACGCACACCTCTTACCGGCCTACATCCATTACACATGTCTGAGTCAACTGATGCTGGCGGAGGATCCATATCCTCATTCTAGACAGCATTTTTGGGATCAAAATTCTGTATGTCCATGTGAACAAGATTTTTGGTTCAATTTCCTCATAAGTGAAATATTTTAAATTTTAAATATGTAAAAGTACTTCATACATTTAAAATAGTTCTGAAGTTTTAATTCAGCTAAAAATCACCTTGTCAACTTTTACACACACTATACAGATGGCCACAAAGTTAACAGACATTAACTAAAAGCCACAAATGCTAATTTATCAGCACCAAACTGTATTGATAAACACTTCCTCAGCCATTGTCTTTCTCTGTTGACTAGCTCAACGTTTAGCTCAGGAACTTCCTCAAGTCGAGAGCTTTAGTCCTGCCTGTGGTTCTGTGACTGGAGGAGAAGAGATGCTTATAACAGGCCAAAACATCAATCCAGAATCAATAGTTGTCTTTCTAGAAAAGGGCTCTGGTAAGTGAAATCATCTATTACAATTACTATTCTCAAACCTAGTCTCTCTGCTCTAATTAGGAGCTGTTTTTAGATCAATGCAATAAATTTTGGATGATGGTTTATGCAATAACAAAAGAGCCTTTGTATTGTCTTTTTTTTTCCATTCCAGATGGTAAAACACAATGGGAGGTCGATGTGAGGGCTTTACAAGAGAAGAGTCAGAATGTAAGCACAATAAGTTATTGATTTTGTTATAAAACACTGAAATTCCTCAATTTATTTTAACAGCATAGCATATGTGCATTGTTAAATGCACTTCCCATTGAGATCTGTAATTACAGGTGTCTCTGAAGCTCTTGTGTGTTCCCATTCCTGTTTAGACAAGCATAGTGGTAAAGATTCCTCCATACTACAAGAAAACCACGGCTTCCTCCACCCAGGTGCAGTTCTATGTCAGCAATGGCAAAAGGAAGAGAAGTGTCTCACAGTTCTTCACCTATCTTTCAGGTAATAGTCCTTCTGACGAGTAGAACTATCAGAAAGTCTGGTCCACTTTGGTGCCAGTTAGACAGTCCGACTAATATATCAAAGACCAACCACAGGTCAATCTAAAATAGTTTGTGTAACAATAACCGACCGATTCAGCAAGGTAGTAGCTCATTCATGTAATGAACAGTCTCTATAGGAACATTTGAGTAGATGTGTAAAAGACATCTAAAACATTTTGTGATCTAATCACTGAAACCACATACAGAGGTAGTCAAAAACGCATATGACCACATCCCATTTGTAGTAGAATCGCTCTGTCCTTAGTGCACCCCGGACTGCAGTGAAGCACTGCCTACTTGTCGCCCTCTCACCTTACATGTGTTGTGAGAGAGCACACTAAAACAAGTGATTCAAACTTCACTGTTGTACAAAAACACACCATTTACGATGGGAATCACAGCTCTTCATTTACTTGCATTTCGTTTACTTCCTTTCCCGTTTACTTCCGCAAATTCTGAAAACTTGTGGTCACAAAAAAAGCATTTGAACTGCACGTTATTATGACTTGTGATCGAAACACCAAAAACGCATCTCAATACCAGGCAGAAACAGGGTCTAAGTGTCTCAAACAAAACTCTGAACAGATTATAGTAGATGTTCTGAAGTGTTCATTGTAGCAGCCTGGTAACTGGTAAAAATGACCATTTCTTGGCAGAGTGATAAAAAAATTGTGTGTCACTGACTTTCAGAATACAGGGATAAGTACAGGGATAGCCAACCCTGCTCTTGGAAGGCTACCATCCTGCAGAGTTTAGTTCAACCCTAATCAAACATACTAATCAAGGTGTTCAGACATGATTACTCATAAATAACAGGCAGGTATGTTGGAGCAGGGTTAGAAGTGAAGGTCTGCAGGGTTGGCAACACCTGGTGTAGAGGCTAACCAATCAAATTTGAGCTTGTAGGTTTGGAGAGTGAATAATACACCAAGTTGTATTGACTGATGCCCTGTTAGACGGGGTCTAAAACGTTTTGAGCTTGTCCACTTTCGACCACTTCCAGAGGTAGTCGAAAACAAATGCGACTGGATTGCTTTCATAGTGTAAACGCTCATGTGGTCGAATGTGTTCGAACAGCCACAAAAGACCATCTATTTTCTGCCTACTGACCTAATGCGTAAACATTATGGGATGTTTCTCCGGTCGCGTTCATATGTAAATTGCGTGAGCTTATTTTGTCCGTTAGATTGAAAGATCTGAAAAAGCCCACAGATTTATGCACCCATGGACCCTCCCCTAGAAGAAATCAGGATAGAAGTGGTTGAAAGTGGACAAAAGAGACGGATTAAAACACCAGGTGTAAACGGAAATGTGTCTCCCTCATCTACCTGTGATCCGATCGACCAAAACACATCTTAATACCAGGTGTAAACAGGGCCTGAGATTATTATAGAACTGGATTGAATTTAGATCTCAATTGGACAAGATAATATAGCAATTTTCAAATGTTTTGAGGAATGAAGAAATGTTCACAAAGCTAATCTGTATGTGTTGAACACCCTCCTTCCAAGCAGTGCAGGTGAAGCAGGAGTTTGCCGTGGACCTTAACACCAACGGGCAGCATCCTACCACCTCCCCAACAGGTTTCATCACCACTGGGGACTCAACTGCTTCAGATCAGGTCCAGCCTCTTGAGCAGTGGCTGCTGAGTGAAGGGTCAGTCTGCGCTCCATCTTCAACCCTTCTCTGTTATTCACCTCAGGATCCTTTGCGTCTGAGCCGCTCTCATCCGGCAGACAGAAGCCTTAATGTGGTAGCAGATCTCCACCCTATGTTCCACCCCCCCCTGGTGGATTTCAACAACTCTTTCTACCAAAAACCTCAACAGGATCTGTCTTACAAAGGACAACCTAGTCTTCCAATGGTTGGGGGCTCAGTGCAAAGCTGCAAGTCATCCCAAATCTCTGCAGAGCAACCAAGGTCTCAACTAGGTAAAGGATACCAAGGCTTACCTTCAGAACACAGTCATAATCTCCACAACCGTGGCTCTATCTCAGTGTCCAGTACATCTGATCTAACTAGCCCAAATGTGGATACGTCTGGTCGGCATGCTGTGGATCCGGTGCAATTCCCACAGTCCTCCTCTTCCCATGTGCTTCCTCTTTCCCACCAGCCTACTCTTGCTAAAGTGCCTTCTAACTCACCGTCTACCAGAGAGAGCTTGATGGACCCTCAACCTTCAGACGCATCTCTTCAGGAGTCCAGCAAAAGTTATAGTTTGCCACAAGGCGGAGAAAGTCTTGACGTTAAACAGGAACCAGAGGAAGAGAAAGAGCTAGCCTTTCAGTCCATAGGCCTACAGGATATCACTCTTGATGATGGTAAGACTCCAAGGAGAACCGTTTTAAATCAATGAAGTTACGTGAACAATGTCGATTACCACAGAAATTCATTTCGACCTGTTTTTCAGTTTGTTCAAAACAAGCTAAATTAGTCACTGGGGCAAGGGATTCTCAAAAAGGTATAGCCACAAGATTTAACAGTAAGTTTTCTTGGAGAAGATTTAGACAGTTTTACTGCCCAAGCAACAAACATACAAGTTTCACATTTATGCTTTTAAACTCTCCTTTCCCTATAGATTCCAATTGTAAGTGCATTACTGTAAATGATATTTGTTTGTACAAACTGAGGATCAGGTCAAAATTATTTTCAGTGGTTATCAAGATTATGCCAAATATTTTAACTATAAAGCTAAATTTATTTTGTACCTGAAACATTCCTTTACACACTTAATATTTGTGAGGTTGTTTAGGATTTCATTGCGCTAAGAAACCAAGAGTCCTTTAGTGACCCAGAAATAAGTCCATAAACATTTCCACATAATCACCAAGTATTAGTGTGTGACTGTGCCTGTTTATTCCAGACCATATTATCTGTTTACATGTTATACATGCCTTTGACCGTGTCTCATGCTGGGTCAATAACACCCCAAGCTACATTAACAAAATATGCACTAACTTTGTGGCATATGCTAGCTGAGCTTTTTGTTTACTCTCAAGGAAAACTAGCAGCTGCCACCCCTAGTGTGTGGAAGCCTGTTTAGTTTGGGCCTAATTATAGTCTGCAGTCCCGCAGTGCAGTGGGAAAGAGGATACTGGCATTGCATGAAGTCGCTGAAAGAGCTAAATATACCGTGAAGGCTAATCCATCGCTAGTTTTGCGCAGCTGTATTGTGACAGTCTTGCATGCTTTGCATAAGATGTTGCTGCCATTAGCCTGGAAGAAAACACTGGCCGTGATTGAACTTGACCTTTGTAAATGAAGGTGTTCATAACTTGTGCTGCTTTTTTTCTGTGGATAGTATAGAGTAGAATATTTTTTTTATTAAAGAGATAGTTTACCCAAAAATATAAATTCTGTCATCATTTACTCAGCCTCAAGTTGTTCCAAACCTGTATGAATTCCTTTCTTATGCTGAACACAAAAGAAGATATTTTAAAGTATGTCAGTGAAGATACAATATCTTGCAATGGCAATGATATGCTTTCTGTTGCTTAATCTTAACAACAGTCGGTAACCAAATGGCAAATCATTGACTTCCATAGTATTTTGGATGACAGAACTTCATTTTTGGCTGAACTGTCCCTTTAAGCTTCTAGCTTTTACATCCAGGTGTTTTAGCAGAATGAGTATAAATATATTGGGTCATTCCGTGTCAACTCAACCAGAGGTCCAGATTTTGTTAATATTTTTATTTGTAGAAAGACAAACATAAATAGTGATAAAAGCCAAAATATTGAATGTCACAGATATTTACTGAGTTATCCACTATTTTGTAGAGGGGGCTCAAAATGATAATTTTTAACTGAGATTTGGAGCTAATTTACAGGGGTGTAAAAATGACTTTAGAAGATATTGAAGATATATAGAGATATTGGTAGGTCTATTAGTAAAAACTGTTCGCAATCTTTGTTTCATTATATGCCAACGGTGACAGTTCAAGAATGGGGGGGAAAAAATTTGTTTTTTGCCTCAAGTTTGCATGCCTGTAACTCAAGAAGTATTAAAGATATCTTAATATCCTTTTAGATTCTGGTTCTTAACAAACTTTTCTTTTGGTATCTTCATTTTAAAGGCCCTCGATGGTTCAATCCCAGAGATATGGAGATCTTAATGCGGCTCCATGAGTAAATTTGGTCAAATGTACTCATTTTCAGTGGTCAAAAACCAAATGTGGGTCACTTTGCATACAGCTTATACTTTTTTTTTTTCTTTTAAAGAGGAATATCTAAATAATAAATAATGTTAAAACTAGAAAAGTATTTCATTTTTTCTATCAACTCAATTTCATAGAACATACCTGCTGTCCGAGTGCCATAAATATTCCTTTTCCAAAGTTTGCATACCTATAACTCTAAAAATATTCAAGATATCTTAATATCCGTCTAGATTCTCATACTTAGTAAACTTTTCTTTTGTAATCTTCATTTTTACAGCCCTAAATGGTTCAGTCCCATAGAAACGGCGATCTCGAGGCAGCTCCGTGTTCAGATTTTATCCATTTTCAGTGGTTGAAAAATAAAATAATGATGCTGCCATCTTTCTAAAGTCATTTTTACACCCCTCTAATTTGGCTCCAAATCTCAGGTGAAAATTTTCATTTTGACCCCCCTCTACAAAATAGTGGATTACTCATTAAATATACATCTGTGACATTTCATCACTATTTATGTTTGTCCTTCTACAGAAAAAAAAAATATGAACAGAATCAAAAAATTTAGCTGGGAAAGTTTCCGAAATGTAGTTGATTTGACACACAGAATGACCCATTTAGATTTTATAGATGAAACTTTATTAATATTTATTTATAATTTAAAATATATGTATTTAAAAACAACACTAAAATAAAATGGAACTATATAATATACAATAAAATGGATAAATGAATTGTTTCATTTTTAAATAAAATAAATATAAAACCAGGGTTTAGATTAAATATTAAATTGCGTATCATAAATATTTAATTTTATAATTAAACAAACACAAGGAACCTGTGTAGTATTTTTTGTTGCGTCACCTCTTTCACCTGGCCCACCATTACCGTCTCTCAGCACTTGTCCGTGTTGGAGAGGACAGGTGCAGTGGACTGGAATACCCCTGTTGAGTGAGTGCTGTTGTCCGGCATCACGATGCCTTCATTGCCAGGGTGTGTGTGTGTGTGTGTGTGTGTGTGTGCGTGTGTTTTGTTGTCTTTCATCTTCGCTCAAACACATTCTGCTCCAAGTGCACACATCTACCTTTTCTGGCTTTAGATATATTTATAGCTCACACTGTATACTCAGTTTCCTATTCCATATGCGTAATGAATGTCATGTTGTAAATAGCTTTCTGTGTGTTTAAAGTGTATTAATAGATTTGTTTGGGTATTAGAAAGGCTTTTTGTCAAAGTAACCAGCTGTATTTCAGAAACTAGTCGAGACTAGGTTTGAGTTCTTACGTTGGAACCTCAACAGTAAAACAGACTGTAATTGTACCTCAGTTTCAGCCTCTGTGGTTTAACACCTCTGTGCCATAGCTCAAGCTTGCTTTATATTAGACCTGCAATGAAATGCTAATGGTCTTTAGATACACAACACTGCCCTCAGATGGATTTAATGTAGATGGACAATGACATGTTGATCATTCATTGTGTAATTTATACACAAATTATTCAGATGATTATCTAAACATCTTTTTTTTTTTTTCCCCCTTTGCAGTAAGTGAAATCATTGTGAGAGACTTGTTCGAGACTCCAGATTCAGGGAATGCCGACAGCACGCCGTAACTCGAAGAGTCCCACAGATGATCGATGGAAATAGTTCATCTTGCATAGGACTTCAGCACTGCTACTAAACTGATGATCAGAGACTTCAACATCTCATCGTAACCGCTTGGACAGATTTGGTCTTAGTATCTTGCAGTTACTGCACATGTAGAAAAGATTTTCTATGAGAAATACCATGTACATAAAAGTTTTTAGCTTAATAATGGATGCTTAAGGATTTTAACCGAGCATATCAAATGTGAATGTAAAATGATGACCAGTCATAGTTTCTGATTCAGTATGTGCCTTATCCTGACAGGCCTTTTAATTATCTTATTAAAATGTTGAATTTGTCTTCAATTTTATCCTTTTAATTGTAAATGTAAAATCTATTCTTGGAATATATGATGATCACAAAATGCTTAGGATGAATTATAAAGGCAAAATATGCAGCATTTTGTGTATAAAGCACAATCTCATGTTTTAATATGCTGAGTGTTGACTTTAAAGAATTGTTACCTGTTTGACATTTCAGATATTTTCCCATAACTTTCCCATTGCTTGATAATCTTGTTTTGAAATGTCTTTGTATTTATGAATTTTTACTGAACATAAAAGAGATTTTGTGACAATCTTCATGAACTCCAAAAACTGTGATTGAATTGAAGCTCTAAATAATATTAATTGGTTATAAATAAAATTACCTTTTTTAAAAAAATGTTTTAAAAATACTTAAAATGAAAGTAAAATACATTCATTTTTTTTAAATACAATTAATAAATTCCAAATTTAAATTATATATATATATATATATATATATATATAAAGTCCTATATAGTGTTTTTATAACAAGTTTCCATAGTTTGTGTGAGGTATACAATACCATAGTAATATTTTAGAACCAATAACTGTGGTTATAATAACAATAATAAGCTATTTTTAAATGAATCTGTGGTTTTCATGGTAATGTTTTGTTAGGGTAGTATGGTTTTTAGTCATAGCCGGGCACTATTTAAATATTTAATATTTGTTTACATGAGAAAGCCCCGCCTATCCTCACATAATCACCGGAAGTCCACAGGGTGACGTCAAAGGCAGCGGAAACAGGTATGAGGCATAGAAACTGCCAGAAACAGACAGACAGACAGATTTAAACATGAGATTTCACGGTTATATTTAAAGCTAACAGATGTCAGACAGATCGTCGAGCCTCATGGGTCTGATTTAAAGACCGTCTAATGAGTTTATTAAACTGTTTGACTTGTTTGAATCATTACGTAGCTGAAGCAGATTAGCTTTCATGCTAATGTTGTAAAATAATCAACTGTTCTGTAAATATAAACATTTTTTGCGAATTATAAACATTTGCCATTTTATTCGCCGGAACGGGGTTTAGACATAATATATAACGATATATTCTCTTTTAAAAAATAAGTTTAGAGTCTCATGCATGTTGTGTGTACGTGTCCTATCCGTCTGCAAGAGTTGACACACTAGAGCAGTGACTGTATTCATATAAACACAGTGTGAACTAAATTTAAACAGTTCTAAATCATTATAATTATTTGTATTTAAGAGGAGTTTAAATTTGATTGTGAAGGACTTGTTGTCATCAGTAAAAGGACATTGGTTTCTTCTGGACTCCTAAGAAGCAGACTGGGATTGGTAGAACAGATTCAGAAGAGGAAAGCTGTTTTCACTGGGACACATAACCCTAAGTTTAAGCTGAGGAGCAGTCAGGATGCCTCTGCTGTTTCTGGAGCGCTTCCCCTGGCCCAGTTTACAGACGTACACAGCCCTGAGCACAGTTCTGCTGGCTGGGACCATACTGAGTGCCTACAGCACAGTCAGAGACTCAGAGTACTCGTCTGCACTGACAGAAGACTCCCACAGTGGACCTGATGAGGAAATCAAGTTGGACCAGCTGGAGAACTTTGGGAACATGGCCACCAGTGTGCTCCTGTATCTCATCACGGACACTCTCTTTGTCTGGGTATGTGAGACTTGGAGTGTTCAAAACCCACATGTGTTGATTGATGATTTTGTTTTTTAAAGAAGTTGTCGTTTCCCCACAGGTGATGGTGAACACAGCCTGCTGCATCCTTATGTTAATAGCTAAAGTGATCCAGTGCATTGTCTTCGGACCGCTGAGAGTCAGTGAGAAACAGGTAGGAATCATTTATGAGCAGAACATGAAACCATAATCCATCCAACTGTATTAGGCAATAAAAATATAGTCAGTCTTTGGTGCAACATGTTCATATGAGAAAAGACTCACCCAAAAATGAAATTTCTGTCATTAATTACTCACCCTCATGTCGTTCCACACCCGTAAGACCTTCGTTCATCTACAGAACACAAATTAAGATATTTTTTATAAAATCCAATGGCTCAGTGAGGCCTGCATCGCCAGCAATTTTTCAATGCCCAGAAAGATACTAAAAACATATTTAAAACAGTTCATGTGACAACAGTGGTTCAACCTTAATATTATAAAGCGACGAGATCCGAATCAGTGGTTCGGAGCACCAAAATCAGTAAACGAGACTTCATTACGTCATAAGTGTTTTGAAACTTCAGTAGTTCACTTGACTTTGGTAGTTTGATACATGCTCCGAACCACTGATTCGAAACAAAAGATTCATAAAGCTTCAAAGCTTCATGAAGCAGTGTTTTGAAATCGCCCATCACTAGATATTGTTAAATAAAGTTATTTATTTGTTATTTTTGGCGCACAAAAAGTATTCTAGTCGCTTCATAATATTAAGGTTGAACCACTGTAGTCACATCGACTGTTTTAAGGATGTCTTTACTACTTTTTTGGGCACTGAATGTGGTAATTTCGTTGCTTTTTATGGGAGATAAAAACCTCTTGGGTTTCATCAAAAATATCTTAATTTGTGTTCTGAAGATCAACGAAGGTCATACAGGTGTGGAACAACATGAGGGTGAGTAATAAATGACAGAATTTTCACTTATGGGTGAACTAACCCTTTAAATTCTATGATTAGTTCCATAATGCAGATTAAAAATACTGTCAGTTTAGTCATATCATGGTTCTGCTTTTTTTAACATTAGCTATTTTTATATATATAGGCTGTTGCTGGTGGATTTTTAAAACTGAAAAGAGGAAGATCATTCAAATCAGTGGCATAATTACTGGCAGATGACTATAATCTAATAAGCCAAAAAATGAAATACATGACTGTTCAAAAAGTTGGTCAGACAGAAGAAGAAATTAATACTTTTATTCAGCAATGTTACATTAAATTGATCAAAAGTGACAGTATAGACATTTATAATGTTACAAAAAATGTCTGTTTCATATAAATGCGGTTCTTTTGAACTTTCTATTCATCAGAAAATCTGATGAATACAGTTTCAACGGAAAAAATATTAAGCAGCAACACTGATAATAATCATAAATGTTTCTCAAGCAGCGAATAATCATATTAGAATGATTTCTGAAGAATCATGTGACACTGAAGACTGGAGTGATGATGCTGAAAATTCACAAGAATAAATTACATTTGAAAATATATAAAAATAGAAAAGCCATTTTATAATATTACTATTTTTACTGTGTTTTTGATCAAATAAATTCAGCCTCAGTGAGAATAAGAGACCTCAAAAACATAAAAAAAAAAATCTTACTGACCTCAAACAGTCGTGTGTGTGTTTCTGTACATTTTAAAAGTGTGCAAATGATCATGTGTGTATTGCATGCATTGCAGATTTCAGTGTTGTGTGTGTGTTCCACTGTAACGGATATGATTATCTTCTGATGTCTGTCTGTTTTTGTGCTCTTCTCTGTCTGAGCAGCATCTGAAAGATAAGTTCTGGAACTTCATCTTCTACAAGTTCATCTTCATCTTCGGCGTGCTGAATGTGCAGCGGGTGGAAGAGGTGGTGCTGTGGTGTTTGTGGTTCTCCCTGCTCATCTTCCTTCATCTGATGGTGCAGCTCTGCAAAGACCGCTTTGAATATGTGAGCAAAATGTCTTCACCACATCAACAAACTCATAATGACTGGCAGATATTTATAGTGGTACTATTAGACTAGTTTATTCAGAAAGCCAGTTTATGCAGTCATTTACTTTACATCATTTGATCAGTTCCTCTTTTGAAAAACATTTGCTTTAAACGACAATATAATCCAAAAGATATGTCACTCTGAAATTGTAAGATACTTGTTGGAGAATCTGAGTATAGTTAAGACATTTATGTATATGTTTATTGGATGTAAATATTAATTACCTACCTAGTTTTTTGGATTCCTTTCTTACTTCCTTGCTTCCTTTCCTACTTCCTTTTATATATTTTTTTATATTATTTATATTATATTATATTCTTTTGTGTTTATATTTACTCCCTACTTTCCTTACTTTCTTCCTTCTTTCCCTTCCTTCTTTCCTCCACTCTTATTTACTTCCTTGCTTCGTTCGCTTCCTTCCTTCCTTCCTTCTTCTACTTTCGTATTTGTTCCCTTCCTTCTTTATTTTCTTCCTTATTTCCTTCCTTCCTTTCTTCATCCACTTCCTGTCTTGCTTACTGTTTCCTTCCTTACTTTTCGTTTTACATTCAAATTTACTCCTTACCTTCCTTATTTCCTTATTTCCTTACTTCCTTATTTCCCTTTTCCTTCCTTCCTTCCTTATCTACTTTCTTTTTCTTTCTTTCTTTCTTTCTTTCTTTCTTTCTTTCTTTCTTTCTTTCTCTTTTTTCTTTCTTTCTTTCTTTCTTTCTTTCTTTCTTTCTTCCTTATTTCACTTATTTTTCCCTTTCTTCCTCCTTTCATTCCTTCATTCCTTCATGTTTCCTTCCTTTTACATTCTTATTTACTCCATACCTACCTTCCTTTCTTATTTCCCTTTTCCTTCCTTCCTTCTATCCTTCCTGTTCTTATTACTTCATTCCTTCCTTCTTTCCTTCTCTCCTTGCTCTGTTCTTTACTTCCTTCCTTGCTTAATTCATTTCCGCCCTTCCTTCCTTTCTTTCTTCCTTATTTCACTTTCCTTCCTTCATTCCTTCACATTTCCTTCCTTTTACATTCCTATTTACTCCATACCTACCTACCTTTCTTCCTTATTTCCCTTTTTCTTCCTTCCTGCCTTCTTTCCTTCCTTCCTTCCTTCTATCCTTCCTCTGCTCTTATTTACTTCCTTCCTTCTTTTCTTCTTATGCTCTTATTTACATCCTGTCTTGCTTCCTTTGTTTTTGTCCTTCCTTCCTTTTTTCCTTATTTCACTTTTTTTCTCCCTTCCATCTTTCCTTCCATCATTCAATCATGTTCCTTCCTTTTACATTCTTATTTACTCCCTTCTTACATTCTTTACTTTCTTCATTATTTCCTCATATATATATATATATATATATATATATATATATATATATATGTGTGTGTGTGTGTGTGTGTGTGTATATATGTGTTTGTATGTGTATGTGTGTATAATATTTTATTTATTTTATTTCCTATTCTTCCTTCACGCTTCCTTACTTCCTAACTTTTTACATAATAATTAATTCCCTTACTTCCTTATTTCCATTTTCCTTCCTTCCTTCCTTCATCCCTAACATAATTATGTACTCCCTTCCTTCTTTACATAATTATTTACCTTTACTTCCTTATTTTCCTTCTTTTCTTTCTGCTGCTCTTATTTACATTCCAATTTACTCCCCACCTTCCTTACTTTCTTCCTTATTTCCCTTATTTTTCTTGTTTTGTTCCCTCTCCCCTTCCTCCACTCTTCCTTTCATTCTTTTTCCCTTTCCTTTCCTTATTTACTTCCTTGCTTCCCTACTTCCTTCCCTCCACCCTTATTTCCTTTTTACTGTTTGTACTTGCTTCTCTCCATCCTTTTCTCATTCCTCCACCATTCCCTACTTCCTTCACTTTCTTTCTGACTAATGTATATATTGTATTATTTCTTTCTGTCAGCTCTCGTTTTCTCCCACTACTCCGATGAGCAGTCATGTACGAGTTTTGGCTCTGCTGGTGTCTGTTTTGACATGCTGTGGTGGTCTAGCAGTGCTCTGTGCTCTAGTCGGACATCTTCATGGCACGCACACTGTCGCTTTCATGGCAGCTGAGGTAAGAATGCTTAAAAAACCTTTTGTAGTGACCGTGAAAAGTTAATTTCCTCTTTGTTGGTTGTCCGCTGATGTAACACATTACAAATATATTCTGAAATCCGGTATGAAACGGAAGTCGCAATAGTGAATTTAAATAACAATAATAATCTGCACATAAATCATTTATAATAAATACTGCAATATTCCATAAAAAACAAGAATTGTCTATATTAATATTATGGTGACTTGTAGTAACCCCAAGCCTTGTCTCCTGTCTTGCAGTGTTTGCTGGTGACAGTACGCACAGGACACGTCATCATAAGGTGTGTGCTCTGTTAAGAAAGCCATCAGCTTTTCTCAATGTTAGGTAGGAGAAGCGTGATTCTGAATGTTTTGATCTGTTATCTACAGGTACTCCATTCACCTGTGGGACCTGAACCATGAGGGTACCTGGGAAAACAAGAGTTCTTACATCTACTACACTGACTTCATCATGGAGTTAGCCATCCTCTGCCTGGACCTGATGCATCACATCCATATGCTGGTGAGACAGACACTACTGAATGGGCAAACAGGGTTACTGACTCTTATTAGAGTCCTGAGACTGTATAATATAATGTTCTCTGATCAGTCAGAAGCTGCTTGCAATTATGTCCTTGTTTTGACATGTTTTTGCGGCCTGTCAGATGTACGTCATTCGCAGACTTCCCCAAGTAAATACCAGTGGCGTACATGGTTTATTTCTCTTCTCACGTCTGTGTTTGATCTTCAGATGAGAGATTTGAATAATTTTAAGTACCTTTATGATCATGTATTCTTGTTTTTCACTCCCTCGCAGCTCTTTGGAAACATCTGGTTGTCCATGGCTAGTCTTGTGATCTTTATGCAGCTGCGTTATCTCTTCCACGAGGTGCAGAGAAGAATTCGCCGTCACAAAAACTACTTGCGTGTTATTGACAATATGGAATCCAGGTGAGCAGCCTAATGCTTTTCAGAATTGCTAATTAAAATATGCATTTCTACAGGCTTTGAATTATATTGCACATCTATATAAAGATGCAAAAGTAGATAACGTGTGGCATTATGGGCAAAGCTTCGGGCTGGTAACCAGAAGGTTGCATGAGCTATCACCATTGTGTCCCCGAAAAGAGATTTTACCTTTAATGAGTTTGCTAAATGACTGCTTGATTACATTAATATTGATTTTTTTTTTTTTTACTGGAATCTCACAAAAACGGGGGAAAAAAAAGAAAAAAGAATGAAATTAGATTTTTCATAAAAATAAAACAAAGCCTTTTTGAGGACCATTAAGATTATTTGTGTTGTAAAATTATTTTAATGACAGCTAATAAATCACGTGTGATTTATTAAACTTTCGTATGTGGCCAATTCCATTGCATGAATGAACGGGTGTTGATAAATGTGACGGCTGAAAACTGTCGTCATTTAAATATCACGTCATTTAAATATCACGCCCCAAATTTCAGAAGCCTCGCCCTATAGTTTACGACGCAGAGAAACGTAACCCGGCCATGAAGAGGAAGTAATTGCATGAAAAAGAATTTTATCTTACTCTAAACACCCCTCAACCCTGTAATTGCAAACAATAAAATAAATTTAAATAAAAATGCCGGTAAATAAAACTAAATACTTACAAACATTATTAATATAAACTTGGTTATTTTAGTACCCTACCTCACTCCACAGAAAATCCTTTAAATTTATTTTATTCAGAACAGAACAAGAACGAAAAACAAGTAGCTATATATTATAAATTGAAACACAAATTAGGCTATAGTGGCATTCATTATAAAGCAAAACTGAATTGGGCTCACATAGCCTACCTCTCTCATTCGGGAGGAATCCAAACGTTTCCATATTTGCGATGTAACATTTATTGCTTGCTGAACTACTGTTCCTTATGTAAACAAGGCTTTCTATTTCACTCTTGTTTCAATATCCACGTAAAACATCATCCTTCTCATGCGCAAAAATGTGTTTGGTTGGGCGTTGTCCGCGTCAACTGGTACAGATGTATTGCGGACCATTTAAACGGAGCAGTGTTAACTTTGTCTGCATTTTAGTTTGCTGATAAATGGCTGAAATGTAAAGTTAGCAACGCTAGAACTGATATGTAGCGTGTGCGAGTGAGGCGCCCGCACGATCAGTTGGATTTAATAAAATAAAGATTTAAATATTTTAATAAAATAAAGAAAACGAATACAACGCAAGCGTAGACTGTACTAGCCCTACTTGATGCACAGTTTTACTCTTTTGTTTTGTTAATCTGTTAATTATGTGAAATAAGCCTATATTTCGTGTAGTCCTATTTTTTTTGTTCCTTGTAGGCTATATTATTTTGTTTATCTCTGCTTTGCACAGTTGTGTTCTGTTGATGTTGCCATTTGCACATGCAAAGCGAAATCCCTGGAAAGAAAAAAAAGACATTTGTGGTATTTTAAGACACTCATCTATAGGCCATATCACACTTCCGCGTTCGAAAAGCAGAAGCTTGAAGTATTAGCATAAAATAACTTCTGCTGCAGCCTTTAACATTGGCCATGCCCATAGCACGGGAATGTTGTGATTTATTTTTGTAAAATTTAGCACAGATACTTATTCTAAAGACACCAACCTCTGACGCATATTTCGTTATTTAAACGGGACCGCGCAAGCCATTCTATATGTGAATGCGCAATAGTCTTATCACCTTATTTTATCACAGAACTGCAAAAATAGAATACATATCACTTTAAAGAGCTTTAATTAGACAAATCTTAAATTATTAACTACGACTAAAGTCTATTTTGGGTGGATTAAATTAAAGGTTTGGGGGAAATTTATTGTATTAACCAAATATGTTCACTTTTTTTTTCATGGACTTACTTTACGATGCTGACATCAAATTGAAGTTGTTTAAATAAAGGAATATGTTCAGCCTATAGATGATTATTCAAAAATATTTGGTTTGATTATCGTAAACAAATCATATCCTCTGTGTTTGAGTGCATTATTGGATAGCATTATGCTGTAATGGCAATAATGAGTGGTTATATATTGCAAAAATAAACAAAATAACATTACAAATAAAATAAAATCAGTCCTATGATTCCTCTGGCAGTAACTTGAGCTGCGCTGCTCGTTAATCTCATGCCGTCAGTACACCGTCAGCGCTGATGATCGCCTTGCTCAGATAATGTTACACATTAAAATTGGTAGGATATCATGTAAGTCTAAATAAACAGTTTTAAATATTGAAGTTTATTGTTATGTTAAACTAAACAAGTATAATTTTCTCAAGTATAACTTCTCAAAACTGGTGGAAATTCCTTTACGCTACTAATCAAAGCCAGATGTGATGACACGAGTACTGTGATAAAGGCCTATTCTAATTTAATTTTAATTTGATATTTTAATCGTGTCATTTAATGGTTAATGATCAGTTGGTGAGTGATAGTCAGTCAGGAAAATAAACTAAATGCTCTCGTAACAATTCCCACCAGATTTACTATGCTGCACACAAGTTCCAGCTGACTCAAAAACGTGCGTACACGAGCTGAGACCTGACGTGAGATTTGATCATAGGCGCACCGCTCACGCTCATATTGATAAATGCCAAATTTTGCATGGAAACGAGCGTACACAGTTTTCTGGCGTACGATCGTTTGATAAATGAGGTCCACTTTGTGTGAAGAAAATTGTGTTTAATTTAGTTAACGTGACAATAACGCATTAACAGTTAAAAAATAGCAACGTTAAAGCAGGCTCTATTTGACCCTATAAATCACCTGTAGTTCAAGCCAGGATTGCCAGGTCTGCATTTTTTTTTTTTGCTACATCAGACATTATTTGTAGGTCCTCCCATCCAATAATCACAAAGAGCATTGTGCTTTGTTACTTCTGATAAGAAATAAAGTCTGTTTTCAGATTCTGTCTATTTTATCATGAAATTCAAACAATAAATGCAGTTTTGACGATCTTAAATGTGACGTGACAGATTGCGGAGTGTGAGTCTTTTCTTCCATGTTAATACTAGTTATAAACATGCATGAACATCAAAAGGTATGTTGAAAGATACGGTACAACTTACCGGTATGTATCATGTTTCATGTAATCACTTTATTTGTGTTTCAACCGCTGAATCACGTCAATAAAACAGCTTGTAAACAATGTCACATTTACCTCAGGAATGTTTTCCAATGTTCACAGTTCCATAGTTAGCTATAAAAAAACAATAGAGATGAGCTTATTTACTGTTAATTATATGTTTGAATAAATTTGCCATGAAGACAAGTGCTTATGAAAACTACCTTATGTACAACTGAGTTTTATACAAACGTTTCATTATTTTAGGTTAATTATTATGTCTGAAAATAAATATATAATTATATGTTAATAACAACGACAATAATTAAATTTAATTAAAAAATCAAAAGTGTGGGATCAGTAAGATTTTTTTTTTTTTTTTTTTAAGAAATTAATACTTTTATTCAGCAAGGACACATTAAATTGATCAAAAGTGCCAATAAAGACATTCCTACAAAAAATATTTCAAATAAATTATGTTCTTTTGAACTTTCTATTTATCAAAGAATTCTGAGGGATAAAAATATATTAGTTTCCACAAAAATATTAAGCAGCAAAAACTGTTTTCAACATAGATAATAAGAAGAAATCAGCATATTAGAATGATTTTTGAAGGATCATGTGACACTGAAGACTGGAGTAATGATGTTGAAAATCAGCTTTGATCACAGGAATAAATTACATTTTACTATATATTCACATAAAAACAGTTTTTATTTTGAAATATCACTGTTTTACTGTATTTTTCTATATTTTTACTGTACTCTTCCCTCACACCTTACCCCACCCTTAAACCTACCCATACCACCAAACCTGTCCCTAAATTTACCGTATCCACCTCAATAACAGCACAAATGTTTTGAAATACAACATGAACACAGTAAATGGTGTGTATCATATTTGAATGTGTTATTCAATGTGTATTATGAATCAGAAGTGCTGATGAAAACCAGACCTTGTGTGTTGACATGAACACCTCTCCTTGTGTGCAGGTTTGCTGTGGCAACGCCTGAAGAGCTGATGGCTAATAACGACGATTGTGCCATCTGCTGGGATTCAATGACTACAGCACGCAAGCTGCCATGTGGACATCTTTTCCATAAGTGAGCAATAACCAGATGTTGTTAGCACTCTAGTGTTCTAATAGTTGATCCATTGTTAATATGACTATTTATTGTTTATGTCCAGTTCCTGTCTGCGCTCTTGGCTCGAGCAGGACACTTCCTGTCCCACATGCCGTATGTCACTGAACATCAATGAAGGAGGGAGAGAGCGAGAGGAGGGCCAGAGGGAGCCGCTGGATGATAACATAGCTGCTGTGCCAGGAACAGAGGCCCGAGCACACCTCAACCAGCATAATCACTTCTTCCACTTTGATGGTGAGGCCTTTCTTTACATATTCATGTAGAATACAGACCATTTACTGAAAGTAAGCTGTAGAAATGACTCGTTCAGCGCCATAAGCTTATCATCTGTCATATTCCTATTATTAACTTGCGTAATGCCTATTCAGTATTGAGCAAATTGATCCGCCCTGATAAACAACAATGAACAAAGGTTAGCCAATCATAGCAGAGGTGATTTACATACTGAAGTCTTATATAAAAAAAGCCTGTTTAAATGGATAGTTCACTGGGGAAAAAAAAAAAAAAATTCACTGATGAATATGGCCTGTTTTTATCATATCACTGATGATTTGAAGAGACCTCTGAAACAATAAATAGGCTTATGGTAATTAAATCATCATATGATATATATTAATCTTTGCTAGGGCTGCTTGATTATGGCAAAAATCATAATCATAATTATTTTGGTCAATATTGAAATCACGATTATTTAACACGATTATTATTTCATGAAAGTCTTATTTCATGATATGAGTCATTTTTAATAACCGTGAAATTTCACAATTATCAAAAACTAATAATAGGTTAATTCATTTAAGAAAAAGTTCCTCAAAACAGTTACAGAAGTAAACAGTCAGCAGTACAATAAGAACAAAGAAATGAATTGCACACAAAACCAACAAATAAATACAACAAAAATACAGAAGTTAAATAAAAAGGTTTTTCAGGAAGATCGAACCGTTCTAACAGTGGTATTCAAGATAAGTAAGACAACAGAAATTGAATAAAGTAATCAAATGTAAAATAACTCTACTGTGTACAGTAAATGTAGACTAATCCTTAATAAAACTATGAAAGTTATTCATTCAAGAGCAGTGAGTGATTTTATCTTCGTCTTTTCTTGTTTGATTAACATTAATGACTGCAGCAGATTTATTTACATTTACATTTATGCATTTGGCAGACGTTTTTATCCAAAGCGACTTACATTGCATTATACTATACATCTGTATCTGAGTATGTGCAATCCCTGGGATCGAACCCACGACCTTGGCATTGCTAGTGCCATGCTCTAACCACTGAGCTACAGGAAAGCTCCTTATTATTAGGCTGCTGTCACTTTAAGAGCTGCACAGATCTAGTATACTGTTACACGTGAGTTTTCTTTCTTAACTGATAACATTCATTTAAGACATAACCGACTGTGTTTACGAGGATACTCGCCAAAACGGCATTTCATCATTTTTGTGTGTAGGCTATTTAGACGCGTATCCGAAGCCCACAGTATACTTTGCTTATGTGCGTTCCGCCCCGTCTTGGCAATGGCACAATAATCGTTTTACATCAATTATCTCGTTTTCATAATCGTTGGAAGTCAAAATTGAAATCAAAAATCAATTACGATTAATCGCACAGCCCTAATCTCCGCTCATTCACCCTCAGGGTCACGCATTGCCAGCTGGCTGCCCAGTTTCTCTGTGGAGGTCATGCACACCACCAACATCCTGGGTATCGCACAGGCCAACAACTCACAGCTCAATGCCATGGTGAGTCCTTCAAGTGGCATGTTTACAGTCTCATCTGTTTAAGTTTCCATGTTATAAATCTGGTTTTCCTTGGATTTCGCAGGCCCATCAGATCCAGGAAATGTTTCCACAAGTCCCCTATCATCTGATCCTGCAGGATTTGCAGCTCACACGTTCTGTAGAGGTCACCACTGATAACATCCTGGAGGGCAGGATACAGGTGCCTTTCCCAACACAGGTGAGGGTAACACCTCTACCTAACGGTGAATATTAGTGGCTGAAATGATATGTTGTTTGGGTAACACTTTAGTATAGGGAACACATATTCACTATAAAGCAATGAATATGTGTTTATTTACTTGACACTTGCCAAAATTTTTATGTGAATATTAATTTATTCACTATAAATTAATTCACTATTAAGTTTAGGTATTGGGTAGGATTAAGAATGTAGAATAAGGTCATGCAGAATAAGGTATTAATAAATAGCCAATATTCTAGTAATATGCATGCTAATAAGCAACTAGTTAAAAAAGCCTAAAATAAAGTGTTACCGTTGTTTACATTTCCATACTGGGTCGCTCCATCAACACTGAAATCTCACTGGCCCAAAATCTTGCTCCTCATTGCTGAAGGTGAAGTGAGTAATTTCTGCACCACTAGCATCACCAAACTGAATTGAAAAAACAATGACTATTTCAAATTGTTAAATGACAACAACAAAAAAAGTCCTGTAAATTGTAAATTGGAAGAAATATGAGCAAAAAATGGACCTCCATGAAAACTCTCCTCCAGATTCACAAACTCATTGTGAACCTCAGATTTGATCCTTAAAGTTATAGTTAGTTAAATGTGTGTATGTTAATGAATTTATGACATACAGTTAGTTCTGATCCTCGAATCTGACTGGACAAGAGACTTTTTGCTGATATTTCACCAGTATAAGCAGAACTACTAATTTTTGCGTTTTAGACAGGCTGCCAATCAGTGCAGTTAAATTGTTACGCCACAAGGTGGCAGCAAGGGACTGTCTTTGAGTGGGTCTTTAAACCGTTCATTCAACTGTTCAAAAATGCTGATTCATTCAAAGAGAGATGTAATGAAACAAGTTTTTGAAATCATTTTACTTTTAAGTGCCACATTAGAAGGCTCAGCTGACCAGCAATGCGTCGATGCTAAAACAGACGAGAAGGGCATAACCTTACGAAAAAGAAAACACGCAAATATTGCGTTTGCTGCGGTTCTTGCATTCCTCTGCGTTTAACTTCTCAAAAATTATGATATTGCAGTTATCGTGACAGCCATATTCATAATTCAGTGTGTTGGAGCTATTTTGCATCATGTCCTGGTCCATTCCCCTTTCATTTTCCTGTCGTTCTAGGCTGGTCTGTGTAGTAAAAGTAAAAGTGGCAGTAAAACATTTTATATATAGAAAAAACAAACAAACAACAAAGCACTACTATTTTAAAAGCATGTTTCTGTCTTACCCTGTATCTCCTCTAGTCTGTGGAGCGTACACCTATACAGGGAAACACTGCTGCAGAGGAGTCAGCGGGTGCCAGCAGCAGTTCAGAGGTCACTGCCCCAGAAGACTTTGAGGTTCGGGGGAGCCGCTTTTCCAAGTCTGCAGATGAAAGACAGAGGATGCTCATGCAGAGGAAGGAGGAACTACTCCAAAGAGCTCGCAGGTGAGCCTCCCTATTTCTTCTCCACACGTCTGAGCTGAATTGCTTATACTGCTTTGCTCTAATTTGCATGAAACCGTTACGCCGCCTTTTCACTTTCTCTGACATTCGCATTCAATTATTGCATTTCGCCCCCCTAGTGACTATCAAATTGATCATGAAGCAGTTGTTACCTTCTGCGAATTCAGCATGATAACATAAATGAATAATGAATGTATGAACTAGGGCTGCGCCCTAAGAGTCGACTAACCGTTAGTCTACGAGAAGAGGCTTGGTCGACCAAGATTTTATTGGTCGGTTAATTGCAGAAAAAAAAAAAAAAAAACTCCACAGGAAGTGGCGAACTCATGCAGTCTTTTCATTAACAGTGAAATCCAAACATTTGCCTATCATTCATCGACCTCAAATATAGCAGCTACAAGTCCGCTCACTCTAATGTTAGCCTAGTCCCAGATAAAGTCCTAGATCCAAGTGCTTGTATAGAGAGTGAACTTGTGCACGTAACAAAAATGAACCAAAACTCAGCGTAGGCTATACTTGCCTCACAGACACAAGAAATATATCTATAGAAAGCTTGAAATGTCTACATTAAAACTGACCAATTAAAATGGAAAATAAATATTCTCAGATTATGTAATACGTGCATATAGGCGCGTCCACTACTGCGGAGATAACGAGTCAGCATCATCGACTTAATCTCTGCAGCCGAAAACATTATCAATAAGTGATTAAAATGTTAAGACAGTCTCCTTCTGTTTTTTTTGTTTTGTTTTGTTTTTTTCACGACACATTCATAATCATTACGTTTGCCGGTGCACTGTGGCAAGGTTTATGCGTGCGCTTGAGCGCTGATTAGGCTATATATTATATATAGGCAATTAAATTCTCGTTATTATGATTTATGGCTTACTAATATATTTGTGCGATTAGTCGACTAATTGCTTAAATGAACGACTACTAGTCGACCAGAAAAATCTTTAGTCGAGGGCAGCCCTAGTATGCACACATCCCCGCAAAACAAATGTCTGGCAATATGTTTGAAAGAAAAGCATTCAGGTTTTCTAGGGCTAATGAGGCTAAATAATTGTGTAATAATTATAAAATTACTGTTTCGGACATAATTATTCATTTTTTTTAGTGAGAAAATATTGGTAATTCTCACCTGGTTAGAATACATCATATCCAGTTAGGGCTGAAACGATTAGTCAACATTATCAACAACGTCGACAATAAAAAATTGTTGACAAATATTTTTGTTGTCGAATAGTCTTTTGATCTCATATGATCTATTTGAAGGACCTGCAATAACACGGTTTCACCAGTGGGGCGCTGTAGCGCAATAATGTAATGCAGCCCTCCCAGATCAAATCCAATAGAAGAAGACACGGTGCTTCGGAGTGCATAGTGCAAACAAAGTCGAACCCGTAAAATGTGGGAGTTTAACATAGCATAAAATATAACGTTTAGCATAACTACAAAAAATGCTGTCATGCAGGGCCACCAACAATCATTCAAACTCACTGTTCACCACACGTCCATTTTCTCACGCAGTGAAAGATACATAGCAGAGCATAGAGGACACAGACAGCACACCGACAGAAAAGACAGATCAGGTTACTTTTGATACAAAACAAAGTCTTAACTTTTAAATTCTGTCAATTTTCCTACAGGATTCAGACAATACATGTGGTTTTGGCGCTCTTTAATGTGGAGTGACAGATCGCTGAAGCGGTCAAGCGGCACGTGAACCTATTATCTCTTCCTCTTTTCTGCTATTACAGCACGAAATAAACATGAATGAACATTAAAAAGTATGTTGAAAGATACAATACAATTTACTGAAATGAATCCAGCTCTAATGTAATCACTCAATCAGAGTTCCAACCGCAGAAAGACCGCAATAAAACAGCTTTCAAACAAATGTCACAAAATGTTACATTTACCACAGGAAAGCCATTCAGTAACCATAATCTCGATAGTTAGTAAAAAGACAAAAAAAAAAAAAAAGAAATCTAGAGAGGAAAGTTTTGCACAATATTACATATTCATATTTTTACTCTTATTAAAAAGTTATTACAATTCCCAGACTTAATAAAAACACAGTACATCATTTTAACAGTATTTTTAACAAATTCATTAAAAATACACTTTCAAAAGCTGAAGTGATTTCCTTGTTTTAATTATTAGTTAAAGTATAACTCAGTATTTTAACTAATTGCTAGTGGAATAATCGAACAAAGCATACTGATTAACCAGTGTAATAATTGATGATTAGTCGATTAATCGTTCCAATAATCGGTAGATTAATCGATTATCAAAATAATCGTTTGTTGCAGCCCTGTATCCAGTCGGGGTGATCACATACAGTCTAACCGCAAAAAAAATATATATTTATTTTGACGTGACTGATGCTCAGTTTGGATCTGAAAATTCTGTATACCCATATGGTCAGAACTCCCATATCAATCTCCATTGGAAATGAATGACTTCTGGTCTGCTGTTTGTCAGAGATAGTGAAAACTTGGCTTTACAGTATGCAAACTTACAAAAATGATAAACGGGAATTCCCCAAGGGTTTGTCTTAGGTCGGATTAAGTTTTATTATGATACTGCATTCTCTCTTTGTTAGACGTTATCTTCACAAAAAACCAGATGAAGGAGATTTGTTTTCTTCTGCTGCCGCTGATAATGATGATGCCATGCCCGCCATGGAGGACGAAGACTCAGATTCAGTGACCCTGAGGCGCAGAAGGCTGGCGGCCGCAGCTGAGAGACGCATGCAGAGGCAGGAGCCTTCCCCATTTTGAGCCGAGCAAATAAAAGCATGATGTGTCCGTGAGACCGTCATGCCATCATAGAATTTTGGGCTGAGCAATGCACATTTGTGCTAGATGCAACTATGTATGTACCCATCAAACATTTCAATCAGTTGTCCATTGAAATAATATATGGTGCCATTCCTGCACCAGTGAATTACAGTAAAATTTTGGCAAGTGTCATGTAAAGTAAAAGGCACATGCATCTTTTATTCATGTGTCTGCCATAGACAAAATCATTTTAAATATGTTCATACCTAAAATAAAAAAAAAAAAAAAAAAAGAGCGTGGTTTGGACAGCTGCTCATAAAATAAAATAATACTTTTGGAATGCTGCATTTCTTAAACATCTTTGTACGGATCTGAGGATTTTAACAAAAATTATGTTGCATACTAACAGGTCGACTCAGTCTAGAGCTTAAGCGACAAACCACATGCTAGGGTTGTGAATTTTGAGTTTCTTTCTTCGGCCAGCAATGATTCACAAAGTTTTGCTGCTGGTTAGCTTAGTCCCGATTTGGGACAATCTAATTTAAGCTGTCTCATATGCTTACAAAACCATCCTGGCATTTAGAGTCTCCGAAGACAGTCAAAAAGGAAAATGGCTTAGATCCTAGTGTCTGTTCTTGCATTGTTGTGACAACAAATTGATCTGTGCGTCATAAGAGGCGTTCGTTTAGTCACATGATCTTGTTTCTCTTCCCATAGTGTTGTCATTCAAAACAGACATGCTTTATATTTAATTTATCTCACATTCTGAACTTGTTCTGGTGATTATATAGTGAGGAAATGTTTCCTTTCCTACTGTTTTGTGCTACATTAAAGGAGAATCTGGAATGGCCTTCAGTCAGGGTAGATGCCGTATTTAATTGAGGGAAAGACTGTTCGACATGATGTCCTGTTTTCATTTTCATAAAACTGTTTTCTTTCGATTTAAGATTAAATGGAGCGTCTACCCTGACTAAGGTCCATTTGATTGGGTTATTCAAACAAGACGTACACAATTATGGTCAATAGGTCAGTTTTGTAGCTTTTTGTTGTCAGCGTTTTATTTGAATGTTTTTAAAGACCTTTATTATTCAGCGTGCTAATGCCTATTAATGCTTGTCTTTTACGGGCCCATGGCATTCATAATGAATTTTCACATGATAATTTGGCATGGATAATGCAAAGCAATTCAGAATCTTGCATGTCGAGTTTGAAGTGAACAAGCTTTTCATGTAATGGCACGTGACTTTTAATAAACATTTGCCTTCTGTTAAATTACCATCATCTCAAATAACACGACCATACATTTTATTTCATATATAAAGCCCATTTGTCAACCTCAAAAAAGAAGTATGTCTTCAGAGTTGTTTCTGATGTTTTACACTGTGAATCTACTGTCAGATATTTTTAGCGTCACATGGACGTTTGTATCTTTCATGTGAAAGTCTTTTTCTATGCATGAAATCACTGACCGTTTGTGTTCTTATTTGTTTCCTGATCGACTTTCCCAAAGACTCTCCTGCTGTTTTACTCTACTGAAGCTGGTTTTGTGATTGTAATGACCGCAGGTCCATATAGAATATGTGTTTTGGTTGCACACATGCACCTTTCAACAGTATTTCTTAAACTTAAAAATGTATTGATATCCACTGGACTGATTCAGATAATAATACATAATTTGGTTGAAGTTTGTGATCTTCTTGGGAACCAGAGGGAAGCATTGGATTGCTTTATGTACACAATTCATTCATTTGTGCCTCAAATCTACAGTGGAATAATAATAGTCTGATTTGTGTAAATACTTTTGTAATAAAGACTGTAAAATACATGTGAAATGACCCTGTACAAAATAAAAGTCACAGCTGCTTTAGAAGCTTTTACCCACATTTCCCAGTTTCCCGGTGTGTTTTCTGTTGAGTATGAATAAAACTTGTATGTATAAAAACATACACTACCTGCCAAAAGTTTTATTTAAATAGATTTTACTTAGTAATATGTATTTAAATTGCAACTTCAATTTTTCAAAAATGTGTGTAAGAGCCGTGTGTTTGGCACTAGAGGGCGCCACAGTTCCACCTGCGATCAAAATCTGACTGAATATTAACCAAATGTTTGCAGGACACTTAAGATGGGCACCAAGACACTAGAATATAATTTATTTATTTATTTTAAATAATAAAACTTTTTTTATTCTCGTTGAGATACTAATGTTTTTTATATCATTTAATAATCTGGAAGTAAATTCAGATGTAATGACGTAGCACACGTAATTGCAATGATCAGTTCATTTGATTAAGAGTTGAGCTGTATTCATGTAGGTATTGACTAACCTCAGTCTCTAATGAAGAGTTCATTGATTAACGCTTTAGCAGCCATCAGCTCTGCTCATAAAGGAAAGGCTTTAGTTTGAGGGCTGTTACTGACGGTTAAACCATCAGAGAACTAGCACGAGATCTCTGGACAGAGGTACAAAGAAAGTCATATGGGTTTGGAACGACATGAGAGTGAGTAAATAATGATTTCATAAGGAATAATTCACTTCGAGCGAGCTATATAATAGGCTAATCATTTTCAGGCAGCTCGCCCCAGTACGAGTTGAGAGGTACAGCCTACCTACTTTTTTATTTAGTTATAAAAAATAAAAAAATATAGTATTTACTCTAACACAATGTCGAGGCCTACTGTGCTGAGTTTCACCTTCTCTACGCAGTCCCTTAAGTGCCATTTCGTATACTTAAGGACTAGTCAAGGACAAAAATGCATTCATTTATGGGTTAAGGGCTTTTTTAGTCTCATACATTGTGGTGGTGATTAATGGGTTTGTTCATTTCCAGCGAAGATCTCAGCAGGATTTTAATTGTTGATCAATAGTCCTAGTCCATAATTTGTAAAATGTTTTGAAAAATGAACTGTATTTGAATAACTGAAATTAGCAACATTTTTCAAATAGGGATCTAGTTTTCGTGTTTTAAATGCTGCATTTGCACAATTCATTAAATAGCCTAAATATGTGTTTTTAATGCGTTAATGGATTTTTTTATTTATTTTTTAATATAATTTTTATTATTGTTTTTTTATTGCTGTTGTTTTTTGTTTGTTTGTTTGTTTGTTTTACTTTTGTTTGTAAGTTTTTGTCAAAAAAAAAAAAAAAGCTATTTAATGCCAGGTTCCATTTCAACAAATTCAAAGCATTTTATCAGATAAAATCAAGGCATATGTTAAATAACATATCTTTTTGCTATAGTGGTCAGGTTTTATTTATTTAGAATAATTTTATTTATTTAGAACCGATTTAGAATAACCGAATAAACGAATAAACCATAGGCTATAGTCATTGGCGTATTTTTAAGGGGAAAAGGGTATTTTAAATAATGTTGGAATTGTATTCATAAAACAGTGCATATTTAAAATCTATTTAATTCTACTGTCGTGGTTTTTAGATCACATCGACTGCTGAAAAAAAAAAAATCATGTTTGTGTGACGTCAGACGCACCTGTCATAACGCTTAGAGATGTTTGAGCTCGTTGGCGGGTTGAAATGTTTCCCCTGAGTGCTTTTACACCGGCAGAAATCAATAGCGGCTCTGCTGTCACCCTCTCAGCTCGACGACTGCTCTTCAAGCCGGTTTGATGTGTCTCTTCAGCGCTTCTCACGGGGACTAGCGAGAGCCGTCACTAAATCATGTCAGGTTTTTCTCTCTGATTTTCGCGGCTTTTCTGTCGCTTTTCCCGCGCAGTGCGGATGCGACGTGAATCAATAGCAACTTTGATTTTGCGCCATCTGAAGTACCAGCTTGCAACTTTGAATGCTTCCATTACCTCAATTTAACCTTTTTTGAGCTGAAAGAATAACTTTGAGAGGCTGCTTTTTTCTTCTTAGGTTTTCAAAGTCAGTTAATATCAGTTTGTAGATCAAGTGACACATCAGAGTTCAGAAATGATTTACGTTAGCCTATAAGGCAATATATTGTCAAACGTAAAAAAAAAAAAAAATACAAGACAGCTTGTTCACCCAAACAAATTTCTTTCTAATGTGAAACATGATGAAAAATGATTATCTCTTTTCCATGCAACGAAAGTGTATGCTATGGAAGGCCCATAAGGTCAAAATGACTCGTTTCATTATTCTTGTCATTTTCATGCACAAAAATGGGTTTAATAAGACAACAGCAGTCTCACAAGCTGGTACTAATCTGTCCTTGGTCTCACCAAGCTTGCAGTTAACTTGCAAACTTCAATCAACCTTTGTGACACAGGCTGGAGGGTGTAAAAGTGAAGAAATGAGGAAGCATCAATTAGCGTATTAAAAAAGCACCCCGGTTTAACATCACTGTCAGCAAACACCACATGACCTTGAATGTCATGTGACCAATCACAACCCAGCAAGTTTAAAAGCTACTAACTCAGAGCAAGTTATGACTTTACCAAACCTGGATATAGCACACAAGTCTTATGGACTCTCAAGATGCGTTTAAAGTGCTCATTTTGTGCTTCTCGGAATAAAGAACATGATACAGGACTGAAACAACATATGGGTGAGAAAACAATGAATTCATTTAGAGGTGATGTAGTTGAATTCTTTGACAGACATGATGTTGTTACTACTAGAATTAAACTAGTGTATACTACTGAATTAAAGTGTCCTGAGAAATCACAGTTGTTTCTAGCTCTTTAAACAGAGTAAAGGAGCAGCCAAAGCATGTTTAGCCAAACAGAGAACTAGCCAATTACAAAAAAAGCTCTGACTGTCAGACATTTTGTGTGTTTTGGGTTTGACATGTCTTTGCAGGATAGAGTTTTAGATAGAGGGCTTGTGGCTGAAATTAGAGATGCGGAAGTTAGAAAACTGGGAGAAATTGCTTCAGAATTGTTAAAGGCACAATATGTAAGATTTTTGGATTACCACTAGATCAATGTTATATACAGTTGCAAGAAAAAGTATGTGAACCACTTGCAGAATCTGTGAAAATGTTAATAATTTTTACAAAATAAGGGAGATAATACAAAATGCATGTTATTTTGTATTTAGTACTGTCCTGAGTAAGATATTTTACATAAAAGATGTTTACATATAATCCACAAGACAACAACAAAAAAAAATAGCTGAATTTATTAAAATAACCCCATTCATAAGTATGTGAACCATTTATTCTTAATACTGTGTTAGGTTACCTGGATGATCTACGACTGTTTTTTTGTTTTGTGATGGTTGTTCATGAGTCCCTTGTTTGTCCTGAGCAGTTAAACTGAGCTCTGTTCTTCAGAAAAAATCTCCAGGTCCTGCAGATTCTTCAGTTTTCCAGCATTTTTTGCATATCTGAACCCTTTACAGCAGTGACTAAATGATTTTGAGATCCGTCTTTTCACACTGAGGACAACTGAGGGACTCAAACACAACTTTTAAAAAAGGTTCAACTTCATTCACTGATGCTCCAGAAAAAAACATGATGCATTAATAGATGGGGGGTGAAAACATTTGGTATTTGAAGATCAAGGTAAATTGTATTTAATTTGTCTTCCGGGAAAGATGCAAGTATCTTCTGTTGCTTCCGAAGGGCAGTACTAAATGAAAAAAAAAAATGATATTCAAGCGAAATAAGAAAAATTTGGACCTCTTCATCCTGTTCAAAAGTTTTCACCCCCCGACTCTTAATGCATTGTGTTTCCTTCTGAATCATCAGTGAATGTTTGAACCTTTTTTAATAGTTGTGTTTGAGTCCCTCAGTTGCCCTCCATGTGAAAAGATGGATCTCAAAATCATTCAGTCACTGTTGTAAAGGGTTCAAATATGCAAAAGATGGTGGAAAACTGAAGAATTTTTGGGACCTGGAGATTTTTTCTGAAGAACAGAGCTCAGTTTAACTGCTCAAAATAAACAAGGGACTCATGAACAACCATCACACAACAAAAAAACAGTCGTAGATCATCCAGGTAATGACACACAGTATTAAGAATCAATGGTTCACAAACTTTTGAACTGGGTAATTTTAATAAATTCAGCTATTTTTTTGTCTTGTGGATTATATGTAAACATCTTTTATGTAAAATATCTTACTCAGGACAGTACTAAATAAAAAATAACATGCATTTTGTATGATCTCTCTTATTTTGTTAAAATTTTGCACATTTTCACAGATTCTGCAAGTGGTTCACATACTTATTCTTGCAACTGTATTTTGTTGACTTGTGTATTTACAAAATCCCAAATGTTTTCAAGAATGTTTAAATGCAGAAAAATAAGCAATTTTAACAAGGACACGGACCTTGTCCATGTGTCACCTATCAATGACATCATACCCGCGTTACCCTTCAATTTCTGGTTTTATTTTGTAGAAACCATGGAAACAGCAAAGACGCTTAAATATATTATTTGTTTTATTAGACAGGTGAGCAACTGTTTGGATAGATACATTCATCGACAGAAAACTAATTATGTTATATGGCTCAAAACAGTAAGTCTTATTGTTTAAATCAATAAGCAAGTAACCTTGTTTTACCATGCCTAATATCGATCTAGCTTACTGCAGTGTGCAACAAGTGTCTCATAGTAGCTGCCGAGCGAGCGCAGAGTAGCATTATAACAACTTTCCACACACAAATGTATCTAATATGATAAAGCTACGCCTTATGACCTCTAGTGGTGAAAAACTACATATTGTGCCTTTAATTGTTCATATTTGACTTAATATGACTCATATTTGATATTTATTTGAATTCTTTTTACTTGAACAGGATGGAACAAAACCAGTAAAAGGGAATAAAATCATTATGAATGTAGACATGAGCTAACTAGTTCAATTCAATTCAATTCAATTTGGGTAAACTTGGCCGATTATCTATTTTTCCTTCTACTGACTGCATGTGAGCATCTTCACTATGGGTCAAAGGTTAATAAAATCCTCCTTTTCCCATCCCGTTAAAATCTCCTGCTCTGACTGATAAACCCCCAGTCCAAACTAAGCCTCTAATCACAATATTATTAGAGAAACCCCATCTGATCAGTATATAAATCTCTCCATCCAATTACAAGATGTAATATTTCTGCACTCAAGCTGGTAATGAGCTCTAATGCCTGTGCTGCAGTTAATCCCCCTCGGATGCAGCACAGATCAGATGTTGCCTCTGTAATTAGACTGGCAGAAAATCATTATTTCATGTTTGAGGAAAGAAGGAAGTCAAAGGAGATGTATTCCCTCTGCCGATTCTTTCTGAAATGTAAATTGCAGTTTAATGTTTTAATCTAGAGTGTTGAGTGTTTGCTTAGCATGGTAGAATGATAGCCATAGACTAACAGTGAAATTCTTTAAATAAAAGTGATATGAATGTGAAAGAGAGGCTTTTTAAAGCCTGCAATTGTACATTTTTGGTCACACACTAGTGCTCATCTCTTAAAGAGGACCTATTATGCCCTTTTACAAAGTCTTATTTTTTTTAAAATAGGTTTTCATGATTTAATGTTCAAAAAAACACATTATTTTTCCTCATATTTGCTGACATCGCTGCAGCTACTCTCTTCCCAGTCTGTCTCTATGAAGCCCCTCCTTCCAAAATGTGCAATGTGTTCTGATTAGTCAGCTGGACCAGTGTGTTGTGATTGGACTACCGCTTTGAGTGTGTTTTGGAAATGTAATTCCCAATACCATCACTGCATTATATCCAGGGTTGGGGTGGAAAAACCAGCATCCCTTGGCCCCTGTTTACACCTGGAATTAAGATGTGTTTTAGTCAATCGGATCTCAAGTGGATGGCGATAAATACAGGTGTAAATAGGGTCTAAAATGTTTTGAGTTGTCTACTTTCGACCACTTTCAGAGGTAGTCGAAAATGCATTTGACCAGATTAATTTCGTAGTGTAGACGCTCATGTGATCAAATCTTTTCGAACAGCCGATAAAGGCTGTCTACTCTCCACCTACTGACCTAATGCGTAAACATAATGGGAAGCGCGCTAGCCAGACGCAAGTTTGGTCTGAAGACGAAAAATGTACCAAGCACAATGTTCTCTCACTATTCCAGATTTCTAACACAAACTTACAGTGTTCGGCATGGTCTTGCGGCTGTCAGAGCAGAAACTAAATATTTGTTACCATTGTTGCCATTAACATCATGTCTGTTGCAGTAGTTAGAACATACTTTTAAATGAAACCATATTGGATTTTGCCTAAGTGATCGTATTGCTTCAGAAGACTTTAGAAACCACTGGAGTTGTATGGATTGGAGCTTGAAACTTTTGGACTCTATTGACTATTATTTTATGGACAAAAAAAAAGAAAAAGAAACACTCAAAGATGATTCAAATCTCTTCTTTTGTGTTGCACAGAAGAAATATGATCATGTGATTTTGTAAAGTAAATGATGACAGAATGTGTTGGTGAACTATCCCTTTAAGTATGTACACAAGGTGATCTGAGCTAGAAGACTTCAATATGCTACCCATCAGACTCTCTGTAATTTGTACTGTCTTAGGAGACAGGTGCAGCATGCACTTTTGTGTTTGCATCCCAACTGAGGTCATGGTCCCCACTCATATGGAAGTGGGTTGCGAGACCAGGTTCAATGAGCATTCCAGCGGCTTTCTCCCCCTGCAGAGGACGTAACAGATGTGGATTTACATACACCCCCAGCATCCCACTCTCTGATGAGATTATCCAAGAGTGCCGAGAGCTACTCATACTAAATACACGCCTCGAGGAGGGCCAAGGGAGCCAGGCCCTCCGAGAGAGCAGGGGACAAAAGCAGAAGGGGAAAATGTCAAGCTTGCCAGACGGGAACAGGACAACAAACTGCTTTTGCCGCTGCTCAGGCTCTGTCCCTGACAAGAGGGTGGCTGGATTAGCATCTCATAAAGGCTGTGGCAATGCTGTTGGCAATTACTACAAGATGAACACTCTTCTATTCAAGAATTCTGTCTTGGTTTGGAACCATTGTTGTGATCTTCTTTTTGTGGGAAAAAAAGTTTTTGATAGGGTTTTGTGTTGCGGTATGCTCAAATTAAGTTTATAGCATTTTTGAGGTTAAAAGTGTCCAGGGCTGTGTTTCTCAAAAGCATCATGACCAGTGGTTACAATGGCTTATGATGCTTTTGAAAAACGCAGCCCGGACCAGTGAACAGCTCTATGCTGTCATGCCATTGCTTGAGTCAGTGTTCTTATGGCTGGGCCTGTTAAGCCACACTGTGTACCTGAATAAGTTGGCCAAACTCAAAAAGAAGAAGAAGAAGAAGAGGTTAAGTTAAGAAATTCAAAGTTTATGTACACACATTTATGTAGGCACATTTTTGTTTTGTACACTTATTTTATTTTGTACAGATACATTTTAATTACTCTTAACTTGAAATATTTGAGTTATCTAATTCATACATTTAACTTAAAATTATCATGTAATCTCAATTTAAGTATTTTAGTAGTGGAAACTTGGCTAGCTTTAACTAGCTAATTCAGTAAATGCTAACTTCCTAATTGGTAACATTAGAATAGCAATTGCTAAATGAGAATGGCAATATAGAACATTTCACAATTTAAATTAGCATATAGCTATATATTAAACACTACTAAATCTCCCACTTAACATAATCTGGCACTTCTACCTTTCGAGTGTCAGGGCAAAGCATGCTGGGAAATATAAATCCCAGCCTGGTTTCAGTTAAATTTAAGTTCAAATGTCTAAGAGCCCGTCCACACGGAGACGCGTTTAGGTGCATATGCAAAAATTTTGTACCATATAGGCGTTTCGTCCAGACGGATCCAGCGTTTTCGGAGCCTAAAACTGTTATTCTTTGAAACCGGGTCCCAGAGTGGATAAATCTGAAAACAACGCCCTTGCGTTTTCGTGTGTACAGCCAATCCATATATTTTGTGAAACGATGATGTCATCATCCCACGTGTCGACCCTAGTCAGACATCGCTACGTCACGTAACAGCAACAACAACAACAATAGTGGACTACATGCCGCAGAAGCTACTTAGCCTATTAGCTTTATTTCTAAGATTTACTAAGGTTTGTATACAGCGCGCAAGGTTTATGTGCATGCTCCAAGTCTTATTCTTTGTTTTTAGTGTATCTCTGTGGCAGAATTACAGTGCCACATACTGATCTGGCGTGTATACTACATCGTTTTGAGTTGGTTTCAGTGGTTTAGTGTGTACGCAGATTTCAGATGTACACAGATATTTCTTGAGACGAGGGGGAAAAAAGGATTGGATAGGGAAAGCTCTGGCTTTGTGTGGATGCAGCCTAAGTTTCTAAAACTCAAAACAATGAATCAATATCGATTACTTAAAATGTGACAGTTTTCTGAACTCAAATGAAAAAGTTCTAAATTTGAACTGATTTGTTTAAGTTTACCCTACTCAAACCAATTAATTATTTTGAGCACTAGGGTTTACAGTGCACTCAAAAATACAGATTACAGTTCTGTTGGGTGCTGATGGCGACATAAAAATGATACAGTTCACCTTTAAGGAAGTTCTATATAAATGGACTGGTTAAGGGTCATGTCCACTACACGCTGATCAGATTTACATTCTAAAATGGCAAGAATGTGATTTTAAAACCATTTTTAACTTGCCACACATCTTGCTCATCGTGTAAAATGCTGGAAAACTCTTGTAGTCCTCACAAAAAAACATAGGCCTATTAGTTAAAATAGTGTTACATTGGCTGTAGTTAGCAGTAAAGGGGAAGGATCTCAGAGGGAGTTTTATACCATGCAGACTGTCAGATAAGCACAGCATTTTTTAAGTACACTCAAAGCTTCTTCGAGAGGTTGTCATCACCTTTAAAGCATCGCCATGAAAAACATCAAAACTCAAGAATTTATCTAAATCAACCAAATTAATAGCCTAGTCGGCCACTGTGTCTCATTCTCAATTATTACATGGTGAAGCACAAAAACATTATTTTAATGGCAAATACACACAAGAGGGCAACCATACAGCAATACACCTGATGCTTTTGGAAGCTCTCGCCGTCTATTGTTGCAGTCTTTAATTATGCAGTAGGCATTGTGTTGGGTGCCTGAACCTGTCATAGTCCTCTATGGCTCAAGCTTGTGATTCATAATTAAACTGTTTGTGAGGCTTGTGTTCGAATATGAAAGCTGCGACACAGTGGCCTTGTCCAAAAATGCACATGTTGATTTCTCTTCCTCGGAGATACTTGGCCTTGACATTTTCCAGCCGATTCCCACATTGTTTTGTAAGTTTTATTTGTTCCGCTGGCGTGAGCTTTCCCTCTCTCGCCGAGGGCATGCCCGGGCAACCCTAAATTAATCCCTCTTCTTCTTCAAACTCTGGTTCGATATGTATCCATGAGTTATGTCTATCTGCAGAGAGTCCAAACTCATCATCTCGAGAGGAGGTAAACGTGGCTTATAATTATGGGCTGTGTTCATTTACATGTGTTAATCACTCAGGTGATGGGCTGCTCATCCTGATACCGGCAGGTCAGGCCCCTGCAGACACAAGAGTCAAAACCCAATTATATGCATGATTAACTTTATCCTAAGCTGTTTCCCCACAGTCAAGACTCTCACTGGATAAGAGGACAGGGTAGTGATGTGTGTATGTGCTTGTGTACTTGTATAAGGGTTGAGTGGCATATGAATTACAAGTAGATAAAAGCCTGTTTAATTGCTCTTGAATGTTAATTTGGTTTTGACAGGTCTGAAAAAGTTGTATAATAGTAAATCAGAATTTTATATTTTGATTATCACTAAACACTACTCCATTCCAATTTGACTCGCAAAAAATACTTTTCTGTCAATGTATATGTTTAGTCATGCAGAGCCAGACAGAATACAGTTCAGTCCACCTTAAAGGGTTAGTTCACCCAAAAATGAAAAATCTGTCATTAATTACTCACCCTCATATCGTTCCAAACTCACAAGACTCTCGTTCATCTTCAGAACACAAATTAAGATATTTTTGATGAAATCTGAGAGCTTTCTATCCTTCCTTAGACTGCCTTTTCAACTAGAACTTTCACGCTTCAGAAAATTCATAAAGAGATCATAAATCCATATGAATTGAGCAGGTTAGTCCAAATTTCACTTTATATGATGAAGAGATTTATATAATAATATTTCTTATGTCCTCATCCTTTCCTAATCTAGAGGAGCAAGCTAAACCTGGATATTTGTAGATTTCTGAGGTCGTATTGGAGTCAGTTTCAGCGGTACTGGAGAAGTTTTCTTCACTGAGACAAATATCCAATAGATACCGAATGCAATGAAAAAATTACCAGCACCCACATTCCAACCAGTTCAACAAATCTGCCTGTCTACAAGACTAACTTCAAAATGAATCATGTTTCATATCAGCTACATCTCCTGTATTTGCATCTCCTTATAGAATCTATTCTGAAACCCATGGTTCCATCTGCTTGTGGAGACTTAGTTTGTAGACCTCTAGACATAGAGACTTGCATGTAACCCTTATTTACTCAAGGATATCCTAGATTCCAGACATTGTCAGATGTTCCACCTACTGGACTCGAAGGGCTACAGTCCTCAGGAGTGTTCCTGAGAGGTTTTCACAAGTTCACACTTACAAATAATCAGATAAAAGTATGCGTATTTGGTGTGCTGTCCAAGGAGAGGGCTCTGAGCTCGGTATTTGGCCCGAACCCAGAGTATCCCCCCCCCCCATATCCTGTGTATATATATAGGCCTTCTCTCATGCTGATTGGATAGATCAACTGAACATGTTAATAAAACATCATTAGATATCATCAGAAATACTAAATTTCCACTATAATCAATCGTCTTGCCTGTCTTCTGGACCAAAATCAAGAGCCATAAGGTGGAGGTTAGCGCACTTGTACAGTAACCCCACCATATAATGCCAGAGGTCCCCAAATTTCTCAAATTGTTTTGTTGGTGCATGACCGGTAATGGTCATACATATACTTGCCCTGGCCATTCCTATCATTGTGATCCTGCTTTGTACATTGGATAATTGTGATTCAATTTCTCTGCGACTCTTAATCCTATTGGAGTGTCTGAATCTTTACACTTGATTTATACACCATCAATAGGGTGGTGCAGTTATGACATCAGAACCTGGAAGACTAATTTGCCGCTGGTTCCTTCGAGATTTTCCTATGGGGTTTTTCAGTTTTAAGTAAAATAAGGCCTGCGGTAAACATAACATTTTGTTCTACAACATACAAACGCACACACCCCAAACTGCCTTATCTAGTTACTTATTAAAAACGTACATTTTCAAAAATGAACTGCCTCAAAATTTGCGTTCAAAATTGCTTCAAAAACAACAGATAGGAAAATCTCAAAGGAACCAGTGGCGAATTAGTCTTCTGGGTTCTGACAACATATCTGCACCACTCTATACACCATTCATTAGGGTAATACATTGCTCATTATGGTCTCCAAAGCAGGAGCCACCTGCATCGGTTAAGTGATGTTATATTTCCATAGAATCTTCTTGAGAAATACTGTTACAATATGTACACTCAAGGCACCAGAAAGTCCATGTGAGCCGTCCTTTTGGCAGCTACAAGAATTTGACAACATTTAGTGATCTGCTCTGTCTAGTCTCCTTCTTTTGTGGAAATAGAACAAAGAAATCCCCTCTGTAGTGAATTCAGTGGGAAAATGTTTTATTAATTGCCATATGCCTATTGATTCCTCTTTCAAGCCTATTCTTTTGTTCTTCCTTTCTGGTGGCAGCAGAAGGATCTGTAAGTTATGTGGAGTGTCAAAGGTGTCCTTTTGATGTAGATGACAGACCCCATGCTAAGTAACACCTGTGCCGGGTCTGGGCTTGTCTGCTCTGGTCTATTTGCATCTGAACTGCTGGACAGATCAACCCATCAGACAAAACTAATTGAGCCCAGAGAGGCATAACGTTGGTCATCACTTCATAGGACAATTCCAGTAGGCGAAATGTGACGTGGACACAAAAGACTATTTGTTTTCAGGCTTGGTGGTTAATTCTCATACTTTATTATGTACAATAGATGCTTATTTCCATTTCCCTCTTTATCGAACGCTTTTTGTATACTGTTGAGCAAAAGGCACAGCTGTCAGCAGGGAAGCCAGCATCAGTGAGTAGCAAAAACCACAAATGCCATGTACCTTATAGTGGACCCCCTCGTTGCCGCCCATGGCACTTCATACCTACTGTGTGATCTTCAGTAGAAGAGGGGTGGTATATTCACCACCCCCTTCGACAGACTAGCAACATGGCACAGCTAGACGCTCAAAATGCCAGAGGTTAGAAGGTACAACACACAATACACAAAAGAGGGCCTCAAATTGAAAAGACGTAGAGGGATACATAAACCGTGACCTATCATTATTTCTCAAAGGCCTGCCTTTCAAGAAGTGTTTCTTTGGCTATATTAGCACACTTCAAATTTTCTCGCCCTAAAATCATGATGGTTTGGACAGTAATGCCATGTATTCATGATGACAGATGTCTACCTGGCCTCATTCTGAATTTATAAGCTTTAAAAACTCCCATGACATACTGACGCCTCTGCTTAGAACAGGTGGTACATTATTAAAAACTCCACACTTCTTTGGTTGTCTTTGATATTCCTCATCTCATCAAGGATTCACTTTTTAGATGTAAATACCAGGAGTCAAGGGAACTGTTACTAGGTAACACCCACACGCTCTTGCTGTCACTTTAAATATTTTAAAACAGACAGATGTGAAAGTGGAATAAAAGGAAAGAGCTGTGAACTGTCCGGCCCGTGGCAGGTGCCCGCTAGCAATGTAGATGGAATCAGTTGGAGGCAAAATGTATAATAGATTGATCAGTTGCAGCTCAAGAAGGTGGTAAACTACCAAAAAAGTCTACATTTTTGTCATGCTCTTTACATAACAATGCAAGTTATGCATTCAGATACAGCTTTGCTAGTTAGCCAGTTAGCACCTGCTTTTATTAGAAGCCTTTGTTTCCTTCTTGTGTCTCCCAATATGATGTTTCAGAAAACCTTACATGGATAATTCACCTGAAAATGAAAATTCTGTCATCATTTACTCACCCTTGTGTCTTAACAAACCTTTATGACTTTCTTTGTTTTTGTCCAATCACAATTAGAATATCTTTATTTGTGTTTCATCTTTTCACACATCACACGTGTGTATATTTGACGTTCTGTACATATAATGTGTGATTTATATTTTCTTCTGAGTGGCTGCAGGGCAAGTTCTCTGGAGTATGAGAGGAGAGACTAGCGGGTTACTGGAAAAACAGTGGTGTGATAACATATGTCACTGCCAGATCCTGGAGAGAGATGGATTGTGGCGGGAGAGGGGAGGCATCATAGGGGGTATGTTTGTAATCATGGTGTATGTTTGTGATGTGATGTTGCCAACCAACACTGAAAATGTTCACTGCAGGTTGAGTCCAGATTTAGTATGTGGATTGCTGGAGGTAACACATCAGGACACTAGGACGCAGTTAGTACAGATTAGGGGCAGTTGAGATGGATTATTGGGGTGAAAAATGACACTGAGAGGATTGGCTGGCAAAGAACAGATCCTGACAGCTGTTGGTCCTCGAGCTTCTCGCAGCAGGAGATACTCATAGACATGACCACAGACGCCTACAGCTAACAACAGCCAACAGGCGGAAATATTACCCTAGACACAAATGGAGAAGAAAACAATGGCACGCAATGCTTTAGAATTATATGTGGAGCAATTTCAAAATAGAGACTACTTTTTTTTTTTTTTCTGAAACACCAAGACCAAAATTTAAGGGTATGTTCATACTTGGCATGTTTGGTTAGATTAAAACGAACTCTGGTGTGATTGCTCTGTTAGTGCGGTTCATTTGAGTAAGAGTGACCATCTGAACCTTGGTGCACACAAAGCAAGCGTACAGAGATCACTGGGTCTGCTTCCAAATGAACTCTGGTGCAGTTTGATTGAAATATGCAACACGGACCAAAAACATTTAAACGAACCAAAACCACGACATGATGTCACAAGATGTGACCCTAAAAAGGACAGAATGGGGAAGCATACCTGGGGTGTTTCTCAATACTCAAATTGATGTTTCCTCGTTTCCTCGCTCCTCTGTGCTCCACCCTATGACTTGAAAACCGATCATAGTCAGCCATCTTGAAGGACATCTCAATTCTCGAATTGCACCATGAGGAGGCGAGGAGCGAGGAAGCTTTCTGAGGAGTCATGAGTGAGGATACACAGGTGTATCCTTCCCTCACATCCTAAGGTGGTGGAGCTAACATGAGGAAAGGAAGCAAAGAAAAGGAAATGAGGATGCACAAATAAGAAATGAGAAGCTCCCCTGTTTTTTCTCGTCATAGTCGCGATGTTGCCCATCACAGTTCAGTACAGGCATCAGAACAATTTTTGGTTCCTAGAACGTTCTTTTTTAAGGTTTGTTTTTGGTTAGCCATGCAGGAAAGTTTTCTTAACAGAAATAGATTGTTATTTTAACATTATTCTAATGTTTCTAATGTCAAACTTTCTCCTAACATTATCCTAATGTTACTCTAACGTTCCCCTGCAAAAAATCATGGTTAGGCTATCTCCATGTCTGGGACACAGTGGGCCTAGAGACTGCAGTGACTTTTTAAAGTGCCCTTATTATGCCTTTTTTAAGGTCCCTAATATTGTTTTGGGAGTCTCCTACAACAGGATTACATGCATGCAAGGTCAAAAAAACACTTTTGTTTTCACATAATATACTTTTAATTTCACCTCAGTTCTTAAAGACTTGTAAATAATTCATTAGAAGCAGTTTAAAGAATCAGTCTCTCTAAACCCCTCCTTTCCGTGAGCCTATGCACTGCTCTAATTGGTCAGATGGCCCAATCCTCCGTGCGCCCATTGCCATAACTGAATGACAGCTATCAATTCGCAAGACATTGTATACAATGTATAGACAGAAAAGATAGCATTGATTTTACTGTATCAATTCGAGCCCGAGTCCAACGATGAAAGTAGTCAATCAACCAGAAACTGATTCGCAATCACGACTGGAGTAGGACATTCCTTTATGGTAAGTGTCACCTTAGTTTGTGTTATTTATAAGACGTGATAGCAGCATCACTGTTATACTTTATGTAGGTGCACCTGTGGGAACTGTACAAAGACTATAGAATAACACAAGACGTGCCACTCGTATTGTTTTGAATGGGAGTAAGTGCAACGCGCAATATGGCAGAATAAGTCCCGCCTTCTAAATAAGAGCCAATCGCCGACTGGTAAAGTCATCGCGTCACTGCAGCTGCCGTTAGAAGCACCGGTTTCTATAGAAACAGTCTGACGCACGCCTCCGAAATGAGGCACAAGAGACGCGCATTTAGGTCTGCGCATGCGCATTAGCTTGATCCAGCCTAAAAAATAGAGGGTTTTTTTGTCGTGATTCGAGTGTTTGGAAAAAAAATTATGAGACAGTTGTTGTCAGATTTCATTGGTGATTACAAATATGAAATTTAATCGAAAGCTTGGCAAACAGCTTTGGAGAAATTTGATGTTTCCCCATTCAAAGAGATAGGAGTTGCACTTACATGCCCGAGAGGCGTTTCAAAGATGGCCGCCGAGTGAAATGACTTGTCTTAAAGGGACTTTGGAACTGTATCAGAATGCCAAGTGAAGCTGAAAACCTCTAACATAAGATAAACATTTAGGCCAGATATGTACACAGATTGTTTTTGTCATAACTATTAACAAAGTAAAAATGGCTATATCATTGTTTGACATTACAATGGGTGTTTACTGTTTACAGAGAGAATACTTAAACTAGTTAGTGCGGACTAGCAGCTTAACATCCCATTACAATACAGAAAGAGCTCCGCTCTATTATAATAATAAAAACACAGAGGAAAAAAACTGTTTGTTTTACAGTTATGTAAGCGAACCGAGCCCACAGCTATGTTGTAAACTCCCACGTTAGCCGAGCACAAACGGGAATAGCTGATAATGTATTACACTCTGTAAACAAAAGTCGTGCTCCTTGATCATTACTCCAAGTAATAAGACAGACAAGCTGCATTAATCAACACATTTTTAGACAATATTGGACCCACATCTTAATAGCAGAACTACAGGGTCACTAGGGTGTACGTTACACAACATAATTTTGAACAATCGCTAGAAAATATAAACTGTAAATATATAAATATAAATACTATAAATATAAATCAATTATTAATCATACTCACAGGTTGAGATTCAGAGGAGCAAGCTGGTCCAAATAAAATGGGCATTGATCCATATTTTAAGACCAAGCGTTTTGTGAATCCTGCGTTAAACTCCCAGAGGTTTGAGAAGCAGTCGTCAGTAAAATGATGGGAACACAACAAAAGATTGTACTGCTGTGGTATTGTTGAAAAAATTAATTTTACCTAGTGTCTGCGTGTGCAAAATGGGTGGGCAATATGCTAATGTTTAACGAAATGTCTTGGGATTCATTTTACAAACGACTCATTTAATTGACTCTGAGTCAACTACAATAATTTTATATATGGTGCACTTTCAGATTTAAAAATTTGCAGGATGTTTTCATTCACTTGGAGCTGTTACACACTACATGAAAGGTAATTTTCAAAAATCCATAATAGGGGCACTTTAAAAGTTAGCTTAAAGGTGTGCTATAACTGAATAGTTCTCATAAACAGCTGTTGAAATTAAAAGTAGTGGAGGCTTGGACCCTGAAACAGTATTCGTCATGTCACAAATTATCAAGCGGATAGCATCATTTTTGGTCAAAGCGAAGTGCGTCCACACTGCTGACATATTTATCTGTTGTAGCTTATCGACATTGTGTACATGAAATAGACACTGATAGTCAAAACTCATCATTGGAGAAGCATTAACTGTTTCGGTCAATGATTTTGGCTAAAACTATTTTGGGCTAAAATGGCAAGTTTTTTTTCAGCTTCGGCTATTTTCGGTTGCCTAAATATTGGTGTATCTCTAGAGGCATAACATTGTGAGCACTGACAGTTGAAGTGAGTAACACTGATTATCTCTTCATCACGGCACCTGTTAGTGTGTGGATATATTAGGCAGCAAGTGAACATTTTGTCCTCGAAGTTGAAGTGTTAGAAGCAGGAAAAATGGGCAAGCGTAAGGATTTGAGCGAGTTTGACAAGGGCCAAATTGTGATGGCTAGACAACTGGGTCAGAGCATCTCCAAAACTGCAGCTTTTGTGGGGTGTTCCCGGTCTGCAGTGGTCAGTATCTATCAAAAGTGGTCCAAGGAAGGAACAGTGGTGAACCGGCGACAGGGTCATGGGCGGCCAAGGCTCATTGATGCACGTGGGGAGCGAAGGCTGGCCCGTGTGGTCCGATCCAATAGACGAGCTACTGTAGCTCAAATTGCTCAAGAAGTTAATGCTGGTTCTGACAGAAAGGTGTCAGAATACACAGAGCATCAGTTTGTTGTGTATGGGGCTGCATAGCTGCAGACCAGTCAGGGTGCCCATGCTGACATGCTGTTTTGGCAGCAAAAGGGGGACCAACACAATATCAGGAAGGTGGTCATAATGTTATGCCTGATCACTGTATATGATAGAGAGCTATTTTAAGTTGGACCAGTAAGCATCGCAATGCCTGGAAAACACCCTAGCTTTGAGGCAGCATCTTTTGTACAAGTAAAAACTACTCACTTTTTTTTTACTTTCTTTCAAATTTAGACAATATGGAGTTCAGAGTGGCTTTCACTAAATGAATTTTTTTTTTTTTTTAACAATGCGTTAATAAAACATTTTAGGAGTAGTTTTTCAGTTGTAGGTGGCATATGTATCTAAACAAATTCATGTATCTGAACAAATTTATTTATAAAACTTGTCGAATCTGATTCCTTTATTCAGGTTTCTTTAGGAGACCTTTCTCTCAAGGCAAAGCCAGTCTTTGAGGTTGCCAGATCCTTGTTTTCCACCGAGGTTCATAAGGGTAGAGGTGACAGGGCTCCTTTCTGCAATTCCTATGTTTTCATGCATGCAGTTTCTGGCAAAGTTGTCACAAGCTGGGCAGCATCACTCTGACGGCTTTCATACGCTTTTTGATTATTAATTCATTGCAGTTTCCCTGCCTGGTTTGTTTGCTAAGTAGTCTCCCTAGGTGACTATAACTTGAATCGAGATGTTTGAAGAAGGCTGCCTCCATTCAATAATAATACATCCATCTATTGCCTAAGTAAAAAGAAAAATTGTTATAATAAAAACAGCTTGGCTAATATTAAAATGGATGAGCCACTGCTGGTAATACCTGCAACCTCAAATATATGTAAAACTTTTATCCGCAGTATTTACAGTAAATCACCTAAAGCGCTCTCAGAATAGATAAAAATGTAATCATATATTTGTGTCTTTCCATTTCAGATGAAGGAATCCATTCACTAGCGCAGTCTCGCTTTCCGAGCCATTATTCAACTACAAAGCAAACCATATTCATCATTGTGTTTTAATCACATCAAAAAGAAATATAGTGCTACCCCAGGGTGCTGGCAGGAATATAGAGTCCTCCATGATGTTATTGTTTCCAGCACTGCCAAACAATCTCAAAAATTGACTTAGAATAAATGTATTTTTAATATGATAACTCAACCCTTGTGAATACAGAGGCACTCTGTCAATTGTTCTTGCTGAATGCGTTGCTTTACAGATGTAATGCGGGAGTGCTTGTGATATAGCGATATTAAACCTGCGAGCGCTGCCTTTCAAACTTTGTTCCGGCTTCCCGGATAACATTCTCTTTCCTTCAGCTTAACTAAATGCTCCAACAGATGAGATGAATGCATTGGTTTACAAAGTCAGCGTGTTGCTGCAAATGCTTCGTGTGTTCCTCGCGGTGTAAAGATGCGCGCTAATCTGATCTCGGATGCACTTTTCATGCACTTTATATTAATGTGATTTCAGCTCAACCCTGTTTAAAGAATATACCTACACGAAATAATGTAATCAGACAGAAAAGTACATATGAACTGATTATGAGTAGAGAAGACTAGTTGTCTCACATTGGGATGTTGTCAAAAAGGGATCTCGAAGTTGAAACTCCAACTACACTTGTTTTATCTAGTGGTTTTGTCAACATCCAGTTCAAAAGTTCATTAATTAGAATGCTTTTTTGTGAATTCTATCCTCCAAACATCATCATATTGTTGGGTAAAGAAGTGAACTCAGTAAAACACAAACAAGGTAGATTTTCAACATGCAGTTTGAAACACGCTCTGAACCACTGATTCGAAACAAAAGATTCGTAAAGCTTCGAAGCTTCATGAAGCAGTGTTTTGAAATCGCCCATCACTAGATATTGTTGAATAAAGTCGTTATTTCGGGTTTTTTTTGGCGCACAAAAAGTATTCTCGTCGCTTCATAATACTACGGTTGAACCACTTTAGTCACATTAACTGTTTTAAATACATCTTTAGTAGCTTTCTGGGCATTTGAAAGTGTTAATTGTCTTGCTGGCAATGCAGGCCTCACTGAGCCATCGGATTTTATGAAAAATATCTTAATTTGTACTCCTGAACGAAGGTCTTACGGGTGTGGAACGACATGAGGGTGAGTATTAATGACAGAATTTTCATTTTTGGGTGAACCAACCCTTTAATGGCTGATTCCCATAGTGACAACTTACCCCAATACAGTGTGATGACATGCACCGCTATTAAATTAAGGCTAACATTGTTTAAAATTACTTAATTTTCCTTGGAAATCACACATTTTCAATGACCTGTTTTTATAGTCAAGAAATAAGGCCCGTTCACACCAAGAACGATAACGTTAAAGATAACAATAAAGATATAGTTCTAAAAATTGTTCTAAATATAAAAGAATAGCACTGTCCACACCACAGCTATAACGATAACGATATAGAGAAACAATATCATTGGGATCACTTTCAGAACGATTTTTTTCCAGCTGCTGAACGATAAAATACTGACAGCCAATCAGAATCCATTCTAATTTAAGGGCTCGCGCATTTAAAATGGCAGACGACATTGCGGAGAAGTTAATCGCCAAGGTCCAGAAAAATCCACCACTGTTTGACAAGTCAAACCCCCTTTTCAAGGATACTTTAAAAAAAATGGATATATGGAAAACAATCGGCCATACCCTCGGAATAATTGCGACAAGTATTAATGATGAGATTATTATGCAGGCTAGCAAACAGTGTAACATAAAATTACCTCAGGCATCCAGCGCTAGTTTCGACAACATTGTCTTACTTCCTTTGAAGTTACATTAAAAAGACTAGGCGTTATTTAACTTTGTCAGCTAAATTCACTGTTAGATTAGATTGATTACACTAGCTATTCACTCGAAACATAGCATGCTGAGGACATCTTCTGGTTAAAGTTGTGTAAATGCAACTAGAACTGCAAAAACATGTTGTACACACTTTGAAACCGCAGCTCGTGAGCTTAGAATAAACAAACCGGTTATCGTTCGTTAATGTGGACGCAAATAGAGTTTTTGTTATAGTTATGTTTATAGTTATTGTTCTTGGTGTGAACTTGCCTTTAAACTCCCTTACATGCTTTAATCCTATTGTAGACAAACTATATTTCAATTATTAACATGCTACTTTTATACACAAGGCATTATAATGCTCAACTGAATTCACTTCACACACAACAAATAATCAGCATTGGTATTTCTGGGCATTACAATAAACAGGGTGTATTGTTTCCTGTCTCCAGGTGTACTAAATTATTCAAAGTCTTTCATGTAAATAACCAAACAAGGCTTGGCATCCAAAGACAATGCGAGATGGCATGTCTTAATTAGCCAATCATCCATCAGCACACAATTATCCGCGCTTCAGGCACTCTTATTGAATGTGGCATGTGACGACGGCGGGCTTGTGTTTCGTTTGTGGCTCTGTGGCGTTGTTTGTGCGGCGAGGACTGTAGTTGCTAAGGGACGCCGAGGCTCCTAATGATCCTTTCAATTAAAGACGAGCCCTGAGGCTGTAGCGCAGCTGTCTGTTTAAAACGCCTCCTTCTCCTAATGCCCGCCTGAGCCTCCTCAGCATGCGGGAGTGTTTAAGTCAATATTATTTTAGAGACTACCTCCCATCTATTATTAAGTAAATTGAGCCATCAGCGTCTCTGGCCATTTTGAACCCTAAATGAAATCTATTTGCCAAAGGCCTGGAGGACTGTCAGTGTGTAACACAATAATACAGTGGATGGCGTGCTTGTTAGGAGAATGAATGATAACTGCAAGAATAATTCACCCTTAAATCGGAATTACGCTGTAGTTTACTTCAGATCAGTGGTTCTCAACTGGTTTTACTTTGAACCAATATTGTGTATTGTACAAAAAAATGTCCTTAAAATCAAACATCGACATGTTTTAAGATTTCCATAAACTGCAGTGACTCAACAATATGCAGAATTACTTACAAGACATATGTTCTTTTATAAACAAATACATTTTGAAATGCTCTCAATGTCTAATAATTCACATAAAAAGCATTGTGCTGTTTATTATGGTTGCAAGTGTCATGTTTTACCATATTTTTTTTGTTCATGGTTTTCAAGAAAGACACATCACCTGTTTCCATCTGCATAATTTTGACTTCTACCAAATGACAGATTAATTTGCCTCAAATTGCTAATTTCATTGGAAAGCGCATCGTTTGCAGCACAGGAATATATGAGAATTATTCCTATCCAAAAAATGCTTGGTTAAAACCAACCCAAGTTGGGTTAAAAAATGGCAAATTTTAACTCTGTGATTGGGCTGTTTTAAACCAGCGGTTGGGTTAATTGTTTGCCCAAACTGCTGGGTAGTTTGATTTAACTGAACTATTGTTTAAAAATTACTGTATTGCTTGCTTAAAATGAACCCAAATATGTTGGAAATGAACATTTATTAATATGTTTAATAAATGAACATTTATTAAAAAGTTATGAATAATTAAACAATAATAATTTATCAAATTGCTTATTAATAAATGTTCACCTTTTGATTATTATTGTTGCCTGTAGTAATTATGTGTCTGATTTTTAATTTCCAACCTATTTTGGGTTCATTTTAAGCCAGCCATACAGTCATTTCAGTACTTTGGGCAAACATTTAACCCAATCGCTGGGTTTGTCCATATTCATCCCGACTTGGGTTGTTTTTAACCCAGCATTTTTTAGAGTGTAACTATGCACGATTAAATAGTCAGCCTTTTCCCCTGCTGTTCGAGATCAGATCAGATCTGCGACCCATTTTTGGGTCACAACCCACGAGATGAGAACTACTAATTCAGATGAATGAGACACACAGATACAGTTTAAATAAAAAGAAACATTTACCAATGTACCTCATAAAAGTAAAACATTTAATAAATGCCAACCAGGTGAAGTTAACACTCTGTATAAATGAAAACAGTTTATAAAGAACTGAATTGATATTCTGTAGATTAACTCCAGAATGGCAATATGAGCAACTCTCAGTTTGGCTCGTGCTGCCTGGCTCATCAACAGCCTGTTAGTTCCTTCTCACTATGCAGGAAAACACTCCCTCAGACCCCATCGATCGGCTCCAAATCAATGCTTTTAAAAGCCTTACATACCCTTTAGTTAAGAGCAAAAGCGTGCATGCTTCAGAACGGCCCACCTATATTGATTAGGGTGTGGAATGAAGAGTGGATGAGCTTTTCACAGATTTTCTCTCACTCTATATGGACAGTCCAGTATTCACAGAATTAAACTTATCACACACTCTTAAAAATAAAAGGTCTAAAAGAGGGGTTCTGATGCGATGCCATAGAAGAACCATTTTTGGTTCCCCAAAGATTCCTTTCAGCGAACAGTTCTTAAAAGAACCATTTGTTTGAGAGCGAATAATATTTAAATAACCTTCCACTATTAAGAACATCTAGTGAAAAGATGGAAAAGATTCCATGAATGTTAAATGTTCTTCATGGAATCATCAATGCCAGTAAAGAACCTTTATTTTTAAGAGTGTAGGAATTTTAGAAGACATTTTCACACACACAAAAAAAAATGGCATTACATTGTCAGTGCAAGTCTTTATACACTGTAAAAAATTATTTTCATGATTTGTTATCACAACATTTTTTTCTTTTGTCAAATCAACTTAAAAATTAATGTGGTTCAGATAACATAATATTTTGAATTTCTGTTGATTAAACCAATCGCCTTTATTGTATTAACTCAATTTTTTTAATTTCAATGAACTCAAAATATTAAGGCAACCAAGCAACTTGTTTTTTTTAAGTTAAACCTTTTTTATTCTTTTTAAATTCTTTTTTACAGTGTATATGAGACATTACATTTTTGAGAGCAAAATTTATCTACAAACTTGTTTTGTTGTAAAGTAATCAGATTTTTCTTTTCAAAGGCTAATAATCCCTGATGTATCAGATTTTGATACCTTGCCATTAATCTATATATGTTAAACGTTATTAAAATTACAGATAGCAAAACATCGCCTCTGTATAAGAGGTTAAAACATATTTAACAGCTGGCAGTAACAGAGCTAGATGAAAGATGTATTAGAAACAAACATCAGCTGTGCGGTCAGAACCCATTTTATAGCAATTACTGGTGATATTTTGCGTTTACACCTCTGGAAAAGAGACAGAAAGAAAACTCATCTCTAGCGGCCCTAAAACCCCCTTGTAAAGCAATGAAAGGATAAAATGACTGCGTTGAATGTGACATTGGTCACAAGATGATTGGATAGTTTGGATAGTTTCGACAGAGCTTCTTCAGTTACAAAGCTTTGAATTCAGTGAATTGTGAAATAGCATTGCGCTGAGTATAAATATACACCCTAACTTTAGAATTTACTGGAGGGATTAGAGAGCTTTTCAAGTCCCTGCAGCCTCTTTTCATGGTTTTGTGTACAAAAACGTTGTATTACCCCTGTAAGCCACGGGGCCTGAGTCGCTCCTCTGATGTTTGTTGATGTCGGACTGCGCTATTCGAGCAGAAATGGGGAATCTGTGGTAATCCTGTCATTCTTGCAAAGAGTTTACTAAATTTTGAATTTACACATTTAATACCTTTTAAAATGGTCTTTGAACATTTTTAGCCCCTCGCTCTTTCCGCATCACAGGAAAAAAGCAACACACGTTTCATGAGAAGATGCTTTATGGAGCATAAATTTAATATCTCCTCCACTTAAGAGTACTGTCCCATAATCCCCCTGCAATAAATGTTGACTTGTGCTATTTAAATTTACAATTTATCCTCTGTATATGCCCAGGAGGCCATGGTTACAGTTATTGAGTGTTTTCTTTGAGTCCTTGTAGGTGTAGCACAGTTGTGAGCAAATCAGGAAGGCACTGCACACTTTCTGTAAAGAACAGATGATAGAAGAATCCACAATGGGTCAAAATATATATGTAAAGAATAGCTTTTTAGCTGAATTTTCTTGACTGATATCTTCCAGAGAATGTCATGATACTGGACCTGATGCCAACCCTGTAGTTCCTCTTCTGTAAGCATATAAAAACAGCTCTCGCATATCTATTTCAAAATCTCTTAATAAAATGGGTGTTATTTATGTGTTTAAAGTTTAAAGAGAACATATAATTTACTAGGCACAAACAAAACCACTGACCTAGAATATGCATTAGCAAATTTGCTTGACAAATGATTTTCCCCGCCCTCCATATGACAGGTTAAGTAGATCTAGCAAAATGGCACATGATCAAAGTTTGTAATGTGCAAAGATCCGTGAAAACAATGATAATTTAAATCATTTTAACAGCTGATTGAGATTACAAAAACGTTTTAAATTAGTACTTTGGCCTCTTGCACAAATATTTTACAATAAAGAAAAAGAATATTTCAATACCATTTCCTTTTTTAAATATTAAAAACTTTAGTGTAAAGTTCAGAGAGCGCTTTATCGGAGATTTGCCGTTCGCCATACTGAAAAATCCCTTTCAAAACAGAAATAATAAATATAAAAGCACTAAATATTCGTCCTCCTGTGCTCAAACGTGAGTTCTTTACACATCTCCTGAGTCAGTCTGCTGTCTCTCGCTCTGTGTAACACAGCCTGATTAATTCCGTTTGAACCGGCGCAGTTCAGGTGTCCGAATGTGCCGTAGTTCGTGAATCCCGCGTAGAACGGAGAGGCGTAGTATAAATGTCTGGGGGGGAAGGGGCATTGCGCAGGTGACCCGGCGGGCGATAACGCTCCAGATGTTTGTGACGGTTCGTCACTCCCCTTATCCGACGTAGCGATTTCGGCAAGAGACCACAGTTTGGGTTTAGGGGTCGGGTTTGCAGAATGGATGACAGATGCGGCTTTGCAGCTTTCACTGAGGGGCTTCTTGGATTCACTCAACTCGTTTTGGGGAGAGGAGGTCGTGGGCACCGGAGACTCAGAGACGGTCCGATTCTCCTCTTCTTCACAGTCGATGATGACACTATCCGTCGCGTCGTCCTGGTCTTCCGCGCGGTTTTCTGTGCAGTCATCGCCAACTGCGACGGAAGGACAATAGTGTTAGAAAGGCGTGAGTGTTAATGTTATCGCTACTGATTACACTAAACAACAACAGCCAAACAGCTTCGATAATATGTGCACAATATGTGTTATGTGTAAATTAAGTAGCCTATAGCCTACAAATACTAGCTGGGCAAATTATGCTCTTTTCCCTCCGAATCAATCAAGTTATTAAAAATACAATAAAAGGTATTTTAACTATTTTTGTGAGACGTTAAAAGTGCGGGAAAAGATTTGTGGGAAGGCAGAAAAACATGTAAAACTTGTCAGGAAAAAAAGGTGTCGTTAAAAGCCTGCAAATATAGATTTTTTTTTTTTTTTGTTTGTTTGTTTTATTTGTTTTAAAATATTGTAGCATATGTATGTTATAGACCTATATAAATATTCTATATGATTTGTTATTAAACGTTTGTCCGCCAAATCGAAGACAATGTAGTTTAACCAACATACAGAGATTATCTTATCATCATGTGACAAAAACAAAAAACAAAAAAAAACAGGAAATGGTAATTTACAGAGGACCCCCTGTAGACCCTCATGACTGTTTGTCAAGGTCATTATTTATTTATTTATTTTAAAAATAGATATTTAGAATTTTTAATGAAAAGACACTAAATATAAAAACTTAATATTCATGACTCAAAAGTTCCTGAAATGTATTATTATCATTCGTACTATTATTGAAAATGCGGCTTTGTAGAATTGTATTGCCTTTTTACTTGATGGATAAACCACAAAAGATTTCACCTTTTGTCATCTTATATTTGTCATGACATTTGTTCAAACATAATATTTAATTTTAAATAAAATATAGGCCTACGAATTATAATAACAATACAACCACGCGCACACACACACTAAAAAAAGGAGGAAAATGAACACCTGAATCTTTGGTCGTCGGTGTTGTCTCGGTTGTTTTGAGCGGTGCATCGTCTTCATCATTAATTTTCTCTAAATCAATACTATCCTCCTCATCTTCATCCTCGCTTCTGTTCCGCGGCGTCCACGTCATTTTGTTCTCTTTTTTCAGTCTCCTGCGGGCGTTGGCGAACCAGGTGGACACCTGAGTGAGGGTCATTTTGGTGATGATGGCCAGCATGATTTTTTCCCCCTTGGTGGGATAAGGGTTTTTCCTGTGTTCGCTGAGCCAGGCCTTAAGGGTGGCGGTGGCATCTCGTGTGGCGTTCTTCCGGTAAGCGGGGTCTCCAAACGGGTACGGGCCCAGGGGACCGGCGTACGGGTGATAGCCTATAGAGCCAGTCATGCCTGGAGAATGGTCGTATGGGGAGCCCTGGGCAAGGAATTAATAAAGATTACAGATTAGCAGACTAAACTAAATCTGTTTTCCATGATGAACTGTGAGTCTGTTTATACTTTTTTTTCTGCTACTCTTAAAATGTGACATGCGGGTGCTTCTGGGATTTTTAGTTTTTAACCGCATAATGTGATGAGCGTGATAATAATGAAATGTAATCACACTTAAAAGATTCGATTTACACAATGATCTGAGGCATATTAATATGAAAGCTCCCCACAACAAATTCTGTAAGCGTAAGCAAAAATAAATGAAAACAATTAGCCTAATATTCTGAGAAATAGAATGTAAATTCCGCGATTAATGCACACTATTCGTTAACTATATTTTGAAGGGTTGTGTTTATTGCGTTTCCAATTAACAATACGCTAAGCGATTACAGAAAGTGCGAAAACAAATGTTCTTCGATAAAGGGTAAAATAATAATTTTGGCGTTGTCAAAAAACACTTTATAGATCCACGTTTAAGTGCAATATAGAAAACAAACAAAAAAAACAAAGTGAAATAGGCCTACTAATAGTTATAATTAATATAAAGTTCTAACTGTAGGCACTGGCGTGCTGACAATAATGATATCGTATAATCATAATAAAACACAGTGAGAAACTCCGGACTGCTCAAATATAGATCAACATGGGCTTTATTATGAACGAAACTCACCCCATACGAAGTGAAGGGGGCTGTGGATTCGGGACTGTACTGGAGTGAGTTGAAGACTGTGGTGTTTGTGAAGGCTGTGGACGCGTACGGGGCGAAAGCAGATCCGCTAGAGGAGCGTCCCAGATCATCTGTCCGCGGTCCCGTGATCGCGCTCGAGCCGTACGGAGGACACGAGTAAAGAGAGAGCGAAGACTGGTACAAGTATCCTTGTGGAAACGCCATGACCAGATCACTGCTACAGTCTCCTCACAAGCCCAAGAGTCAAGACACTCATCCTATGTGCCATCGAAGGAAAAAATCAAAGATGCGAAGCTTATTCCTGATATAAGGAAATTAAACAGGTCGCTCGCACGAGCAGTGTCCTCGGTAAACTGGGTAGAAGTGTCTCGAGGTCCGCGCAGTTCCTCAAGGAGAGTGGAAGAAAAGCTCAAGCTGAGTTTTCCTGCCCGTCTCTCTCTCTCTCTCTCGCTCTCTATCTCTCTCTCTCTCTCCCCTCACACACGTCTTTTTTCACGCGCACTGAAATTCAAAAGTGCCTCTTCACTTCTTGTCATAAGGCCGTTCACACACGACGCGTTCTTGCGTTGCGTCTGTTTTAAATGTTCACTGCCTCTAGCGCAACTTTGGTTGCGTCGCGTTTTGCATTTTGCTTTTTTTTTTTTTCAACATCTCTCCCCAGTGTAAAGTTAAAAACATAAGTGCAGTTCACACAGAATACATTCTTGAATCCATCGACGCTGTTTGCTGTTAATATTTTTTTAATATTCTTTTTTAGGTTTGCAGTGGCATAACAGGATAAAATTCTACTCATAAATAGGTTTCGAGACCCATGCGTACTGGTCCATTCTGCTGCACCAACTGGTTTTGAAATCACTCTGTGTGAACGGATCAGATTTAAAACATAAAAATCCGCTGCCGTGCGTTCCGTCGAACTGGTTTTGGACTCGAGACTGTGTGAACGCCCCTATGCTATTATAAAGATTTATTTTCCATAACATATCTATTTATTATCGTTTACATTTTTTATGCAATGAGTAGCAAACGGATGATTTAGCCTATTTGTATGTTAGTTCATTTTTAGATTAGGCCTATTACATGTTTTATTCGCATGTTTACGTACACAGAATTCTGTGGCCTATCGAATTATGTCACAGTGGTAGGCGCTGCTGTCACCCTAACCCTATTAGACCCTTTTCACATTTCCGGGTTCGAAAGTCGTCATAGTTGGGTTAACTTATAGCGGTAAATGAGACTTCATTAAATATATTTGTGTTTTCATTTGCACAAATAGCAAAAGAAAAACTTCACAATAATGTTTTCACCACTTTCAAAAAGAGGAAAATACAGAACATGTCACTCCCACAGCCACTTCCTGGATTTCATTAAGCCAGCTTGGGCATTTCCGGTGAACTGTTGGCTGACAAATGATCATTCTGTACTCGCTGTACATCGACACAAAACCGTCAGTGGTTGACTTTTTAATGTTGTATTTATATTTTAATGCAGTTATCACACTTGCCTAATTTGCAAATAAACCAGTTTTTTTTATTTGCAATAAAGACAGAGCTTATGGGAACGTTTGAATAAGAAATGCCATGTCTGTAATTAGACACGCACACAAAGTTTTTCCAGCACTTCAAATGTTATTATTTTTTTAATTCAAGTTTTTATTGCTTTTGGAAGGTGAAAGGGTAACAAAAGTACAACATCACAATAATAATAATAATAATAATACAGGGTTACAGATTTCTACAGGTACAGTTGGAACATTAAAGAAAGTACAATACAAGACATTTCACCAAGTGTCAATCTATTCATTCTGAGTCGTTACTGTAATATATTTTCAGAACTCTTCTCAAATGTTATTTTTAATGTGATGACCACAAACATTATTTGTTCATTCTTCTGAGATTGTCCCCATTTGTAACACCGAACGTTTCAAAATCAAGGAAATCCAACATCTGATAGAAAACACTTTTATTTAAAAATAAAAAAGACATTAACTACCACTATAACCATCAGGTGGCAGCAGAGTAGCATTTACTTATGCATATATTAGCCATTTCCTGTAATAGTTTATCACTCAGTTTTGCTTTTGAATAAATATTAAACATTATAAAATCACTAGGTTTAAAAATACATTCATACAAGGTGAAGTATAACGTACAAAATCTCATGAAAAACAATAACTTTTCTTGTGAATTAATTACACAAAGCGTAATTAACTAAAGTGCACAATGAATCTTTAATTGTTGATGCTTTTTTCCCCACGTGTGAAAACTGATGGTCGAATTGAATTTAACCGAGGACGATCACTAAGGTAAGTCTTCATTTATTTATTTATTTATTTATTTTTATGTCGTCTTAGGTTTGAATAACTAAATGAATGCTAGGCCTGACTATTTAAGTGACTATATTCTAAGTATTACACTATTGATGCTTAACATGCCAACAAGTGACATTTCACCATAAGTTTTCCAGCTGACTTATATTATTGCGGAAGTTCTAAAGAATGCTCCATGCATAGTCCATTAGAAACACCCTCACAGCAGCGTTAACTAGTTTTGTTGTTGTTGTTGTTTGTTTTGTTTTTTTTATTATTTGATGCGTTATAAATGTACATACATTTAAAAAAAAATGAAAATATAAAAAACTTATTTACGATATTGATGACCGTTAAAACGCGTCATCATAGTCTGTGAAAAGGTCCAGTAAGCCTAATCCTATACAACAGCGCCCACTATAGTCTATACGTACACAGTCACATATAGTCTCCAAGTGTGGTTCACAGAATTCGGTGCAACACCGGCAATGAGAGAAAATAGAAATAAAATAAAGATGTGCAAACTCAAATACGCATTATAAGCCATATTCTGGAGTTCGCATCGAATGTGTCAATGTGTTTACACTGAAAGCAACGCAACTGAGGCGCCAAACCAAAATTGTATAACCTAGGCCCACCGCTTAGGTTATAAAATATATTCTCTGGAGTTCTACTCTAATGCGCACACTATTCTAATTATATTCGATTTCCCGCGCCTGCAGTGCCGTTTTGTTGCTTATGAATGAATCGTTGCGTTATTTGGTGTGTCGCGTCGCGTTCAGGACGCAGGTGAGTTAATCCTCTGAGCGCCAAGATCCTCTGCTCTGACATGATGCGCTCAGGAATCCCTGCACTATTAACATGACGTCCACGAATCCGACTGAGGCAGACCGGGAATGTAACGACCTCTCCAGCGACGATGGAGGAACACATGATACTCCTACTATACTCGAGCGATCCGAGATCCAGCCTGCGGGAACAGGTAAAGGGAGCAGCTGCCGAAATACCTGAAACCGCTCTTTATAAGTGAGCGCGTGAAGCGTGTATATTAAAAATGCTCGCATTTATAAACTACTTATTCTAGACATCTTCTCTTATCTAGAAACCTCTCAACAAAACATAAAGGTATCGCTTGAATTCATTGAACAATTTAAACATGCACAGTGACTAATCTCATTTGTGAGCTCTATTAATAGACTCAAGTGCTTAATGCAGCATGCTCTGTGTGAGAACTGTATCTGAAGTGTTTATAAAGCAGGTTTTCTCATTAAACTATAATTCAAGCATCAAGCCCTTTAATGCACATTATAATGTATTATGTAGTTCCATAAATAATAATCACTAATACTTAACTATTTATGGTTAATGCATTATAACACTTGACATACCACTTGAAACTGGGTGTTGATGCATTATACTCTTTTATGGGTAAGTATTATAATGCATAATGGATGCAATTCATGAGAACATAACTGATTATAGTTTAAATACAAATGCATTTTAGTTACAGGCAAGAAAAGCTTTGCCATAATAATCGAAATGCCTGATAGAGTAAGACTGGAATAGTTGTAGATCAGTTAACCTGAAAAATACTTTCTCTTTTGGAACATTAAACATTTTAATGAGTTTATTATACATTGACACTCAGCAGTTTTATTTCTTGAGTCTTGTTTACTGGTTTCTTTAGCGTTATAATGAGTATATCGATTTGTGTTTTCGTCTAGATGCCAGTTCCATGGACCAAGAAGGAAGTGCTGTCAAAGAAAAGGTAAGCTCAACAGACACAAGACTTGACAAGATAAGTCTAAAAAAAATGGCAAATATGCAAATTATATAAACATTTACACTATAAAAATGCAGAATAGCACAATAAGCTCCTCTTTCCAACACCACGACCTATGGCTTAAGTTTGTTTTGTTGCATGTGAACCTCGAAAGTGTTATCTTTCTTAACTTATTCATTTGAAACATCTCTCCCCGAAAAGTGTTATGTATGATTCATCTGCAGAGATCCATGGTTTTCTGAACTTTAAAAACAGTTATTTCCTGAAAGTAAATGGACAATATCAAAATCTACACTGTAAAAAAATAAAAAGGCCAAGAAATGTAAAAATATGTTTCACATAATAACATCCAAATTAACTGTATAAGTTAAAAGTGCAAAATATAATTTAATATGACATACTTTAAAATGATTCATTCTTAATAGGTTAGACCAATAAAAGTACACAAAAAATTCTGGGTTAAAAATAACCCAAGTTGGGTTTAAAATCTGATTTTTTTTTCATTTCCAACCTATTTTGGGATCATTTTAAGCCAGCCATATATTAATTTTTAAACAATAGTTAAGTTAAATAAAAACTACCCAGCAGGTTGGGTTAAACATTTAACCCAACTGCTGGGTCAAAACAACCCAAACGCTAGGTTTGTCCATATTTAACCCATCTTGGGTTATTTTTAACCCGGCATTTTTTTTTTATATATATATAGTGTATAATGGATCAGATCAGGTAGAAATAGCTGCACATTTTCACTTTTTACAGTGTGTAATTGTTTGTCTCGGAAGATTATACTTTTATTCAGAAGTAGTCAATAACTCCAGTGGCTAAATGAACATTGATTGAGGATTATGGTGCATGAATAATGTTCTCTTTCCACAAACATTATCAGATTTGATGCATCACAGTCGGTTTTATGGTGATATGACTTCATTAAGCAGTTTCTTTCCTCATAAAGATGGACAGTTGCATTTTTTGCTATTTGCTTGTTTATATTCTTTTTCAGGGATGTGGATACATTTAGTGTTATCTACACTCAATAAAAATAAGCTTGTCCTAACAGTGATACATCTACAGTAAGGTTAAAAAAAAAAAAATTTCAACCTGTCCCTGCAGTCACGTGAGCAATGGTGCCTGTTTTAGCCAAACATTGCTTGAGTCGTGTTATTAATATCTGTGTTTACCAATTGCTTGTTAATATGGAATTCCTTTCTCCAGTCTTCAGGGAATTCCTCAGCTTACCTGAGCTTTAATACTAGCAAAGATTAGCCCTGTGTTGCTTGTTTCCCTAGATGTTTCTCCTGTAAGGTAGTTCTTGTTTGTGAACTCATGTCATTTCCTCTTTGTGGTGTTCTTTTGCCGCTCCTTGCTGAATGAACCCTTGTTCCATGCTGTGTTTTGACCCCAGGTGGATCCTGTGGCTTTGAGCCTCGTAGTATTCAGACGCTGTTGTGGATATCACGTATCAGTAGATGGAAATGGACACATCAAAGCAAGAAATGGATTAACTAAAGTGTCTACAGCAGCTGCAGACTGGACATTGTGACACATTTTTTCAGAGCCTTGTCATCATGGTATAACAGCGGGTCTGATTTCTCTGTTTATTGCTCACTGCTGTAATAAGCTTTACAGAACTTTAAAGAAGTTGTTTTTAAGTGCTCTTTAACTAAAATGTGGGTTTGGTAGAAGTTAAGCTCGTGTGACCAGTGTTGGGGAAAGTTACTTTTAAAAGTAATGTGTTACAATATTGCATTTCTCCCTATAAATGTAGCTAATTGCGTTACTTAGTTACTTTTTATGGAAAGTAATGCTTTGTTACTTGTGTTACTTTTTCTCACCTGGGCTGGGCTTGCTTGTTTGTTTTTAAATAATATAAAAAAGGACACAGGAGAAGAAAGCTCAACACTTACTTCAGCAATAAAAAAAAAAAGAAAAAGAAAAAGAAACAAATGTGATGTTTATCGAAAGTCATTTTTGCTTATTAGTGTGGTTGAATTAGATCACTTAAGTTTAACAGCAAAGACATTGGTTAATAAAGTGAGATTAAATACATAAAGTATATTTGTGTTATTTAACATATTTAAATGTTGCAGGTTTGCATAATATTTTGAGCTTGCATTTCACTGTTTTTATTCATGTTGAGGAATACTGACTCTGTTTTGTGCAAGTGAGATAAGTAAATGCACGTTCACATTTAAAACGTGATTCTTAGTGCGATTATGAAATCGCAAAGTCTGTTTTTTTTTTTTTTTTTTTTTTTATGCGCAGCTTGTCAATAAGGTATGGATCCAAATGCTAATCCATCTGGAAGCACTGCGAGTTTGAGACGCTTATAATGTACATTTGAAAAAGCAACACGTGTCAAACATCTTTCCAGACATGAGAAGCATTTATTAACATCTTGTCCAACAAAAGACAACATTTTTTACTCCAAACTCACTTCATAATGACAGTTGAGCATCCTTCTGTGAGATGATGTGGCTTCTCACGTGTTATCTTCTTCTGCGGCAGGGAATATTTAGAGTTTGTGCGCAAGAGCACCCTCTGGCTTTCTGATGGAGAAGCATTTACTACTGATCACAGAGCTGTACAGCTCTGACCAGCTGTTCATAAAATAATTGCAGCTTTAGCCAAATCGCGTGCGATAAAATTTGCGATAGCCATCATGTTCACACAACGCCTCTGCATTTACCCCATAGGCCCGTTCACACCAAGAACGATAACTATAAAGATAACTATCTTTGCGTCCACACCAACGAATGATAACGGTCTGTTTATTCGTTCACGTGCTGTGGTTTTAAAATGTACAACATGTTTTTGCAGTTCTTGTTGCATTTACAGGGCTTTAACCAGCAGATGTCCTCAGCATGCTATGTTTCGAGTCAATAGCTAGTGTAATCGATCTAATCTAACAGTGAATTTAGCTGATGAAGTCAATATAGTGGAATAAAAACAACACCTAGTCTTTTTCACTGCACCTTCAAAGGAAACCTGAGGTAATTTTATGTTACACTGTTTGCTAGCCTGGCGAAATGATCTTGTCGTTAATACTTCCACCATTTATTCCGAGGGTATGACTGATTGTTTTCCATACATCCATTTTCTTTAAAGTATCCTTGAAAAGGGGGTTTTACTTGTCAAACAGTGGTGGATTTTTCTGGACCTTGGCAATTAACTTCTCTGCAATGTCGTTCGCCATTTTAAATGTGTGAGGCCTTAAATTAGAATGGATTCTGATTGGGTGTCAGTGTTTTATTATTCAACAGCTGATCCCAATGATATCGTTTCTCTATATCTTTATAGCTGTAGTGTGGACAGTGCTATATTTAGAACGATTTTTGGAACTATATCTTTATCGTTATCTTTATAGTTATCGTTCTTGTTGTAAACGGGCCTCAATTCTCTCAACATGGGAACAGGAGAGCTGTCAGTCAATAGGGAAAACAAAGTAACTTGCGTTACTTATTTGAAAAAGTAACTGTTGTAAATTTAAAAGCAATGCATTACTTTAGTTACTCTAAAATATAATCTGACTACATAACTCACGTTACTTGTAATGCATCAGCAGAAACACTGTCTGTGACGTACTACAGAAAGTAATTTAGTGTTGTACATCAGTTTGTAAAACAAGCACAATTGCACTTAAAATAGAAGCCTATGGGGCATAACACACTAGAGGGTTTAAAAGCAGAAAAAGTTTCCAGGTTTGCTGGATGGTCATGACAGGACTTGAACTTTAATGTACTGTAACTTTGGACAGACAGGGTTAGCAAACAATTTTATCACATCATTCTGATGTCAACATGAATAAGTCTTGCGGTTATTCTGTTAAAACAGTGTGTATTTTAACAGCTTGCCCCATAGACATCCATTATAAGTGCACTTATATCTTTTTGTTTTGATGCTTTGTTTGGTGCTGTCAACAGAGCTTAACTTAATATTTAACCTGGAAGACCCCTTTATGTTTACAGATCTTTCAACTTTAATTCTCTGTATGAAAACAGGTCACACAAATCAGTGTTTAGTCTACATTTCATTCAGACAGATTTCATATCAAAGAATGTAATCCAAACACCAAATCTTCAGCTTAATTAGATTCCTGTAACATTTAACAGTGGAATTCCTTCATTGCACAAGTATTCAGAAACATCAAATGCTTTACATTTTCTTCAATCCAAGACGAATCAGTCATTGTCCAGACAGGGCCAAAGTACAAGCGGCCACATGCACACAGTGTTTCTTAATTAATTGCAAAAGGCTTGGATTACACATCCGACCATTATGTATAGGAAAACAATTCCTAGCCAGTTACCAATCCGTGTGTAATGAATACCCATTGGACCTGACTGTTTAAACCAACTTGAATGGGGGGGACATTTTACTGGGACATTCTTGTCTAATGAAAGACATGACATGCCAGTGGAAATGGAGGCAAGAACAGCTGTGACATTCGGAAGGCATGCTGGGATATTTTAATGTGACATCTCATTGAAGGAAGCTATACACCACTAGTGTGGTTGATTTCTAGTTTTCTGGCATATGGGAAAAAGCTAAAACATTTTGGATGAGGGTTTTGTTTCAGAATGGAATGGCTGTGCTCATTTTTTTTTTACAAAAAAGAAAATCGTTACAAGCCTCAACACGAAGTGTAGCACTGAAATATACATGGCCACCACTGAGGTCTTAATGAACATGACCGCTGCTATAAATGACACGAAGCCCGCTGGGATTTCTCTTTCCAAATGAAGTGTAGTGGAGGTTGAGTATGGACTGAAGTCTGACAGATGAACTGTGGTTAATGGCCACTTCCAGAGAGGTCTCATCTCCACTGGGCCGTGTACGCACATCAGCAGGTGACTAAAACAGCCACTGCACTTGTCAAACTGTCACATTACAGGCTAATGAAGAGTAATCATGCCGGCGTTGAGTGAAATGTTATTCCTCAGCTAAAGGGTATTTGTGCTTGTCAACCCGTTTTAGATTAGCACAAAAAGCAGCACATGATGCTGTTACGGTGACGATAAGAGGAAGTTAGTGCGGTAATGTTTGTTTAATGATGGCTTGGTGTGACTTGAGCAATAAATATGCCAGAATGGGTTGCATATTTAGATTAAATTAAGCTATCATTCAGTAGAAGCTAGACAGTTTGCTGCAAAATGTTGGTTTGTAGTTATTGATAAACATATTTTCCTATATATGTCATGATTTTATGAAATGTTGCATTTTCTTTTAATGGGGAGAAATCATGAGGTATGTAAATTGTAATTTAAGGGTGTGCTCACACCAGGTTTGGTTCGATTAAAACTAACACTGGTGCGATTGCTCTGTTAGTGTGATTCATTTGATTAAGTGTGGACGCTGCCATCTGAACCCTGATGCACCCTAAACAAGCGGACCGAGACACTCATTTTCAGGGGTCTCGGTCCGCTTTTAAACGAACTCTGGTGCGGTTCGACTAAAATATGAACGCAACACGGACCAAAGACATCTCAACAAACCAAAAACAGGACGCGATGTCACAAGATGTTACCCTAAAAGGACTGAATGCTCAAGCATACCTGTTTTTTCTTGTCATAGTTGTGATGTTGCCCATTCCTGATGCTGTTTTGACTCATTTATGTACATTTTCTAAGTTTCCAGCTGGTAAAATACCATATGTACACACATACAAAGATTGCATTAAGCCCAGCACACAGCATTGTTTTGGAAGTTCTGCTGCAAAATACGACATTAAAAAAAATGGTTTTAATCATTATTATTATTAAGTTCACTTTTATCTTTAGGTTCAGCATTAAAAAGGACAGTGTGAATGCTAAGTGAACCAGGACTAAATGTATCATTTTCTTTTTTAAGTGTGAACACACTTAATTCATTTTTGGATACAACTAAGAAGGTTTAAGACCAAGTGGGACAAGAAAAAAAAAAAAAGTTAATTTATAAACACATATTATAAACTACCTACTTTTTATTGTGTTAATTTTATCTTTGATAATACTTCTGTCACGATTATGTTCAATTTTCATGGACTTTTAGTTTGTATTCATCAGTTTCCTGTCTCTTTTGTTCTCAGTTTCCCGCCACTTGTTTATCTCTTTGGTTACTCATTACATTCTAGTTTGCCACTATGATGACTCATCAGTTCCCTTGTTTAACACTTGTGTTTAACCAATCATCTTTTTTTGGCTCAGTATTTATATGCCTGTGTTTCTGTTCTCATGGTCAGTTCTCCTCAAGGGTTTGGTTAAGGTTTGCGTTCTGTTAATAAAGTCTGTTTGAATGAATCTTCTTCGTCCTGCCTTCTACCCACACCACGCTTGGAAGTGTGACAACTATAGCATATCTAATAGTTGTTTTTCTAAAGAATATTGGGTTTGTGCCTTTATTGCTTTCAAAAAGTCATGGAAGAGCTCATTTTACCTTAAGGCAGGGACCCTGTTTGTTGGAAAAATTTGTTGCAGGCAGCAAAACTCCAAAAATACAAACAAGTGTGTATATTTTAGAGTGTTATGCACATTATATATCATTTCATATAATAACACATATCATATATAAGGAAATGTATAAAAAACCTAAAGAGAATTGTAATTGTAGCTATTGGTTGGTTGGTTCAATTGTATATAGATCATGTATATGTTCTTTTCTGTATTTTTAGGAGCCTGAGTTTTCGACGACTGAGTTCACTCCATCATCTTCGCACACTTTAGGATCAGAGCAGCACATTAGTGAGGGGTTAAAACATCTCACCGGAGATGGACTAGAGCCAGACCTCATGACCTCCACGCCAGCACCAGTTCTGGCCTTCACAGATGAGTCCGCAGCCAGTCAGAGTCACAGTCAGAGGCAGGATCCTACTGAAAAAGAAGCTGAACAGACCCTGAAGAACGAGGGGTTTGACCAGGAGGAACTAAAGCAAGATCATGAGAATCACGTGGCACAGAGAAGCTACAATCTAGAGGAAGGAATGCCAGCCGTGGTGATTACCCAACCAGATGAGGTGAGTGAAGACCGGAGCGTTTTATCATGCCTTACAAAACCAATATGACTTCTCAGGAACGCTTAGGGCCCTGTCATTTCCAGGCGCGGCACAAGTGTTTTTTGCTAGTTTCAGCCCAACACAGTTACCATTTTCACATTCAGTGCCATGTTGTTTAAATAGCAAATGCACTTGTGTCCATTTGTGTGCCCATGGGCATGCTGGTCTGAAAACTAGGTGTGTTCAGGTGCATTGTTGGCGCGTTGCTATTTTGAGGCAACTGAAAACGACTGTGCCATTGACCAACAAACTCCTGGTCTAAAGTCAATGGCAAAGTATTTTTTTTGTTATTTAAGGGCGCATTAGTAATATGCGCCTATAGGCGGGTGCACAATGCGTGTACACTCTGCTTGTTACACACACAGGGCCATGCAGCAGCACACAAACATGCCAAATATTAAAAATAAAAGGATTCCTCTCTGGAGAAGCATTCAGCCTTTCCGCTTGCAAATTCCACCATGTAAACAGCGAATCCGCCATGGCGTGAGCGCAACAGGCTTTTAAAGGAAATGGGAGATGAGACTCTGATTGGTTTATTGCATGTTACGCCCAAAACACACCCATGACTCATTAAGAGAATAGGGACAACCCTTTTAGACCATGCACCTGGTGCTGCAACCATTTTTTCCGTCGTTAAACTAGCAAAAGTGGATTCAGACACGCCTAAACTGCACTTGCGCCGTGCGCTTTAGATCATGCGCTTAAATCGTTAAAATAGGGTGTTTAATCTTAATGTGTCCTTGTCACAGTGTAATTGTTACAGGCCCCGTGCAGAAGGCCATGTTGGCAGATTAGAAAGTCCTGTAGAAACAGGGGAAAAAATGAGGAGACCGGAGCAACTGTGTGTGCGTTGCACATAATCCCCAGCAATTGTTTTCACATTATAACACCAATAAAACATTTTCAATAAAATATATTTCTTTTTTTTTCCCTTACTAATGCACAAATGTCATTTTATTTTTACTCTTTCAAACAATGCACATTTCACATTTGTTTCTCCTTTTTTTTCCCCACACACATCCATTTGAGCTTTGAACTACAATATAATACTATCACATGAATGAACATGTAAGTAGATGTATGTAAACCATACACATTTTAACAGGTTACTGATTTTACAATCAGATCTGCCATGCCACTTCAGCATCAATCTCCCTTCTGCATTAGCAGGAAATGTATGCATTAACGTTACATCCGTTTGCACTGAGATGTCTCTTTAAAAAAAACTCAACTGGAGAAGTGCATTGTCATTTGACACACATGAACTCTAAATAACCAAACAAATATAATAAGAATAAACAAATAATGAACATAACCTGGTAACTGGAGCCTGAATAAATCACATTAAATGTATTTCACGAGCGCATGCGAACATCACAGCGTCCACAAAATGGCGGATCATCTACGCATTTTTAATATGGAACATTTATATACAATATTTTTGCAAAATAAACATACACATAGTTAACAAATGACTCGTGTGCATATGGCGTTGTTGTTGTAAAAGTATTACCTGTAGAAACAGGGAAAAATGAGGAGACCGGAGCAACTGTGCATGTGTCGCACATAATCCCCAGCAATTGTGAGGGCGCCGGCGCACAACGCTCCTCTGCACAAGTCCACAGTTCTCCTTCAAAATAAGAGTCCCGCTCTCACTCAACAAAAGATAATTTGACATTTTTCAGTTTCCCATTACATTTAACATATAAAATATAAGCAAAAATGAAAAAAGTATATGGAAAAACTTTTTCTTCCAAAATCACAATATTCAAAATGTGTACATACTTTAGGGTGTCACATAATTATTAATTTAAGTACTGAATAATAATTAACATACTATAGGGTTCAGGTTAGGATTAGGGTTTGGTTTAGGGCAAGTTGCATGAAATTATGCATAACTTAAAGTTATTACTGTAGTAACTACATGTAACGAGGACACTGTAAAATAAAGTGTTACGGACTTTTCCATGTTTCCTCTGCAGAACACAAATGTTCAAACTGCTTTTTTCATCCAATGAACTGAATAGTGACCGCAGCTGTCAAGCGAGATCAAGATTTTCAGGGAAAAACAACTTAAATTTTAGCCTTTTTCTCACACAAAGCTATCGTACGTTTTAGAATATGATGCACAAGTTGTAATAAATGAATAAATAAATAAAACCTTATTAAAATAATTGAAACCTCAATTTGCAATAATAAAGGAACATTATTCTTACTACTAAGAGAAATTAGGTCATCACAAACATTATGACATCAGAATGCTTAGATTCTTCTGATCTGATAACCACACCAAAATGTCTATTAACAACAATTTGAACAAATGACACCTGACTGTACCTAATAGATTACTTTATATTTTCTTTGTTTCTGCCATTAGTATTCGTATATGCTGGCTGACTGCTTTGTGTGAAACTTGTGTGTTTTTCTCCCGTCTCTTTGTTCTTCTGTGTACAGTAGAGTCTCGCTCTCACATACAGTGTTTGTTCTTTGTGTAAATGTTATCTCTGATCATGCAGTGCTTTTTATCTTACAAATGAAACAGTTCTCATGATAAGGTCTACATTTCTTTCATTTTATGTATGCAAATTATTAATTTACTTCTTAGATGGGTGCTGGTTTTACAGCAGTGGTTGTACCAAGATTTCACTCAGACAACTGGAAGTTCAGGGAATGTCATTCTTACAAGCTTTGAAAGTTTGATTAGAATAAGAGTAAATAAAGGTTTGTGTGTAATTTCTTTGCCACTAACAAGACCAAACCAAAAAATAATATGTATAACAGGCTTCTGAAACACTTCAGCTCTGCTCCCGTCCTTCATTGATCAGGGAGCTAAAAGTCAAAATGAAATCAAGTTCTGCCTAATTATTTTCTTCTTTTATATCTAATACTATTTTAGTAACCCAATGAAAATAAGTATTGAAAAAAATGTTTAGAATTTTTTTTTTTTCTGTCAAAAAAACTGAAACTGATTTTAATGCACATTCCAGATCTGATTTTAAACGTTATTGTGCACATTCTTCCAAATGTTTGTCTTAAAATCCAAACATTTTAAATGAATTTGCACCGCCTCTCATCGTTCCAAACCTGTATGTGTAACAGTTCTGTTTAGTTTCAGTGTGTTTTAGATTGGTTCTCCCTGTGCTCATTTGCCTGTGTTCTTCATCATTGTTTGTTTCCTTGGTTGTTAATTAGTTCTACACCTGTTGTTTTTTCTGTTGATTACTCTCCCTGTGTGTTTAAACCCTTAGTTTGCCTCTGTTCTTTGTCTTGCGACAACGTTAAAGCTGGGTGCACACTGTACGATTTTTGTCACAATTTTTACACCTGAGACAAATTTTGCAAATCCTAAAAGATTCCTCTGATTCTACACTCAAAAAAATTTTGTTCATTTAACAATTAAGTTAGGTTCATACAACAAGACTACAACAAGTCCATTTAAACAAATAATAGTTTGTTGAACAAACTTAATTTAGGTTCTTGTGTCAGAAAATTAATTGTATTGTTGAGTGAACTTAATTAAATTAAGGAAAACATTTCCATGAAATTAAATTATATTTTTCCAACAAAAAAATAATTAGTTTGGACTGATTTATTATAGGCTTGCTGTATGAACTTATTTCTTATTATTTTTTTTATTTTTATTTTTTCTATGTGAAATTTCAACATGGAAACTCCTTTAAATGTCCAGCATAACTGAACATTAAACACTAACAAGCCTTTCCCTTTACTAAAGCACTTAATTTCAACATTTACTCTCCTGATCTATCTGTACGCAAAGCATGCTGGGAACTAGATATCCACCGCCCAGTTTCATTCAATGCAACAGAAATGATTCATGTAGTCCCAACACAAATGGTTTAAGTTAACCTAACATTTTACAAATGTAATTTCATTTAACGTAATTAAATTGAGTGCAAATGACAAAGATTTGTGTTTATTTAAATTGAGCAAACAGCTAGAATTTTTTTTTTTTTTTTGGAGTGAGGCTAAAATCTGAAGTGTTTGATTATTAGTTTGACATGTTCACTGACAGCTGATTAATAATCGCTGCGATCAAATTTTACCTCAGGTGAAATTCTGGCAGTGTCAGAAGTGTCAGTGTCACAGTCCTGCAGAGAATGTCAAATCGTCTTTGTTTTTCAAGACAAGCCGTGATCAAAATTAACGCTAGAGATTTCTTTGTTAGCCACCATTTTAGTCTCGCATGTAATGCAGCTCAGTCACCGAACGTGTATGGGTCGATGATGTAAAACTCCAGACAAGTTTTCATGTGCGCGTCCGTTTTTAACGCGTCTTGACTGTCTGACGTTGATAACAGCTGAGATCCCACAGTGTGACATGAGGATCATGTTCATACAGTCTGACAAGCAACAATCGTAAAGGACTATTATAAATCGTACAGTGTGCACCCAGCTTACGTTGTAAGTGTGGAGTGCTTCTGTGTTCCTTGTGTTTATTCAAAGTTTGTTCGTAACACTTCTTTCTCTGTGGATTTAACTACAGCTAAACCCTGACAGTATGCTTTTCTTTTTTCTTTCTTTTTTTTTTTTTTTTGTGGGAACCAAACATTCAGCCCCTTTAACTTCCATTGTATCTAAAACCCACTGCTCAAAATATCTTCTCTTATGTTCCACAGAAGAAAGAATGTCTGTAACTTTGGTGCAATGCATTTATTGTGTACATACAGGTTTTTTACACTGTACCTATATTTAAAAATACCTGCATGAAATTACAGCTGTAATTACACTACTGACCCTTCCCTTACCCCTTAACTCACCCTTAAACCTATCCATACAACTAAACCAGTCCTTAAAGGATTAGTTCACTTCAGAATTAAAATTTCCTGATAATTTACTCACCACCATGTCATCCAAGATGTTCATGTCTTTCTTACTTCAGTTGAAAAGAAATGAAGGTTTTTGAGGAAAACAGTCCAGGATTTTTCTCCATATAGTGGACTTCACTGGTGTTCAACAGGTTGAAGGTCCAAATTGCAGTTTTAGTGCAGCTTCAAAGAGCTCTACATGATCCCAGACGAGGAATAAGAGTCTTATCTAGAGAAACAATCTGTCATTACGTAAAGCTCCTTGCATTACGTAATCACATTGGAAAGGTCACGCGTGACATAGGCGGAAGTACCGTGGTACTCTCATAGGGCGAGAATCATTGTTTTTTTTTTTGTTTTTTTTTTGTTAAGGCCGTTTGACTTAATCTTTGCTCGTTCACTTGATCGGTACTTCCGCCTATGTCACGCATGACCTTTCCAACGCGATTACGTAATGTGTGAAGTCGTGGACGCGCATCTCAGAGCAGTGCAAGATGAGCATTTGTGGTTAAAAAGTATATCAATTTTTATTTTTTTTTTTAGAAAATGGCCATTGGTTTCTCTAGACAAGACCCTTATTCCTCATCTGGGATCATGTAGAGCTCTTTGAAGCTGCACTGAAACTGACATTTGGACCTTCAACCCGTTGAACCCCAGTGAAGTCCACTATATGGAGAAAATTATAGGAATGTTTTCCTCAAAAACCTTAATTTCTTTTCAACTGAAGAAAGACGGATGACATGGGGGTGAGTAAATTATCAGGAAATTTTAATTCTAATGTGAACTAATCCTTTAACCCTAACCTTACCCATATTCAACTCAAATAGCAGCACAAGTTTTTTTTGCAATACAACACACACACAATAAGTACATTGTGCAAAACAATTATTATTATTATTATGATGTAAGCACATGTTAGTTAAAGACACCTAATATAAAGTGAGACAGTACAGTTTTGGAAGGACATGAACATGAGTACATGATGACAGAATCCCTTTAATTTTTCATTGATGTCATGAATCCCTCTCACTTTTCCTCCCCTCCCCTCCAACCACTTGACTCCATTCTGCTAAGTACAGCCCACTTTGACAATCCGTTCTTTTCCCTAATGGTTAAAATCCCACTGTTAAATTTACAGAAATACATCTGCAGTTACCTAATAATATAATGTGCCCTTTTGGGTTTATTATCTTTTTCTTACAGCGCAAACAATACGCAGCAGTATTTTCTATGTGCATTGGCTCACACACACACTCACACACCTGTTAGTATGAAAGCGTGTGTGCGCTGCTCTGACTGAGCAGTAATGATATCTACTGAGCAGGGCTAGATTGATGGGTTAGCTGGATGGGCTGCACACTCTAAAGCGCCCCTGGGGGAACCAATAGATAAATCAGTTTAAGCCCTGGACCCCATTTAAAAAGGCTTTGGCAGGTTAATGTGATATCCACTCCAATACATTATACCAGCCTCTCATTCAGGTAAATAGGCACTTACTCTGGCCTGACCCACACTCTCTGCTATCCAATTGTGTTTATTTCATTAGCTCATCCGTACAGAGTTTCCAATGACACAGGATTTCAATTGATCCTGGGCTGAAAATGATGGCTGGCATCAGGTGGCTGTGATGCGTTTAGGAAATAGAAGGTGTCTGATGTGCTATGACTTATGGGTGATGTTCAAGTGGCTTTGCGGTGATGCGGATGGATTTGGATCAGGGTGGTGTGTAGGTTTGGATTTTTGTGGCATTCCTTAATCATTGATATGTTGGCTGCATACTTTTATAGGCATTACGGCTGTGCTCCTGATGTAAAGTTCACGCTGCCTTATACTGTACCTCAATATGGCCAAATTCACAGCAGCATCACATGTATCCTTTGTTCATAAAGCAATCCAGACAAACTTGCAAGTAACATTTTTCATCTCAGATTCCATATGGAGTCAAGCGAGTTGGCAATTTCAAATATAACTGCATTATTCAGTATTAAAAAAGTATTGATGTTTTATTGATATTTTATTTAATTGTCAAACAATATTTGTGTGTGCTTTTATTGTAGAATACAGATCTTAACTACATCTCATAGGGAGGAAAAGTGAGATTTGGTAGCTCAGGTAAATCTGAATGTCTGCAGTCAAATATCAGAGATCTCAATATGAGCTCTAGTGAAAATCAAGTACACTTCAGCATACTTTTAAAGAGAGTAAAGAATACTTATTATGGAAATAATGTACTTTAAAATAATATACCGAATGTCATGTTTTCGGACACTTAATTTCATGTTATTTACAATTGAATGAAAATGTTTTATAGTTTAAATGTATATTCAATGCTATTAGTTTAACTTAAGAGTGCTTTTTTGACCCACTTAGCCTATGTGTATATATGTTTTTTTTCATAATTAGTTGTATTATCTTTGAATAGTGCTGAATGGCAAGCATTTGGTAAACTAAAATATATTTAAATATCATTTCTATAGAAACTTTTATGCAGGGCTGCAACAACTAATCAGTAAGTTAATCGATAATGAAAATCATCGACAATGATTCTCATTATCGTTTAGTCGGGTCTGCCCACCGTGCATAGAAAGCTTCCGCCAGGCGCGTCAAATTACAGCACCGAATAACGCATTTCTATGGACAAAATGCATCTAAAAATAGTGGAGGGAACAGAGTGAGCTGTTGCAGGAAAAGTATGTGATCCAAGCAGCCAAAAACATGAGATTTCTTTATTTTAAGCTTCAAGCTAACGCATTAGCATAATGTTTAACATGGCTTGTCCTGTCAGGCGCTTTGACAGATGAGTGTGCTGTTTACGATTATATCCTTATCTGTAAGTGTTACAAATTCACGCAAGTATTTCCATTTTGCATAAAGGCTCATCCTGACAGTCTGCGTTAAACTTCAAACTTTACTGAATTGAGCGCCGGCGCGCATGCGCACCAAACAGATGGCACGCATTAGAGAGGGAGACAATTAAAATTCAGGTCAAAAATATTCATTTTGCTGAAATATCTGTTGTTGGACGTTAAATTTAGGTTTAAAAGTCAACATGTAATTCCAGTATTTTATGAGAGTGGTAACTGTAAAGGAGATAGGAGACTTTTTGGAGATAGCATAGATATAGATTAACTATGTATGTTTTCATAGCGTTCAGTTGGCACGTTTGTTTGAAGGACAGCATTGAGCAGGATGTGGAATAGTGTGTTTTGTCAATAAAATGAAAAAAGAAAAAGAAAATTGTTTGCTTTTAAATTTTGAAGTACACTACAAGTTTACATTCAATACAATTTCACAAGGGGATATTTTCATCAAATTCAACAAAGACCAAATTATTTCAGCTATAGTATTCCAATTAATTGTATAACTCCATAATCATACAGTATGTCAACAACTGTCTAATTTATATCTATTTTTATTTCACCGCGAGAATTGAGAAACATCTGTGGAATGAATCATAAGACTTGAAAATGAGCTCCTGAGCTATGAAAGAGCAACATTTGAACAATAAAATGTTCCTTATTAACTAATTCACCAGTTGGGTAATAATTTTATCATCAGGAACTGTATAATCATAAGTCAAATTGTAAAAACTGATTGTACCTGTCTGATATAAGTGACCTTTATAGTGATTTAAATCAAAGACAGAGAAAATATCTGTCATTTCCAAACTTTACCTAAGTGAAAAATTAATCATCTGAACCGTTTTTCTTCCAGAACTCCACATGGCAACACGTATGTGGAATAATAAGAGGGAAAAAAGTCTCAATGTCTTGACGTTTTTGTGGCAGGTGCGGTTTCACTGAGAAACTTGCTCGTCTGCGAGTCACACAATTGCCTGCTCAGTCTGTCACAAAAATGCAAGGCAAAACTGCTAAATAATCGCCCTGTCAAAGAGATAAAAATAACGGAAAATAGTTTCAAGGCCATAATGCAGTTCACTAATATTTAGAGCAATTTCATACTTTCACAGCTTTCCTTAAGTCTGTGCGTTTTTCTGAATATGACATTGCTCATTTTTTGAAGTTAATGATACTATAGTAAACAGAAATCACACACTTCTGTACTGTACCTTTGAACTCGCAGTGGGCTAAACACGGGTACGGAGCATATCTGTAGGGGGAGGGTCCGTCAGTCCAGCGCTTTCCCAAGCTCTGAATATATATTGAATATTTGAATATTGTAGGCACTCGTTTGCATCCAAATGAGTTCTGCTTGTCTGGGTGATGGACAATTTCAACTTGACCCCTGTCTCTTTGTATGCAACCTACAGTTTACTGTCAAAAGCATCTCATTGTCTTCACCTCATTTTTCTGCATACCTCTGGCAACCCCACATTTCTCAGTGTCTTGAAAGTATGGATTTCGTCTGTAAACATTGTATTTTATACCCCAGTCACACTATTGTCTGGGTGAAGTCACCTCCGTTCTATTGTTTAAAACCTTCATTCAAAAGCCATTTAGGTAAAGAGATATGTGGGAAAAATCTGCCTTTGTTAGAAAATATGTTCCAAATACGCAATCTGAGAGTCGTAGACCATTCATTAGAGCACTGCAAAAAATGACTTTCTTACTCTTTTCTTACCTGTTTTTCAGTACAAATATATAAACATTCTTAAATCAAGATATATAGGTGAGAAGCAAAATGACTTAAGATATTGTATGCTTAAAACAAGTAAATACAAAATATATGTATGCCAAAGGGGTCAGAAAAATAATCTTGTTTTCCTTTTTGAATTAAGTTTATTTTACTTACCCCATTGACAGATAATTTTTCTTGTTTAGATTTTTGTGCTTGCAAACAAGACAAAAATAGTCATTTTCATTGTAGTAATTGATAAGTCAACTAGGCACATGTGTTCTGTCATTTAAATATATTTTATGTAATTGTTAAATTTTATTTTTTGTTTTCATAAAATTGTATTACTTTCTCCCACAACATTTTAATTCAATTTTCACAATTCTTTATTCTATCCTATGTCCTCCTTACCTGAGCTTCCTTGACACATGGTACGTAATATAATAATAAAGCAATACTAAAAAAATCACTTATTTTCTTTTGTAATCAAACAATTATTTAATCAGAGTCAAACACATGGCCTACACAGTCAACACACAGTTTAAACTCACACATTAAAGGGTTAGTTCACCCTAAATTGAAAATGAAGTCATTATTTACTCACCCTGGTGTTGTTTTAATGCTATATGCCCTTCTTTCTTTTTTCAAACCAAAAAATGAGAATTTATAAAAAATGTCCTGCTTGTGCTCATCTATATAATGGCAGTAACTAGCGAGCAACATCAAGCTTTTAAAAAAAGATGCAGAAGTGTCACAGAATGATCCAATGCAACACACGACGTATATATTCCAAGTGCTATGGGGGTAAATGATAGGGTTTGGTAAAAAACAAACCAAAATTTAATGTATTATTTAAGGAAAATCCTTACCGTTGGTCTTCTGTACTCTATGAGTGCCTCAGTGCACTCTGAGTTGCCCAGAAAAACACACAAGGTGTGAGAAATCAAGATAAATTGAAGGGGACCTATAATGCCTGTTTTACAAGATGTAAAATAAGTCTCTGGTGTCCCCAGAATGTGTCTGTGAAATTTCAGCTCAAAATACTACACAGATCATTTATTATAGCTTGTCAAATTTGCTCCTATTTGGGTGTGAGCAAAAACATGCCTTTTTTGTGTGTGTCCCTTTAAATGCAAATGAGCTGCTGCTCCCGACCCCCTTTCCAGAAGAGGGCGGAGCTTTAACAGCTCACGCTTCGGTTGCTCAACAACAACAAAGCTGGAGAATCTCACGCAGCCAAAATGAGGATTGTCAGTAACGGTGTTCAGCCTTACATTGTTCAAACCGGAGTCGACACTGATGGAGAGACTCAGGAAGAAGTTACAACTTTTAGAATGAAACTGGACGTTTCTGAATGCTTAGTGGATAAATTTATGTAGTTGCTGTGGAGTTGATTCAACTCATCGACTAGCATGTGCCGTCATGTTAAGTATTGAGCGTTTGTGAAGCAGTTCGGTGTAAAATGACTGCATGGCAACAACACTCTATTTCAGCAACTCTTCCTCTTCTCTAAAGCAGCCCAACATGGCCTCACCCCCTTTGTTGTGTGTTCTCAGGGGCAGGGTTTATGTAAATTTTGGGGTTTGTGATGTCACTAACCCAAGAAGCAGCTTGTTGTAGTCCCTAACAGCCATTTGTTGTAGTCCTTAAAGGCACAATATGTAAGATTTTAATATTAAAATATCCAAAAACCACTTGCACAGTGATATACATATTTTTCAATTGTGTACTTACATTATTCTAAATGTTTCCAAGAATTTGTAAATTCAGAGAAATTCACAATTTTAAATAGTGCCCATCCCTTGTCACTTGTCAGTGACGTAATATCTGTGTTATTCCTGGTTTCCGCTTCTACTGCATAGTAACAAAGTACCTTTAAGACAAGTCATTTCATTTGGCGACCATCTTTGAAACGCCTCTCGGGCATCCAAGTGCAGCTCCTATCTCTTTGAATGGGGAAACATCAAATTCTCTAAAGCTGTTTGCCAAGCTTTCGATTAAATTTCATATTTGAAATCACCAATGAAATCTGACAACAACTGTCTCATAAATTTTGTTTCTAAACGCTCGAATCATGACAAAAAACTGTATTTTTCAGGCTGGATCAACCTAATTCGCATGCGCAGTTCTAAATGCGCGTCTCTTGTGCCTCATTTCGGAGGCGCGAGTCTGACTGTTTCTATAGAAACCGGAGCTTCTAACGGCCGCTGCAGTGACGCGATGACTTTACCAATCAGCAATTGGCTCTTATTTAGAAGGCGGGACTTATTCCGCCATATTGCTCATTGCACTTTTTCCCATTCAAAAAAATATGAGTGACAAGTCTTGTGTTATTCTATAGTCTTTGATAGTAACCATGGCAACAGACGCAGACAGCTGCGTAATGTCTAGTGGCACCATGGCAAATGGGACAAAGGGAGAAATAAAACGATAATCAATATCGGCGTGGCGTTTTCGAGATGGCAAGAGCTTTGCAACAAACTTCGACTTGACAGAGACGCCGCTTTCGCACGTTAATAGACAGGTAAGCAAATGTACATAAGACGAATCAATGTTATATAGCTCAACACGATGAAATGTTAGAATATCATCAGTATGATATTCTAATGTTGATCTACCTGTAGCTTACTGTTAGCCTCATACAGCCAACAAACTAATACATAGAATAACAACTTTCAACACACTCAAATGCAGTTTAGTATGATAGTGTAACGTTAGACCAAGTGAAACAGCCAAGTGAAAAGCTTTACCTCACAATTTTAATTTGTCAAATAAACTGACCTGTATGAGTAGTATTTCAGCACTTGCCAGCAGTTCGGTAGAATGAAATGTCCTCACTTTATATCCCCTGGGACTCGCGTGTGGCAATGATATCTGTCTCTCATTAGCAATTGCACCTGCGATTCTCGGCCCTGCTTCGTACCACAGTCATGTTAAAAAACATGAATGCATTCACTCATCCATAAACATTATTAGATCCATCGGCATGATGACAAGTTCCATGATTCCACGCTCATTCATTGCGTCATCAATCTACGCCTTTGTTATTGTTTTGAAGAGGTTAGCGGCAAAAAAATACAGATTGTGCTTTTAAACAGAATTCTTTAAAAGAAAATATCTCCCTTTGCATTGACCTTTGAGCGTTGTAACTTTGCAGATGTTGTTTATGCCCAAACAGCAACATTACACACTAACTAAAGTTAAAAAAGTGAAATCATAATCAACCACCCCTTTAAAACACGTCATGAAATACAATCCCTCTACTTTCTTCTCTGAGGTCAATATATCTGTTTTGTTCATCGCAACTGGAAGTTATCGCGGTCACATCTGTCAAAGGTCATTCTGTCATTCAACTCGGTGAAGAAAGTACACAGACTTTTTGGGGATATCCAGGCGTTGTATTTCATGTCACAATTTATTTTTTTATTTTTATTTTTTTATCTTAGGCACTAATAGAGTCTCATGAATGTGCAGTCGATCACAGACGCACAGAAGATCAACGGCCAAGGTCAGGATTTTCATTAAATTATAGGCTATGTAAAATTTCAGTTTGTTTTTTTTAACAAACCCTGTCACTGCCATTATATGGACAAGCACGAGCAGGACCTTTTTTTTTTTTTAATTTCTATTTTTGTGGTCCAAAAAAAAAAAAAGATAAAAAAAGCACAGCATACAGCATTGGAACAACACTAGTGTAAACGATGACTTAATTTTCATTTTAGTGTGAACTATCCTTTTAACACCCAGACCCAGGCAGATCTAACAGGCACAAAGATGCAATGCAGTCGGCGGATTAATTTGGTAACTGCTAGTCTATGACAGGCTTCATAACCCACTTGTGTGTGTGTGTGTGTGTGTGTGTGTGTGTGTGTGTGTGTGTGTGTGCTTGTTCAACTGAAGCCTCTCCAAATGACTTCACCAATCACTTGTGAGAGCAGAGTGTATTTGAAAGCAATTGGCTTCTCAAATGAGAAATATAAAGATACCAATATTATGCATGGAGTTATTTTGGACTCTCAGAGGGCCACTAAAGAAGTAATTCCCCTCGGATGGAGATACCCGGTAACTAATATGAATGCAAATTGGATTAAACGCCTGCATTAGCGTCTGATAAACAATTTACGTTGCCAAGTGCTCAGAAGGGATGCAACATTTTAACTGGAGCTCTCATTTTTGATAGACTGTGTGATGAAATTCACCCCTGTGTACTTTTACTTAAAGACTCAGGACTGAACATTTTCTATGAATGCTTTAGAAATGAATTTTTAAACATTTCATAGTGGTTTATAATATTTTGTCTTTTCATAAATGATAGCAACCACAGTTACAGTACATTATAATGCTTAATTCATAATTCATAGGGTGTGATGAGACAGTTAGCTCACGAGACTAGATGAGACTGAGTTCACGAGAACGAGACGAGACGAGACGAGATTTTTACACAGTATTTTTAAGAAATCCAGCATTACATGTACATGCCTGGAAAAATAGTCTGCAGGTGCATTTGAAATGGTTTAACTAATCATCTTGCAATGAATCTCATTTCAGTTCTACTTTCTGAGTATGAATTATCATAGCAGTAAAAGACAACGATATACAAGCACTGTAAAAGGTTTTTCATATGAGTCTCTTCAGACCTTACTGTACATGATTTATGAGCTTCTACAACATTTGACCTCATAACTGAACTCCTTTCCACAAATTGATCATAGAAATAAAAACAGTATAAAAATGAATAACAGTTTTCTCTTAGTCTTATTAAGTGCGAACAATAAGTGCAACCATAATTAAAGTACTCTCTCAATATTCAGAGTGCAAACAGAGACCAAATTTTTCTTCAATCATGATACAGAGCTGAGAGATGGTTACAACTACACAGCCCTAGACAGCTTTCATATTGGGATATATCTGCATGCATCAGGGAGCCGCTCTCAGAATGCGGGGTATTGAAATCGCATTTAAATGTGCACTCGCGTTTTACTTTCGCTTTCGATTTTGCAATCGTGTGTACTCTGTGAATATGGAGCGGCGGTGCTGAGCACACATTCTACAAGATAAGATATTTGTGAGACGCTTAGGCTCTGTTGCGCAATAAATCCTCCGCCATGGTCTCGTCAGTCATCTTGTCACTTACTCATGTGATCAGTGAGCTCTGATTACTGCTGCACTACGTACGACTCTGCAGCTCGTGTTGGATGAGCTGGATGGGATTGAAGCAACCGTTATCCAACTGAATTAAGTGGTTCTATAAAACCGATAATTCTGGCTCTAAATTCTAATTAGATGAGTCACATGTTAAGCCATTGTAAAATTCCAATAAACACATCTGTACCCACACAACAGTTGAAATCTACCGCTGTATTATAATATAACAGCTGTAGATACAATTATTGAATCTGAAATCTGTTGTAAGGCATTATGAGGCAGCTCACTAGTTTTTGAAGCTGCTATGAATTATTGTAGTGAGAGGGAATGATAAAATCTGTTTACAATTGTAAAAATTTTTAAATGATACCTAAAAAAGCACTTTTTTTGATGTACTATGTAGACAGATCATGTATAATTCAGTGAATTTGTAAATATCACAATAATAAATAACTTTTATTAAAACTCTGAATATCACAGAAGTGATTGTTTTAGTCGGACATACCAACATATATATATATATATATATATATATATATATATATATATATATATATATATATATATATATATATATATTTAAATTCACATGCCTTGAATTAAAATAACTTCCCTCCCTCTTGCAGTGGCATCTCTTCTCTTACATGAGACCTTTCTCATTCATTTAGAAGTCTTAAATGTACAGTAACAAAAACAGTCTACTGTTTAATTCTATAGGCAAGTTCACACCAAGAATGATAGCTAAAGATAACTATATTAGAGTCTACACCAGCGGACAATATTGTTCTGTTTATTATAAGCGCACGCTGCAGTTTTGCTGTCTGCCACTTTAAATGCTCGAGGTCTTTAAAGCAGGATGGCTTCTCATTGTCTGTCAATGTTTTTATTTTATGTGATTCCAACTCTATGCCGTTAGCATTGTAGTTGTGGTTTGGACTCTGATATTCTTCTACATTTAGAGTGATTTTTAAAACTTTAAAATCTTTATCATTATTGTTATAGTTTTTATCCTTGGTATGAACGGGCCTTAATGGTCAGAGAGAGGGTGGAAATGGTCATGGCAACTAAATTATGACTTTATTGGTGGAAGAGACCTTGGCTAACTTTGTAAGTGGACTTCAGGGAAAAAATAAATGCTGTAAAAGTGTAGAGTTTGTTACCTTTTAAAGGTTTAGGAGCGATTGTGTGTCTCTGTAGGGTGTTTAGCAGTAGACTACTAGCGGGGTGCAGTCGTCTACAGGACGTGAGGTGCTATTATGACAGCCTTTCAGGTGTGATGTGAAAAGCGAGTGGTAGTTTCTAAAACACACTGAACATTTCAGCGGAGCTCGAGGTAAAACTGCTCTCAATGTGCCAGACTCATGCTGGGATGTCATCGCATATTTAGCGTCGCAATTTTAAAAAGTTGAGTTTAGTAACTCGGAGGCTCACCCGGAGTCGTCGCCTGTCAGAAACACGTTCGCTTTCGCTCTCCACTCTGCCTGTCAAGGTGCGCGGAAATCACAGTGTTGTTTATTCTCTTTGATTTGTCACAGATGTATGCGCCGCTGTTGACACAAGATTCTCTTGTTATTTTACATTCAACATCCTCCCCAAGTTTATCTCTCCCCTGTTCTCATTTGAGCAATTCAGTTGACTCTTGGATCTTAAAATGTGTGAAGAGTCTTTAGAAGTGTAACGCTACATGATCATCAGAGATAATCGTCATGACAATGTTCCAGTTGTCGTTCACACCACTGTTCACTCCATGATACTGATCAAAACCAGCAAAGTGAAGCTTTAGTTTCCTTCTCGCCAGTACATGAATACTTGTACAAAGTTAATTAGGTCTCAGACTGAACATGTCCGCAGAGTTTTTAGAGGCTTTTTGACAGGTCTGTTAAAGGACAGCAATAAAGAAGGTGGGAGAGTAATGTTTCCTGGTAACTTTAGATGTAATTTATCTCAACGGTGAGCATGCTGCTTGGATGAACCAAAATAGTAAGAAGATGAAAAGAGTACAGACAATACATTTATATGTTTTAGAGACAAATGCAGTTGCTGTGAAAAGAAACTATTACCCTTTTGTCCCTGTAATCAAGGCCACATTAATAAGGGTTTTAACTCATGGGGGTCCCAGCACGCTTTCATTTCACAAACTATGTATAGACCTACTCCCTACATATGAATGTAAAATCAAACTATAACCATGCAAAATTACTGATTGTTACTCTCAAGTGGTCAAGGTCTGTTTGGTTTGGCCTTATTAGACCTCTGAGTCTGGAGACTGGGATGGGATCTGTTTGGCCAACTAGTGGAAGACGGGAGGAGTGTTTAGGAAACTGGTGGATGTTTTGCAATTCCATAAAAATACTTTTACCTTTAACCAGGTAAATTTCACGAACTTCTGAAGGACATGTCTACCCATACACACACATATATTTGCATATAGAAAATTAAGCCTATTTTAGAAACATTAACATTTATTTATTCATTTATTTATCATTAGGACACCATCATGATATTTTAGTATACAGTACCTGTACCTCCCCACTCTAACTCTCATTACAAAAGGAAATGGGGAAAAATAAAATGTATATACACTAACTTTCAATAGTTCAGAGTCTGCAAATGTTTTTAATGTTTTTGAAAGAAGTCTTGTATACTCACCAAGGCTACATTCAATGTTGAAACAGTTGTGCTGCTTCATATTTTTGTGGAAACTGTGGTTCATTTTTTCAGGTTTCTGTGATTTAATAGAAAGTTCAAAAGAACAGAATTTGCTTGAAATATATATTAATGATTGCATAAAGTTATGTGAATTTGTTTTACTGAATTGAATTAATATTGATTTTAATAAAATCTTGAATGAAATCATTGTTTCCAGATCGGTCCAGACTATATTGATATTACATAAAAAATTTGGCAGGTAAATGTGTTTAATTGTCATGAATTTTTTTTATAGTTTAATTGTGATTATCAGTCAACTTTATTCTGATTTCTGTCAGTAAGAGGGTTAGGCTGTTTTATAGTGTAAATTGTTTAAAGATGTGGCATTATTATGTAAAGATGTGGCAGTCCTGTTTCTCAAGAGTAATTACCTGCACTAAACTGATTGATGTGTCTCTTTTATTGGCTTGAGTGTGTGTGTGCTTTAGTGGTGGAGGAGAGCGTTTTTAAAAACGGTTTGTGTGATGACAGTGTTTCAGTAATGAGGTCCCGTGGGATTCTCACTTGGTAATTACAGTCTCTATGAGATATTAAACTGTTTCCTGTGTCTTTTTGTTGGACTTTAATTGCATGCAACAAGTAATGCAAGTCTTTTCATTCTCTTCCATGGCACAAGCGGATGTAAGTCACGTCATGCCTGCAAAAGAATTGTTTTATATGATAAACAGCTTCACATAAGGGAATTTTAAGAGATGTCATGGAGAGCTGAAAGACTTCACGTTTTATTGAAATTGATTGGTGAGGTGTGTTTCATGTTGAGGGACTGTGTTGATGTGTTGGGCAATCACACTGCTTTTTCACTATTCTTGTTTGAATATATTCATTTGAACTGTTAGCACCTAATCTGATAATTCAAAGTAAGCACCTAAACTGTATAATTCAAAATAATGTCCATCATTTTTTCTTGCAAAACGTTTGCATCCCCCCAAGAAACTTTGAACCCACAATTGTTTTTTGTGATGGAAATATTTAGAGGTGGGAGGAAAAACATCTTGGTTACGACTGTAATGACGCATGACTGCGTCTGAAGCACATGTGTAATCACTCATTGGTGGAACGTCATCCCGTGACACATGGCGTCATAATCAGGAAATTATAAAGGATACCCGGACCAACCATCACCAGCTTCTGATTGGCTGAAGTCACTCACTGGCATGCAGGAAGTATGGCAAGGCAAAGCAGTATCTCATTCCCTTCTAAGGGAACCCAGTTTGCAGTCCAAGTCCAGGCTATAAAATCTTATCAATGTGTGTGGAGAGGCCCAGCCCACCGCATCACACACTTCTCGAAGGGAAACCCCTGATAACAGTGCCTTAGAGGCCACCATACTCCTAGTTGAGTGCGCTCTAATGGCCAGAGGCAAAGGAAGGCCACTGAGCCTCTGAGATCTGGGAAGACGTATATCAATGCTAGAAATACAGCCATCATCTCCAGGCAGTTTATGTGCCATGAAAGAAGATGACTTCTCCACAGACCCTGTGTTGAGCGTCCATCTAGGATCACTCCCCAGCCAGTGAGGGGAAGCATCTGTCATAAACGTTCTGCAATGACAAGGCACCCCCAGACAGGAACCAAGGCTTCGTCCACATCACTAGGGTACGAAGACATCTGCGTGTAACCCTGATGATGCAAAATGGGTTGCCCCCAGGGGAAAACCCCTTGGTTTTGGTCCACCACTGCAAGGGTCTCATGTACAGAAGGCCAAAAGGAATCATGTTGTCCCAACAGTCTCTGAAACTGCCATACGTAAATGCTGCCGCTGTGTCCAGCAAAAAGTACTTGTCTTTTTCTTTAATGCTAGATAGATTCAGCCATAGATGTCTCTCCATGGCTACCAGAGCTGCCAAAGACTGGCCAATAGCTGTGGCCATCTCCTTGGTGGCCCGGTGGCACAAGTCTGTGGCCCAACGCAACTGTTTAATGGCATCTGGGCCCACACCCTCACCTTCATCTTAGCCATGTACACTTTTCCCACCAAAGCCAATGTTTTTCTGCATGGCCTGGTGGGTTATGTCGGGACCTCTCCTCAAAGATCGCAAGCATCTCTTCCACCTTAGGCATCGCCCCTTACCTGTGTTCATTCAGCCCCATTATGAGTAGTTAGACACTTGAGGGCTGAACACACAAGCAGAGAATGGTTTATTCCCAGACCTCCACACCTCAGTAGAAGCCCCGGCATAGAGGTTGTGTTTTGCTGGGCAGAAAATTTTCGTCGGGTTTACTCAAAAGATAAACTTCCCGCTTCTTGGCTATCCAATCAATATTTAATTTAGCAACAACACGAGTCACAACCTCCACTAGCTCATCATAAAGAGAGGAGATCAAGAGCTGGAAAGTGTCAGCACTGGGCCTTCACTCAGGGCGGAAGAAACTGTAGAGCATTCTGGGACCATTGGGTGAGAGCTGAGAAAGGGCAAAGCCCGTCTCGAACTCCTCCACTAGATACATCTGCAATCCCCATGATCTGAGTCTCAGCAGAAGCAGGATCCGAGTGGTACACGAGTGGACCTCTCCTCAAAGATCGCCAGGTGGGAGTAGAGTGTCCGCAGTGGCAGACGTTCGCAGTGAGCACAGCCAGTCCCCTCGAGAGCTGGCTGTGCATGCTGTACTACACAGAGATCGTGTGTATCAATTTAGTTCATGTTTTCTAACAGTGCTAGTGCATTTACATTGATAATATTACTGAATGGACAACTAAGCAGTCCAAGGGTGACAGAGGCAAGGAACCCAATATTACCATTGGTGACAGAATGGAGAATAAAACCTTTGAAGAAATCGGTCTCAGTCGGGGGACCAGTCCTCCTCTGGCCAAAAGAACAAACGTAGATTGGTATCATTCACAATATTTCATCCAGTTCCTTCTGCCTGAAAATTGGGGTACATCACACTGGCATACGGGGGGAGTTGAAGTTGGCCATAGGGTCTGCGCAGAACACTTGTCTGGTTCTCGTGGTCTTTGCTGAGGATCTGTGTCGACGGCTGTCATGTCGACGAGGTCTTCACAGGGGATCTGTCTCTAGGGATGGTCTAGTTGTCATGGTCTCCGCTGACATTCAGGGCTGTTGTAGTAACCTCGGGATAAGAATAAGAAAGACAGACTAATATAAGCGTAGGAGCCATTTCTCTTACAATGTAACAAATACATCAGATGTTATGGGAAGTGTTCCCGGTTCCAGCTGGCCTACTGTAATGCAGCCTAACAATCCCTTAGGGATTGGAATTATAGACGGATTAGTGATTCTTTCACACAAACTCATACTAAGTGTTGAGATTAAGCTTTTAACAGTTATTTTGTAAATGTATCATAGTGCGCCCAACATATCTGAAAGTATTTAATTTTAAATTTTACAATTGGTGGTTGGGAAAGGAAATGTGTTGAAAAACCAAAATTGCACCATTGGTGATTTGATGAACCATGAGTTATTATTTGAGAACCAGTGAGGGGTGGTTTTAATAATTTAAGAGGAGGGGTCATTCTCATTCTAGAGAGCATTTTATTGTCATCACTGCATTTTGCTCTTTTGGACTTTTCACGATGAGAAGCAGAGACAGATCGTTTCTTCTGTAATTGATTATCAAAAAAGAAAGAAATGTAGGGCGGGACTTGGTTCTATCCACCGCTTCTTGGTTTTGAGATGTGGGCTTTGCACTCAAAAATGAATGCGCACTTGCAGCCGATTGTGGAGAGGCGGGGTTTAAAGCGCACTAAATGATTGGAGAAGTCCTGCATACTTCACCATAGAAAAGTGGTAGATCAAGTTATGACATTTTAATAAATCAGAAATTGCGATTGTCTTTTCTTCTCTATTGTAACATATTTTCAAGTGGAACAGTTTCTCGAATGAAAAAAAGGCAGTACTTGATTTTGTACATTGGGATTTAAAACTAAAAAAAACTAAAAAAATATACACGTATGAATCATTCACAACAAAATTAATAACAAAATAAATAGGCAAATTTTCATTTCATGAAGGCTTGTTCACACCAAAGGCTTCTTCACACCAAGAACGATACCTATAATAACAACGATAAAGATACAGTTCTAAAAATCATTCTAAATATAAAAGAATAGAGTCCACATGACAACTATAACGATAGCGTCGTAGAGAAACAATATTATTGGAATCACTTTCAGAGGAATTTTTTTTCCAGCTAATTGGCTGATAATGATTTCATCATTCATCAGAATCCACCCATGCTTTAAAGAGCTCAAACATTTAAAGCTGCAGACAATAAAACGGCAGTGGATTCTTATAATAAACAGAACAATATTGTCTGCTGGTGTGAGTCATCGTTATAGTTATTGTTCTTGGTGTGAATGGGCCTGAACAGACAGATAGTGGTTCTATGTCTTTGAAATTAATTCAGATTGAATTTGAAATATTATTATTAATTTAGTGATAAGGCTTCAATTTTTTTGCTGACATTTTGAATGTGTTTGTGTGTATTTCAGGTCTCATCAGATGAGGTGGAGGACATAAATTTATCTGTGAAGCATGAGGACATGGTGCACACCGATTCCAGTCGCAATGAGAGTCCCAGTGATGTCACTGAACTCAGCAGCAGTGACCTGCTGTCCTTAAAGAGTGACTCTGTATCTCTGATCAGTGAAACGGCCATCTCATGCAAAGTTAGCACTATAAACACACACGCACGCGCACACACACACACGCACACACACACACACACACACAAACACACAAAGACAGAGTGTTTTATTTATCTTAAACCATTTCTCTCCACTAACCAAATAACATCACATTAACAACCTCTCTGAATAACTTCCTAACAACCTTCTAGCAACCTCTCAGAACACCCTTGAAACTCCCTGGCAATCACCAACAATATTAAATTCTGGTGGTGAGTTTTTCATGGGCAAGCACATATTCTTCAGAAAATCTAAAAATCTAGTTCTCTTCAGTGTCATCATTTCATTTGATCAAACAGCATATGCTCATCATTACATACTCAAGTGCATCTCTGGCTTTGGCTCATCATGTTTTCTCAGCTTGTCTTTTGTAATCCTCTTAGAGGCTCCTGCTTGTCCTGGCTCAGTGAATGTCTTAACCGTACAGTGAGTATGGTCACCCTGCTGATGAGGTCAGCCGGCCTGCCCTCCTGTGTCAGATCTTAGCACGTTTTTAGACCTCTTGATTTGGGTTGATCCAATGGTGCTGGGTTGAAACACACAGCTGGTTACAAGTTTAAGCATGGTTTGTTTGTTGCCTTATATGGTGTCATACACTCTCATTAGAGGACAAGCTTAAAGGAATGTTCTGGGTTCAAGTTAAGTTCAGCTCTTTGGATAGCATGTTTAATGTATATCAGTGTTATTTTAGTATTATTTTTTTTTTACTAAATTATACTACTAAATTTACTAAATTAATTACTAAATTACAAAATGTATGACTTATTTATTACCAAATACTATTATCAATAAGATAATAGTAGGATAATAGGATTTCAAAAAACAGTTTTTTTACACACCACGCTGTTTAAAATCCTGCTGTGCCAATAATATTTGTCCCAAATCATTGTTAATGTACATAATGACAGTAATATGTTATATCAATGTAATATGAAATATCATGACATACAGGTGCTGGTCATATAATTAGAATATCATCAAAAAGTTGATTTATTTCACTAATTCCATTCAAAAAGTGAAACTTGTATATTATATTCATTCATTACACACAGACTGATATATTTCAAATGTTTATTTCTTTTAATTTTGATGATTATAACTGACAACTAAGGAAAATCCCAAATTCAGTATATCAGAAAATTAGAATATTACTTAAGACCAATACAAAGAAAGGATTTTTAGAAATCTTGGCCAACTGAAAAGTATGAACATGAAAAGTATGAGCATGTACAGCACTCAATACTTAGTTGGGGCTCCTTTTGCCTGAATTACTGCAGCAATGCGGCGTGGCATGGAGTCGATCAATCTGTGGCACTGCTCAGGTGTTATAAGAGCCCAGGTTGCTCTGATAGTGGCCTTCAGCTCTTCTGCATTGTTGGGTCTGGCATATCGCATCTTCCTCTTCACAATACCCCATAGATTTTCTATGGGGGTAAGGTCAGGCGAGTTTGCTGGCCAATTAAGAACAGGGATACCATGGTCCTTAAACCAGGTACTGGTAGCTTTGGCACTGTGTGCAGGTGCCAAGTCCTGTTGGAAAATGAAATCTGCATCTCCATAAAGTTGGTCAGCAGCAGGAAGCATGAAGTGCTCTAAAACTTCCTGGTATACAGCTGCGTTGACCTTGGACCTCAGAAAACACAGTGGACCAACACCAGCAGATGACATGGCACCCCAAACCATCACTGACTGTGGAAACTTTACACTGGACCTCAAGCAACGTGGATTGTGTGCCTCTCCTCTCTTCCTCCAGACTCTGGGACCCTGATTTCCAAAGGAAATGCAAAATATACTTTCATCAGAGAACATAACTTTGGACCACTCAGCAGCAGTCCAGTCCTTTTTGTCTTTAGCCCAGGCGAGACGCTTCTGACGCTGTCTGTTGTTCAAGAGTGGCTTGACACAAGGAATGCGACAGCTGAAACCCATGTCTTGCATACGTCTGTGCGTAGTGGTTCTTGAAGCACTGACTCCAGCTGCAGTCCACTCTTTGTGAATCTCCCCCCACATTTTTGAATGGGTTTTGTTTCACAATCCTCTCCAGGGTGCGGTTATCCCTATTGCTTGTACACTTTTTTCTACCACATCTTTTCCTTCCCTTCGCCTCTCTATTAATGTGCTTGGACACAGAGCTCTGTGAACAGCCAGCCTCTTTTGCAATGACCTTTTGTGTCTTGCCCTCCTTGTGCAAGGTGTCAATGGTCGTCTTTTGGACAACTGTCAAGTCAGCAGTCTTCCCCATGATTGTGTAGCCTACAGAACTAGACTGAGAGACCATTTAAAGGCCTTTGCAGGTGTTTTGAGTTAATTAGCTGATTAGAGTGTGGCACCAGGTGTCTTCAATATTGAACCTTTTCACAATATTTTAATTGAGATACTGAATTTGGGATTTTCCTTAGTTGTCAGTTATAATCATCAAAATTAAAAGAAATAAACATTTGAAATATATCAGTCTGTGTGTAAAGAATGAATATAATATACAAGTTTCACTTTTTGAATGGAATTAGTGAAATAAATCAACTTTTTGATGATATTCTAATTATATGACCAGCACCTGTAGATGATGTTTTCTTTCCTTTGTGATGGTTTGTCAAAATCCAAACTTCAAACTCATTAACGGCACTTTTATTCATTCTTGAAGTGAACTTTTGCCACTTTTCTTGGGACCGCAAATACAGAATGAAGTGTTCGGGGTGTGATACAATGTTTGTGAGTTGTCAACACTGAACTACTGGAATGGGTAGATGTCTTGGCTACAATTTATTGTAAAGTCTGGCATGATACACTGCGCTTCACACAATCTCTTTAAGATCACATCGTAAAATCTGTCATTGCTTTATCTTAAAAGATTCAAAAGTGGTTTTGTTTGATGTGTTTGTTTCCTGTTTTCTCCTGCGTATTTCCAAGTGAAGACTTTGTTATTGTTATTTCCTGTGCCGTGCGATTATTACAGCCACCAGCAACTCATAACAATAGCAGGCTTAACATAGGAAAACATCTTGAATTGCATCCCCACTAACATCCTGCTGAAAGACAGTATTATGGCCGCCGTGGGAGTAATCTAGGCTGAAACAACAGATATTCTTCTTTTATCCTGTGATTTCATGCTTATCAAAGCCTGACCTCACTGCCACTCCTGGTAGAAAGTTTTTTTTTTTTTTCTTTCCCATTCCAGATCAATGGCCTAAACCTACAATTCCATGAAACTGTTGGTGTCAGGTGGAGCCAAGTAATTTTCTCTTAACTAAAACATCTGTGTTTTGCCACGCCACCTTCAATACACATAATATGTAAGAGATAACACATTACCAAATGAGAAAACGGCCCTTCGTAAAAGACTAGCCAGAAAGCCGTTGTTGCTCGCCTCTCTGAACAAGCGTAGTGAGAGGTTTTCGGGTAATTCCACTGACCTTGTGTGCTGTTCTCACTTTGACAATGCCGGGGAACATTGTGGGGCACGAGATCTTTCTCCCACAGGCAGACGGGATGTAAATGGGAGTAAATGGGTTTTTCATTTCTAAATGCCGTCTGATAATGGAAGTGGGTGGCATGTCAGATCACACACATATGAGCCTCTGTTGGAGATAAGGCCATTTGTACAAGAGGCGTGTGTGTGTGTGAGTGAGTGTGTGTATGTGTGTGTGTGTTATCTTCACCCCTCTGTTACTGCAATTTCTATTCTGTTCTTGAAAGACTCATTTGAATTTCCTCATCATAACAGCCCTATGATTGAACCTCAATTAATATGTTAATGTTGCTGTGCAAGCTTTTTAATTAGTATAAGATGAATCACATTGCATTTTGGGGACCTGATTATCGCTCTCAGATGCTTTGGGGATGTTATTTTGTTTTTACGTGACGCCCGCTTGGTAATGGTATTGTTCAGGGTAGAATTTCCAAGCTTGAAGTATTTAATTTCCTAAATAGTTATGATTTATTCCAGTGTCTGCTTCAGTAGAACCTCTTGACTGATAATATATCAGAGTTCATAAAATGGGTCATAGAAATCATGTTTTAAAATCTGTTGAATTAGTTTTGAAATTGAATTTACTTATACCAGCTTAGACACTTTATTAATTATTACTAAATTATTTACACTATGACAAGAAAAGGATGGAAATCATGTCGTGGAGATGCTGTGTGTTTGGATGCAAAAGCAAAACCCCTTTGTTTGTGAAATGGATGAACTTAGGAATCAGTGGTTAAGATTTATTTATAAAGCTGTTCCTGAGCAGTAAAACCCAAAAGTTAGCTTGTACACAGCACATTTTACAGAGGACAGCTTCCTGAACCTGAGAGAGTACAATGCAGGCTATATACAAAGAGTACTTACCTCTGTGAAACGTTCTGCTCAAGTCGTGCTTGCAAAGTTGGTTTCGCTCAATCGACTTGATCATCCGCTTTTTCAGAATCTGACTCTGGCTCGAGCTGATACTGTAAAACCGATGACACTATTATTAACTGTGTGTTTACAAATGCTTTGCCGTAACCTTGGTTCCCTGAGATAGTCGGAGATAGACCAAGGGTATGTTAGTAACCAGAAAGTTCCCTTTTGATAACGATTCACTCAACATTGTGTCAGTAGACATTGCGTGTTATTAGTGTAGGACTGTACAAGCCTATAAGGCAAAGAAGAGGGCCTGCAAGTCTGGCCCAGGGATGGAAGCTTCGATCCAAGGGCCTTAACAAAGTGGGCTCACTGGACAGTGGTATTGCTGGCAGTAGCACTTGGCATAAGGAAAAATTTAGGCAGGCGATCCGCAAGGAAGGCGCTCAGATGTGTTTCGGGCTTGGGCCAATAGAGCCGAAACCACCATAAATAAGCACCACCTTCTGGTGGGAGCATGATGTACATAAACAGATTTTAGTGCCGTCTAAACCTCAAGCAGACATGACCCACACCTGTAGTGCGGGGACATCCAGGTTATAGAATCTGGCAAACATAGAGAGCGATGACCAACCGGCCTCTGCGCAGACGTCACTAATAGACACCCCACTTGACCAAGCACAGAAGGAGGCCATTCCCCTGGTGGCCTAGAGAGGCATAGGCCAGCACAATCGTATCCACTATCCAACAGGACAGTCTTTGCTTCATCACCAGCAGCCCTTTGGTGCAGCCTCAAGACAGCACTCAAAAAGCTACTCTGAGAGCCGGAAGTGGCTGAAGCATTCAATATACACTCTAAGGGCCCGAAATGGGCACAGCAAGTGTAACAACCGCTCATCCGCTGAGTTGGGGAGAGCTGTCAAGGTAAACCTGTGCTCTAAACAGAGTGGAGAGCACCTTAGGCACATAACCATGCCTCATCTAAAGGATGACCTTACAGTCATTCAGTCCAAACTTGAGGCAGGATGCGCTACCAGAAAGTGCCTGCAGGTCTCCATCTCACTTAACTGAGGCTAGTGCCAGCAATAGAATAGTTTTAAGTAAGAGCGCCCACAAGTCAGCCGACTCAAGCAGCTTGAACGGAGGGGCCTTGAAGGGCCCTCAGGACGGTGGATAGGTCCCAAGTCGGAACAAAATCGGGGCGAGGTGGGTTCAGCCTTCGGGTCTCTCTGTTGTGACCACTTTCCTGTAAACCAGCCCTAAATCTACTCCGAATTGGTACAATTGCGGAGCCCTCCAGGGTTCCAGAGCCTTGACACAACCGTGGGTCACCCTGAGGTTCAAGGGTCCTGATCACCAAGCATAGGTTGGGACACAGGCTTTCAGTCAGTACTGAATTGGTCGCATATGCAGCAGGCCAAGCAGAAGGACTGAGGAGGCTCCTGCCATCAGACCCAGCAACCTCTGAAACGCCTTAAGGGGACAAAGACCACTGGCTTTGAATGATACGGTGATTCGCTGAATTTTCAACAAGCACTGGCGACAGCCAGGCCCGCATCTGGGCCAAGTCAAATACTGGACCCAGGAAGGATATTCGCAGGCTGGGTGAAAGCGAGCTTATTGCCAGGTTGATTCTGATCCCCAGAAGCTCTAACTGGCTGAGGAGCAGAAACCGGTGCACACATAGCTCATCCCTCGACTGGGCCATAATAATCCAATTGTTGAGGTTGTAAGGTTGTTGTAAGGTTTTTTATAGTAATTGATGGATTTGGTAACACTTGAGTCATTGCTATAGAGGGTTACTATGATGTTCACTTTAGAATACTGTTCCAAATGGCCAGTAATTCCTTTAGAAGGATGTAGTAACACTTGAGTCATTACTATCCAAAACCTTACGAAAACCTCAAAAGCTTACAAGGACTTCAGTCATTACTAGGGAGTTATCATGCTTTCACTTTAAAATACTGTTCCAAATAATTAATAATTCCTTCTGAAGGATTTGGTAATACTTAAGTAATTGTTGAGTTTTCATGTTTTATGGGAACAGTCCATGTAGACATAATGATTTTAATACTGTACAAACTGTATATTCTATTCCCTACCCCTAAACCTACCTCCTAAACCTATCCCCTAAACATTCCCATCACAGAAAATTTTCTGCATTTTTAGATTTTCAAAAAACACCACTTTATTTATAAGCTGTTTTCCTCATGGAGACCACAAGGACAAGGAGTTCAGATATTGCCATCTTTATTGGGACATTTTGTCCCCATTATGTGGGATATACCTGAATTACACACACACACACACACACTCACTCACTCATATGCATATCCCTTCAGTGGCTTCCCTTTTATCCATCCTCCCATCTTTCTCCCTCCCCCATTACTCTGTCTGATTTTGTCCACTGCTATTATTTCCATCTCAGTAATCTGTTGAGGTACATTTAGTTTTCCAAGCGAGTTATTGAATCATAACTGTGATTTTAACAGAGTAATTAAAGTTTAATGTGGCCCTGATGAGCTACTCCTTCAGGAAATGTTGTGATATTAAATTATTTATGACTAGAGGGTCTCTGTACCATATGTAAATCATTTAGATATGTAAATGGCCCGCTAAATCTCATAGATTATGAATAAAAATGTACTATTCCCATGTTTAGCTCTGGGCTTTTAATCATGGAATTACTTTTCTTTTTGTTCATGCCTGAAGACATATTAATCATACTGTATGCTAGAAACATTGTACAAGGTAAGACACCTTGTATTATATGTGCATATACAGTTCAAAAGACAAGTTTTATATTTTGTATGTTGACATTGACACTGCACTCTTAGGTCTGCCTAAAACATAGTCTACACAGATATGTGAAAACAGATGCGCAAAACAGCACAATTCATAACACAAAACAAACACATGTTGTATTTCCATTAATACCACAAGGGGCACTATCATTGTTTGTTATCGTCGAAATGAAAACTGTCTCATGTTTTCCGTTAAAGTAGAGTTCATGTTAATGGCTGCTAAACAATGTAGCAAATGGATGCATTAATGTAAGTATGGTCACAAATGCGTGTTTATTGACATTTTACAATAACTTCAAATGTGGTTCATCCAACACATTTTTTCACATTCATACAACAATTTTGAAATATTTTGATTTGTTGCATATTCATATGAATTTGTACATCCTCATTTGTGCATTTTTAATATGATCTGCTCTCGCCCTACTGAGGGGCAGGTTTATGGATGTGGTTGGGCATAAAGCTTCATGCCTTAATTCTTTCATTCAAATCGTACATTTTCATATGAATCACATATGAATTTGTGTGAACTTGCATATTTGTGAAATAGCTATGTTTTATCATGACACTGGGTTGGGTTCATCCAATCAGAATTTAGAGTAAGAAATACAAAGTTCTGTTATGAAACTCTAGATGGCGCAGGCTGATAGGTCCTTAATTCAATCTGCTTGCAGTCACATTGTTTTCTATAGGGCACAGCTGATCAGTAGCCAATGAGCTCACTGTTCAACCTTCAAATACTGGTCAGCATTTGCTGTAGGAGTT